>CM044432.1:68296045-68344388 GCA_024363595.1 Xenopus borealis | reverse complement strand
TGCTTGGCAGTAGATGTTCGGTTTTGGACAAAATGGCTGGCAGCGAAAGGGTTAAGGACTTTCCAAATTTTGATGCTATGTTTTGGTAGCCGAGGATGAGCAGAGTATTACAGTACTTTGTTAGCAGGTTCATGCAGTCATTACACATCAACAGTAACTTGAACTCTAACCCTATTAAGCAGTAAAGAAAGCACAGTATATGCACAGTATATTCTTGTGCACAGTGACACCTACAGACACCTTGCACAAACACTACATATTCCCCCTATAGTAGGAAAGCATTTGGGTAAATGTAATAATCAGAAACCATAAAACTGTATGCATCTTAAAGAAATATTATGCATTCTTCACAACATATAGTCCTTGGTCCATGCAGGTAGTTTTATGATTCTTCCAGTATGCGTTATAGGTTCACTTTCTTCAGGCCTTTTGCAGTTGGCATCCAGAGTAGGAAAATGTCCTTCATCAAATGGAGCTTCTCCAAAGTTGTATCTAACAGGAGCAAGACAACTTGCATTCCATATGCGTTCATCAGACAGTTCATATGCGTATGGTCCTCGCTGGTGTCTCACTTTAAGGAGTATAGTAAATTTAGATTGTCCTTTTTTCTTTAGTACTGGTTTCTTAATTCTGTCTAAAGATCCAGGCTGAAAGTGCACTTCTCTTGCACCACGTTTCCTGTCAGCATAAGCCTTGAATTTGGCTTGTTGATGTTTGTTTTGGTAGCCGAGGATAACAGTGCTTTATTAGCAGGTTCGTACAGCCATTACACATTAACAGTAACTTGAAATCTAACCCTTTTAAGCAGTATAGAAAGTACAGTGTATGCACAGTATATTCATGTGGAGCAGTTGGGAAAGTTAAAAGGCACCCACATACATGATATTTTTCTAAAAATCAAAATGTAATTATATCTATAAAATGTGAGTGCTAATTATACCATACATGCATTTCTGCTTGATTCTCTTGCTACATTTTTACTAAAGACAGAATACAGATATGGGACCTATTATCTTGAATCAATGGGACCTGGGGCTTTCCGGATAATTGTTTTTTCTGTAATTTGCATACCTTAAGATTACTAGAAAATCATGTAAACATTATGGGGCACATTTACTAAGGTTCGAATTGATTCAAAGTGAAAATTCGAATCAAATTCGAATTAAAAAAATTCGAAATTCTAATTTATTTTGGGATTTTTTCGACTATCTAATAGCCCAAAATTCTATTTGAATTTGCCAAATTCGAAAATTCAAATTCGATTGTCAAAGAACTGGCCCTTTTAAAAAAATTTGATACAACAATTTGGCAGATAAAACCTACCGAATTGCTATACATCCCTATGGGAAGCTCCCATAGGAGTTTTTTGGATTGAATAAAAAAAAATTTGATTGAATGCTTAAAATCGTTCGAATAGATTGATTCGAATGATTTTATCGTAAAAGCATAAAGTAAAAGCATGCAGTATTGAGTAATTATAACGGCTAATTCTATGCCGGTAATCAAGCGTCAGATGCCCCTTTTAATTAAATATTTATGCTTAATTTTTTTTTTTTTCAAATGTTGTTATAGAAATGCAATTCAATTATTTTTCTGTAATATTAAGACATTACCCTGCAGCATTTTTTGATAGCAAAACAATTCTGTTGGCCTGTCCCAGTAGTCATCCCTGTCCCACTTGAAGGCCATCACAATGCTCCACAAATGTGACACACATCTGTTTTAAAAGATGTAGTGACACTGGAGAATTCTCACACCTCCAGTTGGAATGTCACAAATGTAAAACAGATTTAGGAATAAATTAGATGTGATTAAAAGAATATTCAACAAGCATTTCCCCATAAGAAACAGAACTAGTCAGGCAGTTAATCGTCAGCCTAAGAGTTAACACTTTTTAAAAAGAAGGAGAAAAAAATGTGTAAACTTTCCAAATCTGAGAATATTGATAGCTTCCACATGGGCTCATAGTAAGGGTTCCTAAAGGGGGGGGGGTTATGAGTTGCTTCTGACAGATTAAATAAGTCAAATTAAAAAGAGCAATAGTCTATGACAAAGGGACTCCTCAAGTGACCCTTCACTTTAAGCCATCCCATTCTGAACCCCATTTTAAATACCTTAATGAAACACCAGAAGCCAGAAAGATGACAAAATGGCCACAGTACGTATTCACATGTTATCAAATAAATAGGACCTTGCCAGCCTCACCCCAAGGCAATATTTAAAGCCCATAAGAGATTGCTACTATGCTCTGCCTCTCCTTACTTGAGATCACACTATGTCATTATACCCACCTCTGAGTATTAGGTTGTCTCTAACCACAGAGAGGATGGCCCTAAATCTGTTCAGCCCTGCTGACGGCACTGAATCTGCAGTGTTTTGATGACAGGAAGCCCAAGCAGGCTGTTACCTAGCACAAGCAGTAGTAGCGTCTGTATAAATCAACATACTGTTACCTTGGTAAGGTCCTAACCTTGCTGTGGATTCAGATATCTTGTCAAGCAGCCCCAGTGGTTAAAGATCCAGGGCTAGTCTAGGACTATCTAGTCTAGTTAATAAGTGTCATTTTATTTTAGTGGGAAATAAAACTTTTAATATACTATAAAGCAAGTTAAGTAGATATTTGTGTTCATATAAATTATGATTTTCCACCTCTAGCTCCCTTAAATATAGAGGGTTGACACCTCTGTTGTATTTACTAGCAGAACCACTTTGGCAATGTTACCCAGAGAGCCAATAAGAAATTATCAAAGCGTCCTTGTATCTCTGTTGCCGACTTAAGGTGGCCATACACGAAGAGATCCGCTCGTTTGGCGATGTTGACAAACGAGCGGATCTCTCCCCGATATGCCCACCTTGAGGTGGGCGATATCGGGCTGATCCGATCGTGGGCCCTAGGGCCCAACGTTCGGATCAGTATGGGCGGTCGGATCGCGGGACCGCATCAACGAACAGATGCGGCCGCGATCCGACGGGATTTTTAAACCTGCCCGATCGACGTCTGGCCGACTTTCGGCCAGATATCGATCGGGAAAGCCCGTCGGAGGGCCCCCCACACGGGCAGATAAGCTGCCGACACAGTCTGTCGGCAGCTTTTATCTGCCCGTGTATGGCCACCTTTATCCTGTGCTGACTAGAATTAGTCTCATGCACTACTCCAACATGTAGTTTGTTCTTCCAGTAACATATGTGCAAACAGAGCTCTTTTTACAGAAGTGTCTGTCAAAACAAGCTGTACAGTTCATATATTCACACTGATGTATTGCTAATTTTCTACTCTTAGGGGCCTATTTACTTATATTCAAATATTAATCAACCATTCTCTAAAAATGTATGATTTCCTTAAAATTGTAATAATTGGATATGTATTAAGTTTAGAAATGAGAACCTCTAATATATAATTTCACCAGGTAAAAGTTGTTTAAAAGAGGTCCTATAGAAGTCAGTGGGAATTACGATTACTGGTAATTGCTAATTTTAATAAATTCCAAGGCAATAGTGGTTTTAGAGAAAGCGAGTTTATTTGTGGTTTGAAAAACCTTGGGATCCACTAGAATGAGACTGTTGATAAGTAGGCCTCCTAATATCACAATAATGTGGACAGACAGGCAGTGATTTTGTGCTTTAGATGAATCCTGTATTTCTTCACTTGCTAAAAAGCCATCCTACCTCTTCTGAAAGCTTCTGAAAGCCTGTACGACTAATTCAGCAAGAGAATTCCACATCTTCATAATTCTCACTGTAAAACCACCGAATATTTAGGCGGAACATCCATTCTTCTAATTGGAATGGGTGACATTGCATCAGCTGGAAAGACCTACTGATTAATAAAGCATTAGATTATTGTATGATCCCATTATACAGATGAAGCCACTTTGGATTGTGCATTTGACACAGAAAAACTTAACTCATCTATCCCATTTATCCCACTTAGCACAGAATATTGTGTCACAGCATCCCATCCAATTAAAGAGTTCACCGTTGAAAACAATGGTGCTTTGGTATGCTAATGAAAAGGTTAAATGCATTAAATGAGTTAAGACGACTTTAGATAATACAGTTTCTTCAATTAGCCCTGAGTCACGATGCATTTAACTCACAAATCCCAGTGGCTTCATTTGTATATTTATACCTGTACATAGTTATCATATCACCCCTTAAGCTCCACATTTACAGTGTGAACATCTCCAATTTCGCCAGTCTTTCCTCATAACTAAGATTTGACCTTCTCTGTTCCATATCTAATACAATAAGAAAGTCATTTTGAGCACCAGAAACTGTACAGCACCCAAAACTGTACAACATATTCTAGATGGGGCCTTGCCAGTGCTCTATACAGTGGAAGAATAACCCTGTGAATCAATGCCCCTTTTAATACAGCTCAATACTTTATTTGCCCTTGATGCTGCTGACTGGCATTTCTTGCTACAGCCAAGTTTATTATCCACAAGGACTCCAAGGTCCTTTTCCATTATGGATTTGCAGTCCCATTAAGGGTATAAGTGACTTGAATATTTTTACATCCCAGGTGCTTGACTTTACATTTATCAACATTGAATCGAATTTGCCACTTAGCTGCCCACATTGCAATCCACGTAGAGAATGTTCCATTAACAACCACCCTCTATACCTGATCCTGTAACCAGTATCATATCCATGTGCAAACAACTTAAAGGGAAACTGTCACGGGAAAACATGTTAACACATCAGTTAATAGTGCTGCTCCAGTAGACTTCTGCACTGAAATCCATTTCTCAAAAGAGCAAACAGATTTTTTATATTTCATTTTTGAAATCTGACATGGGGCTAGCTATTTTGTCAATTTCCCAGCTGCCCCGGTCATGTGACTTGTGCCAGCACTTTAGGAGGGAACTGCTTTCTGGCAGGCTGTTGTTTTTCCTTCTCAATGTAACTGAATAGTATGCAGTGGGACATGGGTTTTTACTATTGATTGCTGTTCTTAGATCTGCCAGGCAGCTGTTATCTTGTGTTAGGGGCTGTTATCTGGTTACCTTCCCATTGTTCTGTTGTTACGCTGCTGGGGGGGGAAGGGAGGGATGATATCACTCCAACTTGCAGTACAGCACTAAAGAGCGATTGAAGTTTATCAGAGCACAAGTCACATGACTTGGGGCAGCTGAGAAATTGACAATATGTCTAGCCCCATGCCAGATTTCAAAATGAAATATATAAAAATCAGTTTGGCCTTTTGAGAAATGGATTTCAATGCAGAATTCTTCTAGAACAGCACTATTAACTGATGCATTTTGAAAAAAAAATATTTTTTTCCCATGACAGGATACCTTTAATTTAACCCAACAGACCTTAGTTTAGAAAGCAGTCTTTAAGGGGCACGGTAGCTGAACTACAGCTAACTATGAGACCTAAAATGATCATATTTATCACCTAAAATTATCATATTTACAGTATGTATTGCATACTTTACTTTCTCTAGAATCATTATCGGTGCAGCATTATATTTCTCAGTCATTTGAAAGAACTTTCAATTTGGAACCTGTTGTGCTTAACGGTAGCCCTATTATGAAATTTTTGTTCATGTTTATTAATTTGCAGCAGAGGGGACATTAGAGGGTGACCTCTATAGCAGGCCAGATAGTATCCTAAGAATTACGGATGAAGCAGCCATGTGGAGCAGAGCTGGCAACTTTTAATGTTGTTTGTTATATGGCAATAAGCTTTGTTCTTATTGGTTCAGTAATGTGACTGACAGTGTTGCTTCACAAAATGTATATTGTTCTGTCCTCACTATGTCTTACCCTTGGGTAGTGTGTAGCTTGACATGCAGCTAAACTCCTTGCTTCATTAATCCACTGACACAGGATATTGAGCTTTAGTTTTATTAACAAAGGGCAAGGTGTACAACTGGGGAAATGACAGTGCTTAGTAAACTGTACAATATAGCATAATCTATATACATATAATATACACTAAACACTGTTGAGCATATGTAAACTAAGGCATCTGTATATAATATACGACCTAAATGCCTGGGCAGTAACACAGAGGGGCAGATTACTAAGGGTCGAATTTGAGGGTTAATTAACCCTCGAATTCGACCATCGAATTTGTATTGAATTAAAACCCCTCGAATTTGTGGGATTTTAACGCAATTTGAATAATCAAATATGAAAAATTAGATTGATCGATAAAATCATTCCAATCGAACGATTTGAACGATTTCAACCATTCGATCTAATTTTTTATATTCGATCAAAAAACTCCCATAGGGTTATATAGCAATTTGGTAGGTTTAATCTGCCGAATTGTTATATCAAATTCATTTTAAAGGGCCAGTACTTCGACTATCGAATTTTGGCCTATTCGATAGTCGAATTTTGCAAATTGCATACCTCCCAACATTCTGGATGTAAAAAGAGGGACAACATTTTTCTTTGCCCACAGCATGGCAACATTTTTGTGACCACACCCATTTTTGAGGCTGCACCCCCTAATTACCATGTTTATTTTACTAAATTTGACAGGTTATGAAAGTTTGAAAATATTTCTCCTTATTTAAACCGTTACAATTCCTTATTTTCTTATCTCAAAAGTGTTACAAAGTATCTTATTTGCACCTATTAGCTGTTCTGGACTCTGCCAAAAGCCAATTAAGTTAAAATCTTTGCTTCTTTTTCTGGCTGTTCAGTGCAGAGAAAAGAGGGACTTTCCAGTACAAATGAGGGACAGCGGGTTGAGCTCTCAAAAGAGGGACTGTCCCTCCAAAACAGGCCCCAATTCTATTCAAATTTTAAAATTCTACTTTTCGAAAATCGAAGTACTGTCTCTTTTTTGAATTCGACCCTTCGCCACCTTAAACCTGCCGAATTGCTGTTTTAGCCTATGGGGAACTGCCTATAACCTTAAAGGAGTGTTTCTGAAAAAAAAATTTTTGGGCCTGCTGCATCCTCTGTACCTCTTGCAGGTTCTGACATTGTTCAGGCTCTGTCTGCTGAGAGTATCCACTTCTGGTATCATGAGATTCTGGCTTTATTAAAATACAGTGTATGAAGAACTTTATTAACATCAACAATTATCAACACAGATACACCGGGGCAGATTTACTAAGGGTCGAAGTGAAATTGAGAGAATTTTCGAAGTAAAAGAATTTGAAATTTGGAGTAAAAATTGTTAGAAAATTCCACCATTCAATAATCAAAGTACTGTCTCTTTAAAAAAACTTTTACTTCAATACTTTGCCAAATTAAGCCTGCTGAAGTCCTATGTTAGCCTATGGGGGCCCTCTAGAGCATTTTTTTTTTAGTTGAAGTAAAATCGTTCGATCGTACCGTACACTAAAATTGTGATAATGATTTAATTGTTTGATCGAATGATTTTACTTCAACCGCAGGATAGCAACATTTTTAGAAAAATACTTCGACTTAGATATTCAAAGTCAAAGTATTTCAATTAGATGGTCAAATTTTGAAGTATATTCCACTTCGAAATTCAAGCCTTAGTAAATCAGCCCCCTTGTAAAGGCAGTGAACTCAAGGTCCTTTGGGAGTGATATAAATCACTGTTAAAGCAGAGCTAAAGCTTAACAAAGAAATGGCTACAAATGCTGCATGTTGTGTTTTGGGGTTCTGTACTAGGCCAAGTTAAACAGAGCCCTTTTTTTTTATGAAGATTTGTGCTTCCCACAATAGCTCCCCATTTTATTTTCTATATAAGCACATGCTGTGTGCTACATTTAGTAACCTGAGCTCAGGGACTAACAATATACTGCATACAGTATATTAATTGAGATTCACATTACAAGGTTGTTGTTTTTTTAATCAAATACAAATTTATCTCATTATTTTCTAAGGGGTTATTTCCTCCTATTTGTTAATCCATTTTCCAGAAAAATTCCAGTTCAGAAAAAAACTAGATAAAATTTTGAAAACCAACTGAAAATTCGAATCGTATGAATTCTTTGGATTTTCCGATTGAAAAATTTGTCGATTTTTGAACAAAACACAGCGCAGATCAGGTTATATTTGGGATTTCTCCCATTGACTTGTAAACAACCTTGGCAGATCTGAGATGTCGGATTTTCGGATTCTGATTTTTCCATCCTTGGGGTATAATAAATCACGAAAAATCTGTTTTTTTTTTTACAAAACTTCTTTTTTTTTTTACTTTTTTTTTACATTCCACATATGATAATAATCATCCTGATAACATCAGCTTCTATGACATGCAAATCTCCCTTTCTGCTTGATGATTTTCAAGCTACTATTATTTTGAACAAACCTCAATTAATGATGCAATTACACAGAATCAGCAGCATACTGGTTTCCTATTACTCTACTACTCTACTACACCTACTAGTAAATTATTTGCCATGTAGAACTAGAATTTTTACTAGAATTTTTTTTATCAGGTTAGTGATGTCGGACTGCTATTATTATTCTAAACATAACTTTATATTGATACTATATATTGGGTGGGGTCATAGCTTTGAAAGGGAGTTGTAGATTTGACCAGTTAAAGCTCTTTTATTTCTCTTTTATGAATGGCAGTGACCTCTTCATCATCTGTTCGATAACAAATAAATACAACAAACTTTTGTTTTTATTAAAGCTTGATTCAATTCCTACATAGACAAGAGATACAGTTGTTCCCAAGCTAGAAAGGGAGAAAAATATGTTATATTGACTTATTTTCACTAGCTGCTCCTCTGCTTTATAGACCTCTTGAACTAGCATCTGTTGTAATAAATTAGATTTTTTTTTGCAAAGGATTCCCTGCACATAGCATTTTTTTCTGCTTCCCATGAAACTGGTTTCCAACCAGTCTAAACAAAAGCATTATTTGATATTTTAAAAACAGAAATGTTAGTGTTTAATGGAATAGAAAAATTCTAGGGGCATATTATGATTTCATAAGAATATTTACTGAAAGAAAATGGAGATTGCACAGTGTTTGCCCAGATCAGACCAAAGACTATAGTTAATATTGGTCTTTTTCTTACCAACATACAAAAGGGCTCAGGGGAAAGTGTTCTCCATAAGACTATATAAGAATGCATCTGCAGGAGGATCACTTTAAGCTGACTGTTGCAGGTGTTGAGCAAAACCCCATTTTTATAGTCTGACATAAGGGCATATATACCACATAAATCTGATGTTATTCTGTTGTGAAAAACATAGCTAGGGTACATTCCGATACATCTAAAGGTGGGTATTGATTTACGTATGCAATTTATGAATTTTATTAAACAAATTATGTAGTTCATAATAATTAGGGTCTCCAAACTTTTCCCTAAAAAAATCAGCAGATAGATTAGTCAGTACTGCCATGTCTGGTGTAATCTATGCCCTGTGGAAAGGATGTATTCTTATTGTCTCACAATCTTGTAAAAGGGTATGGGACCCAATAGTTCCTTCTCTTTGGACTTTACTCAAAGAAAAATGTGGAAGTTTCTAGAGGCATGAGACTTTTGTAAGCGGAACCCTGGAACTAAAGGTAGGCTAGAGTCTTAGTTTGGAAAATGGACCCTATGAGTGTGAGATAGACAGCCTGAATAAACTAGTAAGAGTGGTTTGTGGTGTAGATCCCCAGGTGGCAAAAACAAGACTGTATTGGTAGAGTAGTGAGTAAAACTATTTGACGAAATACTGAGTGATCATTTTAGACCTGGTTGTCTGAGTAATAACCAAGTCACAAATATAGTTACATAGTTAAATTGGGCTAAAAAAAGTCCATCACCAAATTAAAACCCAGCATACAGTACACACACCCTTCCACTCTTTCACACAAACAGTATATGCCCATAGCTATACTAACTGTAGAGTTTAGTATCAAAATAACCTTTGCTATTATGGCTGTACAAAAAATCATCCAAGCCCCTTTTAAAAGCATCAACAGAATGAGCCATCACAACATCACCCGGCAGTGCATTCCACAACCTCACCGTCCTGACTGTGAAGAACCACCTACGCTGCTTCAAATGAAATTCCTTTTCTTCTAGTCTGAAGGGGTGGCCTCTGGTGCGGTGATCCCTATTATGTAATCATGTCCCCTCGCAAGCACCTTTTTTCCAGAGAAAACAACCCCAACCTGGACAGTCTAACCTCATAATTTAAGTCTTCCATCCCTCTAACCAGTTTAGTTGCATGTCTCTGCACTCTCTCCAGCTCATGTATACCCCTTCAAGGACTGGAGTCCAAAACTGCACTGCATACTCCAGATGAGGTCTTACTAGGGATCTAAAAAGAGGTATAATTATGTTTTCAATCCTTGAGTTTATGCCCTTTTTTATGCAAGACAGAACTTTATTTGCTTTAGTAGCTACAGAATCATACTGCACAGAATTAGACAACTAGTTATACACTAAATCGCAGTGTGTGGGAGTTTCCTTAAATGGGAAGGATCTTGGGGTTTTTATAGATAACTTGCATTTATATTATTTTTGTCAAAGTGCATAAGCTTGCATTTAATATGAACTACTGTGTTGTGATAAAAAGATGCCATGAACAAGCAGTGGCTTAGTAGGGTATCTTCCATTTCTATATATGATTCTTCAACACGTGTTCCTATTTAAGAAACCCTGGTCAACTTTTCTGAAAGCTTGTGGGAGGTTTAGTTCAGATTGAAGGTTCTAGTGATCTGCCTAGATTTCAGTTAAATCAAATGAAGATACATTATAATTTTCTATAGCATAAGATCCAGTAAAGTGGTATGTCTGTGCTACTCTTCACTCTACAATTACAGTAACTATAAATCCTTTTTTTATTGGAATTTAGATTTACATATCCCCTGGGCATGTAAATGCATTGCAAAGTTAAGATGAGCTGAAATACAGATCATCACATGCAAATGTTGAACATTTTAAGTTTATGACATAAGATGTCATTACATTCATATGTGCCTCCTTCTGCATAAAAAGTCTTAATCAGGATGCCTTAAGTGCATTTTTTCTCTGTCTTTTACACTTCTTTGATTTTTTTTTCATTTGTAAAACTTAAAAATATGAATAAAATGCAATATATGATAAAATCAGAAGTCCAAAGAACAGAACATTATGTGTAGATATTTCAGAGCCCATTTGAGTTTCCAAAGAACAAAACTGACATCTAAAAGTGTGTGAGTTTGTGGAGAAGTCAATTGCAATTGTATTTTAAAAATTTGTTTTCCATAATAATTTGGAATTTGGCAGACTCATTTGAAATAAAATGTAGAATGTTATTTCACTGCATTTGAGTTGTTTTTTTTCAAATTTTCACATCACTGTGTTTTTCTATTTTAAAGTCTTTCTTTAAGCAGGTGAACTTTTTAAACTGTATAAATTGCCCTGTTTTTCTGAATTTGAAAAATCTAATTTCTATAAATTTTCATCCATAACTTTAACGTGTTAAGAATTTCTATAACTTAATGATTAGATGTTATTTTAGCAAATCAACTTCCATGAATTTATTGTTTTTTCCTTAGGCACAATACAGGGAAATGCATTTTCTGTAGTATTTTAAGAACATAATTTATTGTCTCAACAAAGTCTATTGTGTTATGTAGATGAGAGCAGAATTCAGTGTGTTATTTTCTGTGATGTTTTTAGTATTTATGTTACAATTTAATTTACTAAGGGAAAGAATTTTTTAATACCTGTACAGTAAAGGAACCTATTTACTGTTCATATACCATCTGTGCATCTGTACCTAATATTTTAGCAATCGTTATTAACAGGGTATCAGTTGTTAATAAGGGTGAACTGTAGGTGTCTGAGATATTCTGCATGATATACAACATTGACATAAACTATATTCAATATCAGACCATTGGAGAGGTATTGTAAATACCCTGCATTAGTGTTTGCTTTAAAATACATTTTACTCCACCAGTGCTTACCAGCATACATGTAATCCAGGTAGCATTATTACAAATCTTTTGAGGTCAGAATTCATTTATTACGAGACACACTACAAAATCAAAGTTGTGTCTGTTATATCTTTCTATTGATAAGGTAACAGCATTTCCAGCAAATCAGACTCGATAGACAAACCGTAGCACATGTTTCTAGTATCAAAGTGCAAGCTTGCTTTATAAGTCTCTTTTTTGAAAATTTTTACTTTGAAAAGCTAATTTTTAAAGGGGATTTTAATACTATTGCTGCTTCTTCATTCTTTGAAATAATATACAGTCTTTTCCTTATATTTTAGTATTATAGTGTCTCAAGATATAGCCATATTGGACTCAACATTCCAATACAGACCCAATATATTTACAAATTCTGCAATAGTATTTATTGATTGTCATTTTGTTATTGATTGTCATTTCAGTATCAGACTCATACATTTAATTTGTATTTTCTATGTAAAACTTAGTTTTGAAGGGAATATCAGTGCACAGGTCCAAATTAGCCATAGCGTAAACAAAGTTGAAAACAGCAAGTTGGCCCCTGTATTATTTGAAAATCAAATTAAAAGCCCTATATAAAAAGAAGCTAAAACAACAGTCAATAAACTGTGGTGGTATTGCCTGTGAAATTGGTTGCACAGAAATATTTACTATGTTGAAAAAACTGCTCTCAATGCATTTGACAAAAGTTCCCTAAATTTATAATAGCAGTGTTACCATAGTTAACCAACATTATATTACTTATCTTATTAAAGATACTGTCTTGGGAAAACATGTTTTTTTTTTTTCAAAATGCATCACATAATAGTGCTGCTCCAGCAGACAACTGCACTGAAATCCATTTTCCAAAAGAGAAAACTGATTTATTTATCTTTTATCTTTAAATATGAGTGGAGGCTATACATATTGTCAGTTTCCCAGGTGCCCCCAGTCGTTTGTGATTTATACTCTGATAAACGTCAGTCCCTCTTTACTGCTGCACTCATGTTGGAGTAATATCACTTTCTCCCTTCACCCCCTAGCAGCCCATCAGCAGAACAATGGGAAGGTAACCTGGTAGATATAAGAACAGCATTCAATAGTAAAAAATCCATGTCCCAGTACAACTCCTTCAGTTATATTGAGTAGGAGAAACAATAGCCTGTCAGAAAGCAGCTCCATAGTGCAGCACTTGCTCTTTCTGAAATCACATGTCCAAATGACCTGAGATGACTGCCTACACACCAATATTACAAGTAAAAAAATACAATTATTTGGTTAAGAATTTAATTTCACATGGTAGATTGAATTATTTGCAGTTTAAACAGTGTAAATTAGAAATAAAAAATACACCATAAATATTATGACAGAATCCTTTTAATGGAACATTAAATCATGCAATGTGAAAGCCATATTTAAGCTTTCTACAGCTGTAAGGGAAGCTAGCTAAGGTTGAAAACAAAAAAAGGAATGTCCCGCTAGAAGCCATATGTGGCCATTCAGAGCAATTTTACAACTCCCAGACTATAGGCTCCAGACACTGATGCATATATCTTGATAAATAAGCTGGCCCATGAACATGTAGCATATAGGCTATTTTGCCCACTACAAGAATTAACAACATATCGCTGTCAAAATTTCTTTGTGTACATATGTAGCCATAGCTTTACGCAACAGTGTTTGCCCTTCAAAACTATTAAAGACTATTAGCTGGATTCAGTATATATAGGTCTTTGCAAAACAGAAAAAATTAAGTATCTTTAAGTATACCTATACCATTTTAAAGGAAAAATAGCCTCAAAAACTTAGGGATAGATTTACTAACGGCCAAATTTTAGAAGTAAAAACATTTCAAAATTTGACCCTCAAAGTTTTTTTAAAGGGATTTTTCGATCCGAAATTTACCTATTCCAATTCGATTGAATGATTCGAACTATTCTCCGTAAAATCTTTTGAATTCTTGAAACTTAGAAAATTTTTCGGGACAGGTTCTATGAGGTTCCCCCATAGGCTAAAATGGCAATTCGGCAGCTTTAAGCTGGCAAATAGTCGAAGTCAAATGATTTTTAAAGGGCAAGTACTTAGAAATTCGAAAATTTAAATTTTCAAATGTTTTCTATTTGAATTTGAATAGAATTTTGGGCTATTCAATAGTCGCAGTAGCCCAAAATTTGTTCGAAATTAAAATTTTAAAAATTAGAAATTTATTCGGATATTCACTTCGACCCTTAGTAAATGTGCCCCATAGTGTTTTAAATGAATTACTATTTAATATTCTGGTGAACTGCACTGGTAAAATTGGTGTGCTTGCTTCAGAAGTACTACTATAGTTCATATAAACAAACTGCTGTGTAGCTATGGGGGCAACCATTCAATCATTCAAGCCATTTAGAATACACAGTAAATAACAGATTAGTTCTGAAGAATCCTATTGTATACACTACACAGCTTATCTGTGATCTGCTCCTGTGCCTTTTCTCCTTTTTCAGCTTTGAATGGATGTCTCCATGGCTACAGCAGCTTGTTTATATACATAAGCTATAGTAGATTTTCTGAAGCAAATACACCAGTTGTACCAGTGCAACACAACAGTACATTATATTTTCATGACTTTAAAACACTTTAATTTTTGACGTTTCTTTAATAATTAAACGCACTGTGCATTAAGCATTAAACACACAAATTAATCTGAAACATATGAAACACTATAGTATTTGAAAAATATAATTTAAAGCAGGAAAAAGAGCAGAACAATATATATATATATACTGTATATTACATGTTCTAGAGTATTATAGAGTACAGTAAAATGAAGATTGAGCTGAATTTTATGTCTGCTATGAAATATAAACCTTACTCTGTGATTCTGTCATAATGTTCATAAAGCTTCTTTCTTTGGCATTTATCAAATTGCTATCAAGAGAAAGGCTGTGTTGTCTAGAAATCTGCAATCTAATTTGATTGCCTTTATATATATTACATTTGGAAAATTAGTTTCTCCTTCCTTTGCTGCTAAAACACAAATTACCCTCCACTCCCCTTCTAGCTTGGTTTTCCACTAGAAGATAGAACATAGTTTGACAAGAGTTGCTTTGATTCATATGAAAGAGGTTGGGCAGTTTTAATTAATACCACAGTTGTCCAATTTAGTCAAAATCAGGACACTGTACAGGTCAAGTTCTTCCACTTTAAGCAAACTCCTACCAAATTTTTCTCTAGGGGACACCTGTACCTGTAGGGAAATTGTGTTGCTAAAATTTGAAAGGAATATTAGGTATGCTTCACATAGCGTATTGTAATACATCATGTGTGTACGTGAGTGTGTGTAGCATTTAGTTCTTGGTTGGCAGCTGTGGATTCCATGAAATTTGGAAGCTGAAGTCTGAATTAGGTAGAGTGCTGCAACCTTCACATGCCCAAATCTTACATTTGCTTCATTATACCAATTTATTTCTACAAATGACCCCATATACAGGTATTGGATTCCTTATCCGGAAACCTGTTATCCAGAAAGCTCCGAATTACGGAATTTATGGATTCCATTATAATGAAATAATCCAAATTTTTAAAAATGATTTCCTTTTTCTCTGTAATAATAAAACAGTAGCTTGTACTTGATTCCAACTAATATATAATTAATCCTTATTGGAAGCAAAAACAGCCTATTGGGTTTATTTAATGTTTTACATGATGTTCTAGTAGATTTAAGGCATGAAGATCCAAATTACGGAAAGATCTATTATCCGGCAAACCCCAGGTCCCGAGCATTCTGGATAATAGGTCCCATGCCTGCTACTAATCAGTTTTATTTATCGGTATAATGGTTGTGCTTTTTGTTCACTATCTCCATATTTATGCTAATTTCTCATATAATGATTCATTTATAATTAAAGGGCAAGGAAAGGCAAAGAAATAAAATCCAATTTTTACTTTCTTTAATGAAAAAGAAATCTATCTCCATTATACTTTAATTAAAAAATATGTACCGTTTTTATAAGAAACCTGACCTGAGTGAAATTAGGGGAAAAAAATAGGAATCTTCAGACGGAGCCCCTGCCTTACTTACCATACATGTAAATATATATATATATATTTATATATATATATATATATATATATATATACAGTATATATACTTTCAGTCCTGACTGGTGCACTCAAGACCAACAAACAACTACTTGGGTGCTGGTCAAAAATACATAAATGGCAACTAAAACCACGCTCCAAGGACTTTGTATGTGAACAAATAAATTATTATTTTGTTTCAACGTTTCGGATCCACCACTCAGGTTGAACTTCCTGATGTATAATATTTTTTTTTCACCTACAAAGTCCTTGGAGTGCAGTTTTTGTTGGGGTATATATATATATATATATATACGTATATATATATATATATATATATATATATATATTAGCATCTTCAGTTACAATCACAAACAATAGAACATAATTCTGGTGAGTAGAGAGCAATCTGCTCAATTACATTGGATGCTAAGTATTCATTAAGTGCAATGCATCTTATTTATCAGATGCTGACTGTAATCAATAGTGACAATTAGTCTTCAGACTGTTAAAGAGAATATACAGATGGAGTAAAAGTCATGCACATATGGTGCCTGTTCTTGCGTTTAATCAAGATATGGAGTGACTGGCAAAACAATGGATCATTTAATACATAAAAAATCTAATGCATCTCTTAAATGAACCAAATGAGATGAACTGAAAGACAATCCAATATTATTTCAAGGATTTTTAAAGGGAGGAATGGGATACATTCTTGATATTTTCTTTTTTTGTAACATTTTTATTGAGGGAATTTTGAAATGTATAGTCATTTAAAACAAAATTGCAAAGAAAAAAAAAGGAAAGGGAAAGCCAAAAAGCATTCAAGTATTAGTTTGTAAGCAGATTATAGGTGTAAAGGTATTTACAAGTATACTCCTTAAAGACAAACAAGTTAACAATAATTGCTTAATATTCCCAACTTTGAAAAAAATGTTATAGTTAGTTGGTGGTTATTTTTATTTAGTCTCTGTATAGGTGTATTAGTTAGAGCCACATTGGGTAAAAGAAAAGCAAATAAATAATATTGGTCTGATAAAACCTCTGGTGAAATCACAGGTATTAGTTTAGATATAGCCTTTCAATTTCCAGATGGACATGTATTCAAATGTTGGGGAGTTTTATTTTGTAGAAAAGCTATGTTTGCTTCAAAAACTCTATTGGCATTTACTCTTTTAATTATTTCTTGGATGGTTGGGCAATTTAGAGTCTACCATTTGATCGATATTGATATTCATGCAGCTGTTAAAATATGGTTAGCCATAGGTATTTGGGTTATCAGGTTTACCTCCTGCCACAATGGTTGAATAAAAGATATGGAGGAGTTTGCCTCATTCACCACTGTTCCTCCGGCATAATGGTGGTTGGTCAGGGAAAAGTTTATGAAGCCTATCAGGCTGTGATCTTGCCAAACCAAGATATCTGAAATTGTGCCTATTTTGTAAGAATCTTTTTGGTTAAGCTTGTAAGAGGGCTAAAATTAGCCCCGTATAAAGACTCATACTTAGTTGTAATTTGAGTTCCAAAATAGGTGATAGAGTCTTCTTTCTACTTATAATTAAAGTTGGCTTTCAGTACTTGAAGATCTGTTGGGGGCAATATTAAGGGAGTGTGCCTCTGATTTACATAGGTTTAGCTTATAATAAGAGAAAGAGCTAAAATATTTTCTCAGCTCATGCTGGTTATGTAAAAGTGATTATTGGGTTGTTCAGTGTTTAATAACATTGTCCACAAAAAGGACAGTTTTATATTGCATTGACTTAAGTGGGACCCCTGAAATAGCTCTAATCGCTGCTGCTAAGGGTTTATACTGAGTGCTGTACAGTACCATTCACTATATAAATTGGTTTATTGGTTTGCCCTGGTAATTCTTAATAGGTTTATGGGTGACTATATATGTTGTGTTAAATATGGGCATATCAGGTAAAAATGGGAGAGAAGAGCAAATAAACAGGACCAATTTAATCTCTCAAATGCCTTTTCCAAATCAAGGCTTAAGATCACTAATGGAGAACTGGTTCTATTCAATATTTCTATGAGATTAATGACATGCCTGGTACTGTCACCAGCTTGACGACCTGTTACAAATCCCACCTGGTCATGTTTTAATTTGGGTAAAATTGGGGCCAATCTGTTTTTTGTAAAAAAATCGAATTTAAGAGGGCCATAGGTCTGTAATTTGTGCATAAAGTGGAGACTTTCTCTTCTTTAGGAATAAGGGAAAGATATGATGTCTGGATCATCTTAGGTATTGGGGTACCCTGTAAAAACTGGCTGAATAGTTTCAATAAATAAGTATAAAGAATGTGTAAAAAAAGTTTATAAAGTGTAAATAATGTGTAAAAAAAGTTTATAATACTTATGAGGAAGTCCATTAGACCTGGTGTCTTGCCATTTGGCATATTTTTCAAGGTGTATGCTAACTCCTCTGGGGTAATTTCCTAATTTAGCACAGTCTAAGCTCCATTGATCATTTGATGGATTTGGTCATACAAAAGTGAACAGGTCCAGTAGGTATTGTGGGATTTCATCCATTGTCACCTCTTCAGGGACACCTCATATCTGAAGGTTTTGCCTACGGGACCTGTTTTCTAGATTCTCACACGTCTCTCAAATGTGCTACTTTTTTTTTAAGATAGGCTTTATAATCCTCCATAATTCAAAAAAGATCAGATGGCACTCACTCCAGCAATTGTGCTACAAACTTAACTCATTTATTTGGAGATCCAAATAAATGAGTTAAGTTTGTAGCACAATTGCTGGAGTGAGTGCCATCTGATCTTTTTTGAATTGTGGAAGTAAGGACCTTGCAGCAGGTTTTCAGATAGAGCACCACCGTAAGTAAGCTGTGGACTGTTGGAATTGTTGAGTTTACTTTATAATCCTCCATGTTTGTTAATTTTGAAGCAATATCATCAGTAAACCTCTACGATTTGTCTGTGTGCTCCCCTAATTCTGTAATGTTTCTCTGCATTTAGCTATTTGATAGCTATAGGGACTACAATGGAAACTGTTTGAGGGATGTAGTTACTAAGGCTGTCTGTAATTGATTTAACTGCTCTCTTAGTATTTGGACAGTTACTGGTGTATCCCCAGGCAAAGTCTCTTGGCTCTGTTGCTGTGGTGCATGATGCAATGGTGACAAAGCAGGCGAGTTTGTACTACTCAACCAATGGTTAGGAGAAGTGCAGTGCGGATAGGAGGTCTAAGGAGCTGTGTCACAGTCAGCGCCATCTTGGGAGTAGTCACACTTATAACACTCAGCGTTATATTTAGATTTGGCTACAGGGTAACCCACTATACTCCACGTGGTGAATTTGTGGCGAATTCCCGCAATTCGCCTCTGGCGAATAAATTTGTGAAACGCCAGCGAAAATTCGGCTGGCGAAAATTCGCTTAAAAAAACGAGTCGCGCGTTAAATACGAGCCGCACGTTAATATAGCAATGTGGAAAGATAGCTTATGTCAGAGCTGCAGGGAATCCACTGGACAGAGTGCTCAAATTATATGTGCAACTTCTACTACGCCTGTCCACGCCCCCAAATTTTTGCTATTTTAAACTTCAAGTACAGTACATGCGTTGAAGCATAGTTTTTTTTAAGTATTTACCTTTTTCTTCTGACTCTCTGCAGCATTCAAATGGGCTTTGCTGACCTCTTTTAAAAAACAAATGCTCTGTTAGGCTACAAATGTATTGTTATTGGTACTTTTTATTACTCATCTTTCTATTCAGGTTCTCTCCTATTAATATTCCAGACTTTTATTCAAATCAGTGCATGGTTACTAGGTAATTTGACCCTAGCTACCAGATTGCTTAACATGCAAATTGAAGAGCTGCTGGATAAAAAGCTAAATACTGTAACTCAAAAACCTAAAAAAAGTCCCAGAATATCCCTCTCTACATCATACTAAAAGTTATCTTAAATATGAACAAACCCTTTAAGAATAAAGTACTACTTTCTTAACATACATATTTTATGCGGTTAGTACACATTTGTACAATGTATATTTTTGTTGTATGAGTTCTAACTCTGACATATAGTATAAAAATCTTTGTGCTATATTACTACTACACATATTCATGCTTTGTTGAGCAGTGTTTGCCAACCCAGATCATGGCCTAAGTTCCATTACTAACTGTTACAGTTCTGGATAAGTTTGAGTATGTTAAAAACTGGACTGTATTTAAGGGACATTAAACAGGGCAAATGGACTATTAAATCTAACTTGTTTGCTTTTAAACTTGATAAAGGTCACTTGGGTTGAACATTTGAACATGAGCTGTACAGTTCTGCAAATATGGGCTGCAGATCCTTTTGTTTATGCAATAGCAACCTACGACTGAGCTCATTATTATTAGTGATGGGTGAATTTATTTGCCAGGGACGAATTCATGGTGAATTTGTGGCGAATTCCCGCAATTCGCCTCTGGCGAATAAATTTGTGAAACACCAGCGAAAAATGGGAGTTGCCCCAAAACATTTGCTGAGGTCTCACATACAACTTCACAAGGATGTTGCTGAGTCATGTCAGTTCCTTTGGAAATATTGTGACATACTGTATGTGTAGTATACATCCTTGGGGTTTTAATCATACCAAATTTGCTTGCCTTTCAAATTATATGAAAAAAGGAACTTGGTTAAGGACTGGCAGACGTTTGAAGGTATAGAGAATTTTGAAGAGCTATGTTTTAGATTCTGGCTGTTCTTTCTTAAAAATAAGATGTTGAATACCAATTCAACTTTAACTTATTGAGAAATGTACTCTGTCCTCCAGTGATACTGATTCTGTTCCTTAAGCTTGTCGAAGATGCAGTTAGGAATTCTAACAAACAGGGGCTAGAATTTGCTGACAGCAAAAAGTATTATTTTTCACTGAGCAGTCAAGCACATGCACTGTATTCTCTCACTAAAATAATGGTTCTGTAAAGAGGCTCTAAAACGTAGTCAAATGTGGAGACAGGGCAACCTTCCAACATCCATTTATACAATCTTGTTTGAGATTGATGGCCTGTTTGATGACAATGTTAACATTGATTTTTCACTTAGCAACACTACAGGACATTCCTTATTTGTAAGAAATATAATATATAATTTATATTGCAGTTTGATATAAAAATATTCTAAAGTCATCTGCTTAGCTTAGTGGTACAGGTATGGAATCTGATATCCGGAAACCCATTAACCATAAAAGTTCCAAATTACGGAAAGTCCATATCCCATAGAATCTATTATAATTAAATATTCCAAATTTTTTAAAACAATTTCCTTTTTCTCTGTAATAATAACACTGTACCTTGCACTTTAACCAAAAGTAACATATAAGTAATCCTTGTCGGAAACAAAACCAGCCTATTGGTTTTATTTAAAGTTTACATGATTTTCTACGAGACTTAAGGTATGAAGATCCAAATTATGGAAAAATCTGTTATCTGGAAAACCCAAGCATTCTGGGACATACCTGTATAGCTAACATTCAGATAGCTAAGAAGTAGAGATAATGAATTAATTATTCAGAAAGCACCAACATATCTAAAGGTTATTGTGATGTCTTAAAATATCTGAAATACATACTTATATGAAAGTGAAGTGATCCCAAGTGATCCCCATTGCAAAAAAAGATCACTATAATGGGAGTCTCAAATTGATCTGTGAAAAGTTTCAAACCTCAGCCTAGGAAATGTAAAATGTTTTCTGATGGTGTTCATGAGCTGAGGTCATATCTGAGAATTATAGAGTTGGGTATCACCGTGCCTTGACTTCTCACATTTGTTTTATTGCTTTTATTGCTTAGACAAGAGTAAGCCTATATTTTTGTTTTGTTTTTTATTCATTTTAATAAAGTAGCAGCCAGTTCTGCTTATTATACAGTCTTCTCGGTGGACTGCTAATTTGTTTTGATTGTGTTCATATTAGTTGGGAAGTAGACCATGACTTAAAGTTTTCTGTCACAGGGAAACATGTTTTTTTTTCAAAACACATCAGTTAATAGTGCTGCTCAAGCAGAATCCTGTGCTGAAATCCTATTTTCTAAAAAGCAGACTTTTTTATATTCAGTTTCTAAAATATGAAATAAGGCAAGCCATCTTCAGTTTTTCCCAAGTCTTCTCAGCCTTACGCCTTGCTTATAAGACCTGCTCTGATAAGCTATTAGTCACTCTTTACTGCTTCACTGCAAGCTGTCTGAACTTCACGTGGGGGGCTGTGAGGTCTGACTGTTAATACTACTGTGAGAGGCAGAATGTATTGAAGCCCAAAATACAGTGACAAAAAGTATGGAGAAGTTTTCAGGATATATATATATATATATAACCTTTCAAGATACTTACATTTCACAACTCCAGTATTTATCCTGGTCAACTCTGCAGCAGTGGAGACTTCTGAGACCCCTACTTACAGCAATGAAAGATGCCAGTCTTTCATTAAAAGGGTAAAACATTACAGTTTCAGTTATGTTCTGGAGAAGGAGATGTTTCCTTTTTTTTTTCACCACGCTAAACTCTTCACTCCCCAGGGGACCAGGACACTGAGGGAGAGATGCAGGTTATCTTCTTTCTTAGTACCTACAAATACCCCAGTATGAGAGACCAACTCTTTCAACTTAAGATAATTCTTTACACAGTTTATTTGACATATTGATATTTATGTTACAAATTTTCTTTTTTTTTATCTACTTGGCAAGGAAATTCAATTTAAAACAATTGTACCAATTTATAAATGGGGGATATAACTGTGACATCTCTAAACACCAATGGGTTAAATATTCCAGAAAAACAACGTAAAATATTGCATTCTATGTACAAGGTCAAAATTGATATTGTATTGTTTCATGAAACATATTTTAAAGGTGATGACTCCCATCCTATCAGACACAGACAGTACCCCAGGTGGCATTATAGTAATAACCATGTACATAAAAACAAAGTGGTAGCAATTGTACTTCATAAAAAATTTGATTTTAAATGAATAGATACTCTTAAAGATGAGGAGGGTAGATATTTAGTAATCAAAGGGTTATCCCATCACAACAAATGTACAGATGAAGCCACTTTGGATTGTGTGTTTGACTCAGAATAACTAAACTCAGACTTCACACTTTTCTCATTTAACACAGAATATTGTGTCACAGCATTCCATCCAATTAAAGAGTTCACCATTGAAAGCAATGGTGCTTTGGTATGCTAATGAAAAGGTTAAATGCATTAAATGAGTTAAGATGACTTTAGATAACACAGTTTCTTCAATTAGCCCTGAGTCATGACACATTTAACACACAAATCCAAGTGGCTGCATCTGTACCATTGCGAGTATATATCTCCCCAAAAGAAAACAACCTTTATATTTGAAGTAATTTATAAAAATTTTGGGGAAGTTTGTATTATTATTCGAGGAGATAAAAATTTGACTACATCCTTTCCTAGACTCATCTAAAGGGTCATCTACAATACCATATTCTGCCATTAATCCATTACATAAACATATTAACAGGACCCAACTAATTGACACATGGAGATATATGCATACCTCTGAAAAAAATTATACTTTTTACTCTCATGCTAAAGAAGTTTATACAAGAATTGACTATATTTTTGTCACTCAATACCACCTGAGATGGTTATCTTCAGCAAAGACACAGGATATATTATGGTCTGATAATGGAGCAACCCAGGTAATGCTAAATATGCCACATAAGACAACATCAGAATGGAGATGGAAAGTTAATGAATCGTTGTTAGATAACCAAGATTGTGTAAAAGAGTTGTTCAATGCCACCTGAGATGGTTATCTTCAGCAAAGATACAGGATATATTATGGTCTGATAATGGAGCAACCCAGGTAATGCTAAATATGCCACATAAGACAACATCAGAATGGAGATGGAAAGTTAATGAATTGTTGTAGATAACCAAGAGGGAGGGAGGACAGCCCCCTAGGCAACAGTGCACTTTTATTAGTGCACAAACATATATACACAAAAACTCACAAACGGCTGTTTTTGTTTTTTTACTTATTCGTTGTACTGTTATCTTTGCCTAAAATCTTATTTCAACAGCGTGACTATTGGATAATTGATTTGGGCCACTAATTACGCTGTCAGTCAGTTTTTTTGTTATTTCATTGATTTACGCTATTTTTGTGGTTTTATTGCAATTTTATCCCTGCATTATTGTTCCTTATGTATATTTAGTATAGTTTTGCGGTTTGGTGCTTTAGTCTACAAATGTATATTTTACTTAGTTTGATCCGTCAGAATATATGCTTTCCAAAAATGTATGGTTATCTGGGGTCTTTTTACAGTTTGGGGGTCTTACGGTATGGAATGCACAGTCAGGGTACTGTTTTCAGCATTTATCTTGGTTAGCGTGAAAATTCATATGTATGTTTTTCATTTGGGGTTCGTACATACCAAATTCTTTGGTAATTCTATGCATATTGGGCATCAAACTATTCAGTAGACCTCCGACGTCCATCTTTAGGGTGATTTTTCTTTGTACGTAAAACGTTGTGTGTAAAAGAGTTGTTCAATGCCCTCTTGGCCTATAGCGAAGCCATACAAACAACGACAACTCCCATAGCTAAACAGAAAGCTCCTAAATGCTTCTCCAGGGAATTCTTATTAAACGTGTTTCACACATAAAAAAACAAAGCAATCAACAAATTACACAACTCTTAGAGCAAATACATTAACTAGAGATGAAACACAAAAGAAGCCAGGCAGTAGAACACCTTAGATCCTTAACTGAACATAAACTTAAACGTCATTCTCTTTTAAACCATAATATTCAAATTCGATATTCAAATTCAAAGGATTTTAATTCCCCTTAAATTCGATTGTCGAATTTGAGGGTTTTTTAACTCTCGAATTCGACCCTTAGTAAATCTGCCCCTCAATGTATAACTTTACCCTTAAATGGCAACCTGCATAACATACCAGGAGATCCAGATCTCATCATAATTTTTATATTATTTGAATTCTAAGCCTTTACTTGATGAAACTCGCAAGACTAGAATTAACACAGTAAAAATTATTATTCTCCCCAAATTCCTCTACCTTTTCCAAACCCTTCCTATTTGTCTACCATTCAAATTATTCAGAGGATTTAACAATGGGATTAGACATTATATATGCCATGGAAAAAGAAGCAGAATATAAACTCAAGCTCTCTACAAACCAAAAAAAGACCGGGATATCCAGATCTTGAGTCATACTATCAAGCATGTATTTTAGCCCGCATTAAGGAATATGTCAATCTGAATTCCACTCTGCAATGGAGAATAATGGAAGATGAGTGGGCTGGCAATATTCTTCATTCATGCCCTGGGCTAAAAATGTGAAACACTACTTAAAATATATAAACACCCATGTACTGTTGACTCTTACACTTTCTATATGGAATACCATCAATCACAAACTGAAATTAATGTAATTTCCCTCACCAGTACTACCAGTATTTAGAAACCCTGAATATCCACCTAGCATAACAGATGAGGCCAGGCTTTTGGTATTCTGAACCCAAGACTTATCCGGGATAACACATTCAATTGTTTATGTATCCCCAAATGTATGTTACAGCAAAAAGAGAACTGGATAAAACAAGATCATTGGCAACACAACATTCAAATTTCTCATTGGATGATACATCTAAAGTTAAAAGGAACAGTACTTGAACTGACTCCTTTCTAATCTCTCTGTGCCAAAGAAAGTGTTATCCCACATCAGATTGCCATATTGTATACATTACAAAATAATGTAAAATACAAAGAACAAACTGACTTTAGTCAGTGGAAAACTGAACTGAATACCACATTTATTAGTTCTGAATGGGACTTTATCTTCCAAACAAACTCACGTTGCTCAATCATTAACAAATATCAGGAATACTCATTCAAATTACTGTCCAGGTGGTACAGAACTCCTGTTAAATTGAAACAAATGGGACTGTCACCAGATGATTTGTGTTGGAGATGTGGAACAGATACAAGGACTCTTTCTCACCTCTGGCTCTCATGTCCCAAGCTAAATGCGTTTTGAACCAAAATATTAACAGACTGCAAAAGTATAACCGGGATCCAAATACCGAAATACCCTTCTGTTATACTGCTATTTCTTCAAATCAAATCTTACGATTCGTGAAAAACAAGACTTTTGATTCAACTCCTAATGGCAGCAAAATCACGGATACCACTCCATTGGAGAAACTCAGTACCAGATTGGTATAAAATAGTGAATGAGATTTACAGGATGGAGGAGCTGACATCTTACATAAATAATACACATGGGAAATTTGCAGCTACATGATTTTTCTTGATGCAATATTTAGAAAATAAATGAGGTACAACTGTTCTTTGAAATATTAACATTTGTGCATAAAAAGGAATATATCTAATGGCTGTGCAAACTTACAAAAACCTTGCCTAAATCTTTTTTTGTTTGTTTTATTATCTATTTAATTACTTATTCTTCGCCCCCCTTCCCTCCCCCCACTTTTTTATCTATTTTACTAAACATTCCCTACCCTACCCTACCCCCCTTTTCTTTTAATTTAGATGTATATTAAGAGATGTTGAAAACATTTTTGTTTTGCATTTTTGATGTACCTTAAAATAAGTCATCCCAGGAAATGTTAACGAAAACAGACATTGGAAGATGTTTACTTGAGAAATAATTAACACTGTCTCATATACAGGAATATAAAGCAATACAGTATGTTTCAATAAAAGTTGAATATGAAAAAAAGGTAATGTTTAAAAGGGGGGGTTTAGGGCACCTGTGATATACCTGCACATTTTCCAGGATATCAAGTCCACACATTTCTCTGCCTTTACCTTTAACCAAAAATTCAAGTAAGACCCATTGCTGATTATTACCTTCATGTAGTTTCCATATAAATGATCTATTCTTATCTGCGATTGGCTAAAATCATCTATGAATACAGCTACAAAAGTTCAGTTTTATTTATTTTTATGAAATATCAGTCAGGATGAGTTTAATTATTGCTTGAAAATGAGTTCTTCATACAGCATACTGTATATCTTGTATCTTTTAGGTGCATGATGGATGAGAAACCTGACACAAATTTATCTGTAATATGGTATCGGAAAAGCCTCAACAAAACTCCAAATTATGAAGAATCTAATATTACTTATGTGGATTTTTATCTTCATCGACCCTCAGTGGCTGCAGTTTTTATTGCTTCTTACCTACTTATATTTATTCTCTGTATGCTAGGCAATGGAGTTGTTTGCTTCATCGTTTTGAGCAACAAACACATGAGAACTGTTACCAATCTTTTTATTCTCAACCTTGCCGTTAGTGATTTGCTGGTTGGGATATTCTGCATGCCTACAACCCTCTTGGATAATATTATTGCAGGTATTTACCATTTACTTTACATCTAGGTTTATATAAATGTTTTTTATCTAATAATCCAATTTGTGAGGTGAAATGATGACTGATAACAGCCTGTTAAACACTGTTAAATGCAGAAGTCAGTTTTTTTTTTTTGTTGAAAAGACTTCTAGAAAGTAGCTGTTGTTGTGGGTTGAAATGAACTTAACTCCTGGTGTTCAAAGAGATCCTTAGGTGGAGAAAATGAGAAGGCAAAGTTAGTCAAGGGTCTGCAGAGGATATCAATGTGTAGAATATGGTATCAGTGCCTATACCTCAACGGAGCAAAATAAGAATGTCAGAGAAATAGGAATATGTTTGAAACAAAAGTAAGAAGAAAGGAGAACTCCTCCTACTCCTACTCTATTTTAAAAGACAACCTGATTGGCAACATTATTCTGGGTGAACCATGTTAGGGACTTTTTTTAAGCATTTCTGATGCAAAATACATTGTCAATGATCATTTTTTCATTTTATTTTTTTCACACAAAATATAATGGCTTTTAAAAGCTTAATTGATGCAGCATAAGGGCTGTAATCAAAATGCTGTCTGTGGAGTCACAATTAATTGATGATGTGCCTGAACTTTTAACCACTTTTCTTTTTGTGACAGGTTGGCCCTTTGGCAGCACAGTGTGTAAGATGAGTGGCATGGTCCAAGGGATATCCGTATCTGCATCTGTTTTCACATTGGTTGCAATAGCAGTAGATAGGTAAGTAATTTTTACTTTGTTGCACACATTACAAAGGGTTACAATCTTGAAACAGGAAATATGAAAATAATAAAATATAACTTGTGTAGCCTCCTAGCAAACAGATGAGCTAAGTATTATACCAGTTTTATAAAGCAGGTTATATTCCTCAGCAATGCTAGATTCTTATGGAATATTGACTGTGTCAATCATACTGACTCCTAATAGCTTTATAAATTACTATATTGGAAAATATAGTTGAAATGCAAAAACTCATTTCCCCAATGGTTAATTATCACAAGACTAAATCCATTGACTTTGCGTCTAATGGCAGTTGTAGAGCCATCCGGGAAGGAGTGCGTGTTCTCGGTTGTACACAAGTGGGCATGTGCAGATTGGCGCGCATCAGCAGAAACTTACTTGGCCCCATCACTGAGGTAACACTGCCAGACTAAGGGTAGGCAACAGGGAAGGTACGTGCCTTGGAAACCCCCAAGCTTTGCACCCTAGATCGTAGCGTTTGATCGTTCGAATCGAACAAATTTTTCGGTCGCTCAAAGGAAATTTCACGATTTTTTCATGAAATCGAATGATTGGCATCCGATCGTACGAATTCATTGAGAAATCGTACTGCGAGCAAAATGATAGCCTAAAACAATTCGATAAGCATTCAATGGTCGAATTCTTATCGAATTACGAATTTGGTCGAGCTAATTTTGGGGAATAATAGTAAATTTGCCCCTTAATGTCAGGCAAGTAAATCACCATTTTGTGCCTTTTTCTTGTATTTTATATTATTATTATATTTATTGAACAGATGTGCAATAAGTATAACAATAAAAGTTAAAGACTTTGAAAATCTCATCAGTTGAGGATTGCATTGCAAGTTAATGAAGTCTTCATTGCCCCCCAGTATGATCAAATTAGCCCACATTGACTGAAGGTTTGGTGTTCAAATCAGGTGATGTCACCAAATGCACACATATTGATATATAGGAACAACTTAAGGCTTATGGTTCATCAGTTCGATCTAATTTGGTTAGGGAGTCACAAGGCTTAGCAAGCACTGTAAAATGTCAGTTGTCAAATAAATGAGTTCACAACTATACAACTGGAACAGTTCAACTGGAAAAATCAGGAGACACCTATAAAAACACATGCTTTAGACTTGATTAATTTAATTGTAAATAATGCCCTATCTGCAAAGGCAAAAACCTTTTAGTGCAAGGAATGGGCTTGTGTTTGTATTTGTATATAGGCTTCCATGGAGTTTTTTACTCTCCAAAAGCTATATACTGAATTTTTAACATGATAAATAAAAAAATATATGTTAACGGAGTAATAGACAATTAAACATTCATAAGTAAATAAATAAAACAAAGAAGAAAATAAGGACCAATGCTACATGTATCAGGGTTTTATTGCAAAACAAACAGGGGCTGATTTACGAAGGGTCAAATTTCAAAGTGGAAAATACTTAAAATTCGACCATCAAACTTTTTTGAGGGGGTAATTTTCGATCGAATATGGCTGTTTTTGATCGAATGAAAATCCTTCAAATCGTTGGAATCATTTGATTCGTTCGAACGATTCAAACGATTTTCACCAAAATCCTCTGTGAGGTCCCCCATAGGCTAAAATGGCAATTCAGTAGCTTTAAGCTGGCGAATAGTCGAAGTCGAAGGATTTTTAAAGAACCAGTAGTTCAAAATTCGAAAAATTCTAATTTTGAATTTTAACAATTCAAATCCAATTTTCTGAAGTAGCCCAAAATTACTTTGAAATTTGAATATTTGCCATTCGAATTGTATTCGAATTTTCACTTCGACCCTTAGTAAATCAGCCCCACAGTATAAGCTATGCAGAACTGAAGGACATACATAAATCATAAGTATAAAATGATGTGAAGCATTATACACCAAAAGGTTTAAAAATAATAGTTGTTTATGTAGACCCAAAACTGAAATGTATATAGAAGTAGGGGCTTAATAGGTTACAGGGTTTTTCTTATTACTTTTAGGCCATGCACCATTTATAGTCCTTCTCTGGATATTCCTATTTCTATTAATGTCTCCAGAACTGGCATGGGACCTGTTATCAAGAATTCTTGGGCTAGGGGGTTTTCCAGAGAAAGGGTCTTTCTGTAATTTGGATCCCCATAGTTTTTCTACTAATAAAAATGTAAACACTAAATCCAATAAGACTGATTTGTCTAAAATAAGGATACATTATATATACATGAATATTCAAAGATGCATGAGACCATCACAATAATTCTGTTGTGCACTTGAATAGGCCTCTGCTCCCCTACTAAATGTTATGCCTTCTGTTGCTTTCAAATTTAACTGCACACACATGCATGCAAACACCACTACAAGGGAAAAGGATTTTGTTCCATTTTTTGGCAATACCATTTAACACACGTGCACTATACTTTAACTGTTATTTATTATGGCCAAGTGTTATCTGAAAACTACCCCAACATTTACAGTATTTTAGTGGCAATATAAAAGGTATGTGAAACTTGAGTACTATGAAAAACACATTTTTCAATGTATAACATAGAATATATTTGGTAATCTAGTTATTAAACCTAATTTTTTTCTGATTGAGTTTTTAAGGGGAAAAACTTGAATTTATAGAGTGAAAAAAATTCAACTTTTTCAAGTTTGATTATATTCTGCAGTTGAATCTGAAAAACCTGTCAAAGTCATGTTAAAGTTAATGGTAGATGGTCCCTTTTACGGAACATGTTTTTGCCTTCATGGTTATCAAGAGTTTCGACACGTTTTCATTCGCTAATCTGAAATATAATATCCATGTGATCATTTACATTTTCCCACACTTAACTGTGGTTGATTTATATCATTATTTATGTGAGTTAATAAACAGTCAAGATATCCCATGTGATTTGGTTTGTTTTTTAAGGAAGGGGGACAGGCCCATTGGATGATGCTGCCCCTGTCATGTACATTAGAAAATTATAGAAAAGATCACAACACCATAGGCCAACCCTTTAGACTATAGGAACAGATATTTCATTCGAAGCAGTGTAGGTGGCTCTTCACAGTGAGGACCAAGAGGTTGTTGCCTGTCCTGTTGGGTCATATTGTGATGGCTGATTCTGTTAAAGAGATACTTACACCAGAAATTCAACTCTTTTTTTTACATCTACCTTAATATTTCATTTGAAAGCTACTTATAATTTTGCCTTATAACGTTATATATTTGTCAGAAGGTTACAAAGGGTTCAGCCTAGATTTGCATGATTATATGGACAATGAAAGAAATCACCAGCACACAGGATTGCATGTTTATATGGACGGCATGCCACCCAGATGCATTTCCTGTTTTTTTGTGGAGCATTTGGGAATAAATCTGCATGTCAATTCCAAGGAGGAATGCTTGTGCATACAGTATGTGAGAGAAAGAGGAGGGGTGTCTAGGGAGAAGAGCCCCTGCGTGAGCAAGTGGTGGGTAGGTGTACTGCGTATGCAAATCTTAATTGCACATTGTAGTACGAAACAAGTTGGCGCTATAGAAATACATGTTAATGTTATTAAAACTGAGGACCTTTAACACCTGCTCTGGAGGATTAATATTTTGTTGTAAAAAATGGTATTTGATTGTGAAATTGTGTTACATAAATTGAGAAGGTTTGCAAAAGCAATTTGTGAGGAAGTTGTTGAGGTCTTTATTATCTGTCAAAAATGGCTATAACATGGTAGCTAACGCTCTCAAATGTTTTTTGTGATGACAAAACAAAAACATTCCCCATAAGGCTGTACATTGTATTTAAGACTCTAAAAGGGGAATGTAATATAAGTCGGTAAGGCAAAAAGTATTCGCAATGCGAAAAGTTATGCCTCTGTGCGAACAATTTTTTCCTTGCGCAAATTTAATTTAGCTTTTGCGAAACCGGAAACTGTTTTAGCGACCACTTCCGACTGGAAGAGAGTTTGCGAATTTTACAGCTTGCGCCAATGCGCAGTCAATGTAATAAAACTTCTTAATGAAAAAGTTGTTATGTTTGCTCCTAAAGATTACGACACCTTCAAGCACTTCTTAAGAGTGCGCAATTAAAATTCGTGATGCGCAATTAAAAGTCGCAATGCGCAATTAAAATTCGCAATGCAATAACAGTTTAAGGAACAATATTACATTGCGAGATGTGGATTTTTAATCTTATTGATGCGCATTCTTTTGCTCTTTGTGAATTTAATTACATTCCCCCCTATGTAAGGAAACATTCAGATGAAAAGGATGTACAGTAACTGTGCATCTAGCATCGAGATGTAGTTAGGTGCAAAAGAATGAAGGGCTTTATAGGTTATGAGGAGGAGTTTATAAGTTATTCTTTGTTTTATAGGAAGCCATGATAATGACTTCAACAGGGGAGGGGCCTGTACTCTTTTGGATGAGAGGAGGATAATTCTGGCAGCAGAGTTTAATCCAGACTGTAGAGGGGATAGATGAGAGTTAGAGAGGTCAGTTAATAGAAGATTACAGTCAGGATAGGATGAGAGCATGCATGAGCATCTAGGCTGTAGCAGGTGAAAGGAAGGGACGGATTTTGGCAATATTAAGTAAGAAAAAGTGACAGGTTTTGAAAGTGGCATTAATATGATCAGAGGAGAGAGAAGAATCAAAGATTACCCCCAGACATGGTGCTGAGTTGACCAGGTAAATGTGCATGCTTTCAATAGAGATAGTAAAAAGGGGAGTAGGGCCAGGCTTAGGTGGAAAGATGATTAGCTCAGTTTTTGTTAGGTTGAGCTTGAGGTATCACTGGTTCATGCAGTTTGAGATTGCTAGGAGGCAGTTAGACATTATGAATTTAATATTTAAAGAGAGCTATTGCTGTCATTGTAAGTTTTATATTAAATGTATAAAGCAATCATTTCTCTGAGATGGGAACATTTTAATTCATCTGATCTGTTTTAGTGTTGTCTGGTTGTTCTTTTCAGGCTGCTCACTGTTGATAGGAGTTTACATTAGAAGTTACTTACCTGCTTTGTGTAAAAAGGGTAAGCCTCACATTTACGGGCAGATTTACTAAGGGTCAAATTTTGAAAAAAAAAATTTGAAATCCGACTATCAGATTTTTTTTAAGGCATTTTCGATCAAAAATGGATCGAATAGGTCTGTTTTTGATCAAATTAAAATAGTTTGAATCGTTCGAATGCATCATTCGATTTGAACGATTTTGGAAAAAATCCTTCAAATTTAAATTTTTTAAAAAAACACTCCTTAAAGGTTCCAGGAGGTCCCCCATAGGCTAAAATAGCAATTCAGCAGCTTTAAGGTGGCGAAGTGTCGAGTTCAATTTATTTTAAAGAGACAGGACTTCAAAATTCTAAAATTAGAATTTTTGAAGTTTTTCAATTCAAAACTAATTTTGGTTTATTTGATAGTGGAAGTAGCCAAAAATTACTTCAAAATTCAAATTTTTTTATTTCGAATTTTCACTTCAACCCTTAGTTAATGTGCCCCAAAATAATTAAAGAAAAAACCAAGCAATAAGTAACAAAATGATATATAAATATACTGCATATATATTTATATATACACAGTATAAATATATAACTTTGGTACTTCTTGCATGATGATTTAGTTGTATAATCACATTCACTTTACAGCGCTATGAAATAAGTTGGCGCTATAGAAATACATGTTAATAAATGGTTGTTACTTCTAACATGCTCAAAACAATGAAAGGCTTTTTAGCATTTTTATTTGTTATAAAGTTGTACATTAGAATGTATTTCTAATGCATGTATATCCTAAAAGCTAATTGTAATATTATGTCACAGATGTTTGCAGTCTTAAAGTGGGGTGTCCAGGGCTGCCACCGCAAGGCCCTACCCATTCTCTCAAAACCACTGCCAATTTCCCCTCCATACCTTTTACTTCTTTCTTGTGGCACCAATTTGAGTGGAGTAACCAAAGTTTGAACAGGGGACCATGTTGCTCCATGTTTTGTCATCCATTACAATCAAATACATGTAACCAGTAACAAGTAATCAGTAAATACTGCTGAATGCTGGCTATACTATAAATTACTAGACCTGGTACAAATGTGCTGCTATGATGCAAGCAATTGACTAAATAATGAAATACAGTCATAATTTATTAACCACGGCAAGTTTCGCTAGTGTAAATTCAACCATTTCATAGCTAATTTTCTTAAATGATCATTTCTGTCTATGGAAACTTTGTTTATACACTTGCGCTCTAGGTAAATTTGAATAGGGCAGGTACTTATAGGTCTTATCTATGTTTTTATCAGTGAGGGAGAAATTGCTTGCAGTGGCCACTTATTATTAAAAATGTTCAAGGAAGCAAAATAAAGACAAAAGAAAGCCTCTATTGTCCTAGACTCAAGCCCACCCTAAAACAATTGTGGCATGCCCCTCAAACGGTTGAAAAAAATGTTAAACAATATTAACAACTTTTAAATAGAATCCTACTTTAAACATGCCAGCATACGGCATAAAGGATATGATGTATCACTGACATAAGATTGAGGTGGATGTAGCTGCATCTTATTAATTCACCAGGTCTAAGCTGGCGACCCCTTGTAAAAGGGGTAATGTAATGGACAATTCGCACTTTAGATTGTTCACCTCAGCGAAAATGCAGGTTGTGGACACTCTGGTCCCGATTCTAGTTGTTTGGCAAGCCTGGACTGAAAGTCCAAATAGGTCCTGGCATTTCAGGTACACAGAGGCCCAAACAGCCCCCACCAGCCCACTAAATACTGACTTTCTATGGCACCTTACAGCAGCCCCTCTGGCATTTGCCAGAACCCACAGATTGCCAGTCTGGGCCTGGCATGGAGACTGTTTTCTATATGTTGTATAGTCTACTACAAAAACCTTTTACAACACTATGAATTTAACAGTTATATATTTAACATATATAAACATATATAACATATATAAAATGAACCTATAGCTACTGCTGTCATTTTAATTCTAATAATAAAAGTATAAAATAATCATATCTCTAAGATGGAGACATTTTAATGCATATGATCTGATTTAGTGTTGTCTGGTTGTTCTCAGGCAGATAAGAACACTGTTTATAGCAATTTGCAGTTACTTTGTTACTGCTTTGTAAAGGGATGAAAAAGGGATGAAAAACCCCACTGGATACAGACAATTGTGTATATTTATCAAAAGAGTGAAGTTAGAGATCACCACCATCCTCTAGAGTGAAATTCTGCCACTCTCCATTAATTTCTATGGGATTTTTAAAATAGTTTTTATCAATGACTGAAAGTTCAACCTTAGATAAATACACTTTTCTAAAGTGCTTTGCAGAAATAACTGTACATTTCAAAGCCTTTTTTCAATGGGGTCAGTGACCCCCATTTGAAAGCCAGAAAGAGTTAACAGAAGAGGGCAAATAATTAAAAAAAACATAACAAAAGACCAGTTGAACCTCACTGTAAATGAAAGGAAATATGTTATAATTATAATTTGAGGTAGATTTTGAAAACAACTTTCATACTTACAATTTCTATCCTTCTTCTTTTTATTTCTTTTTCTCTCTTTATTTAGTTTAAGTTTTTCTTTTGAATTTAATATGAAAGATAAATGACTGATTATTTTGTGGCACCAAATAACAGTATATGGAAAATGTAATTAAGTATGCAATATTGAAATACATACAACAAATTACAACCATTTGTCAAGAACTAAAATGTCCCTATACTGTTGTATTATTGTGTAAAAGTCAATAAAAAACTTTGATAATTAAAAGACCAGTTGAAAAGTTGTTTAGAATTGGCCATTCTATAACATGCTAAAAGTTAATGGAGAATCAAACCACTCCTCTAAATGAACTAGTCTATTTTAATATTAGGTCTTCATTAAAGGGCATCTATGGCTTAAAAAAGTTACCCCGAACCAAAGGTGCTAGCTGATAGAGTCCGCATTCCGGTTGGGGGTACCCTCCACCAGCGCATGCACGTGACTTCACACGCGCACAAACATGCATGCGCATATACTGCCATGGCGGCTTACACTGGGAGCTCCCTCCCGGTGCAAGCTTGCCTGCGCTGGCGGGGGGGCATTTTTAAAGTACTGGTTCCTCCAATAGGAATGCGGGCTCTATCAGCCTGCACCTTTGGTTTGGGGTAACTTTTTTTAAGCCATACAGTAGGTGCCCTTTAAGGGGCAAATTTACTAATGGTCGAAGTGAATGTTGGAATAAAATTTGAATTAAAAAATTCAAATTTCGAAGTAATTTTGGGCTACTCGAAAAGCCCAAAATTTGAATGGAATAAAAAAAAATTGAAAATTCGACAAGTCTAATTTTCAAAGTACTGGCTCTTTAAAATCGTTCAACTTCACCACTTCACCACCATAAAGCTGCTGAATTGCCATTTTAGCCTATGGGGGACCTCATAGAACTTTAGTTAATTTAGTTCCAAGATTTTTGGGGAAAATCTTTCGAATAGTTTGATTCAAACGATGCAATCGAACAATTGAAATGATTTTTATTTATTTATTTATTATTGAAAATGGACATATTCGATCAAAATAGGTCAATTTTCGATCGAAAAAGCCCTTTAAAATTAGTAAATCTGCCCCTAAATGTTCACTTTTATATATGCCCTCTGCTCTACATTTTATATAGTTAATTCCTCTGTCATTTGCGTATATTTGGCATAATTTATGTAATTTCTGTGAATCATGGCAAGATCATTTGTTCTGTTATCCTACAGTGTATATATTATGCTTAGATCCTTAACATTTTTTAAGATCTGATTTATCCTATACCTGTATAACTAACCCACTGGCACAGTTTGTTGGAAACCCACTCCATTTTTTCAGCAATACATTTACAGTTAAATAATAGTTGAGGTTGAAAAGCATACATGTTCATGTTAATACAACTATTAATACAAATAGTTTAGCCCAAATAATTCTTACCTAATATCATATACAGAAGGTTAAAATTGTATTTAATATTGTTGTATTAACGTGGACTTGGATATTTTTCAACCTCAACTATTAAAAATACAAGTTACAAGTAGTAATGCTCTCAAATAATTTTAAACTTTTGCCCAAATAATTCTTACCTAACAGCTTATACAGAAGGGTAAACATTTAGGGTCAAATTTACTATTATTCCCGAAAATTTGCTCAATCCTATTCGAAATTCGATAAGCATTCGACCATCGAATTCTTATCGAAATTGTTTTAGGCTATCATTTTGCTCGCTATTCTATTTCTCGATGAATTCTTACGATCGGATACCGATCGTTCGATTTCACGGAAAGATCGTAAAATTTCCTTCAAGCATCCGAAAAATGTGTACGATTCGAACGATTGAACAATTCAATCGTACGAATGGTATTCGAGCAGGACTTAGTCTCAGAAGCCTATGGGGGGGTTCCCATAGGCTTCTATTGCAATTCGGTAGGTTCAATATGGCGAAGTTGGCAGTAGAATAATTTTAACATTTTTATTCCTTCAATCATTGAATGATTTAATTATCGAATATCCGATCATTCGATCTATTTGATCATTCTGTATTCTATGATCGAAGAGAAATAAGAATATCGGATTTTACAAAAAATTTGCACGTTCGTTATTCGATATTATTTCGGCCCCTCAGTGTCAGACTGGTGCATTTGGGGCCCTGTGCACATGCACAAGAAATGCATGTTGTGTGCATGAAACAGTGTGCAAAGAAAAAATTTGTACGATCGTTATTCAATATTATTTCGGCCCCTCAGTGTCAGACTGGTGCATTTGGGGCCCTGTGCACATGCACAAGAAATGGCATGGTGTGTGCATGAAACAGTGTGCAAAGCGTGCACGCGTGATCTCGCACCACACTTTTTTTTTTTAAAGGGTAAGTAAAAGTCTAAAATAGAATAAGGCTAGAAATTCTATATTTTGTATACTAAACATAATACTAAACATAAACATGAATGTAATGCACCACAAGCCTAATCAAACAAATGTTATGCTTTCAAAGTTAGCCACAGGGGGTCACCATCTTGTAACTTGTTAAACATCTTTGCAAGAACAAGAGTGTGCACATGCTCAGTGTGATCTGGGCTGCTTAGGGATCATCATAAATTATCAAACCAGCACAGGTCAATTAATATCTTCCAGAAACTGATACAGCAAGACTGATTAATAATCAGAATATACAGACTGCACTGGGTCCTTTGTTGTCATGTAATCTAATGTGGATTTTCTAGTTTTTGTATTGTTTAAAAAACATTTTCTCCAAAGAACCAGTGGCTGCAGCAAAATATTCCTCCAAATAGAATCCCAGTTTGTCTGTTTAAATCTGACTCCATGATCTTTGTCCCTGCAGCTGGAGTTGAAATCTTTTAAGGGATGCAAAGGCAAAAATTAAATCCAATACAAATTTCTACACAGTTGCCGACTGCTCAACAGGGAAACAAACAAAGCTGCTTGAGTTCTGCATGGCTGGGAAGTAAGGCAAGGTCTCCCCCTACTGTTCATAAGTATGACTGTTTCCCTGCAGAGCAGTTAGGGACCATCGGACAATGAAGGGAGAATTTCCCTGCATGTAGTTAGGTTTCTTATAAAAACAGTACACATTTTTTAAATAAATTATATCAGAGAGAGGTTTCTTTTTCAATAAAGAAAGTAAAAAGGGTATTTTATGTTTTTGCCTTTACATGCCCTTTAAGTTTTGCTAGATCAGGGGGGAGCGGGTCTGGGCTGGTGGGGGCCCATGAGGGCCAGGGCCCACCAGGTTTTTTCCCGCAGGTCCAGTTCGACCCTGTAAAACAAATTTCTCCATACTCTACCCTGAATCACCTTTTACTTTAGAGTATTCATTCCTGTAACCTTGCATTTTCTCATGTTCCTTGTAAAGCCATTTGAGGGAGAGTATTTGTATATCCCTTCAGAGGGTGAATTTTCAAAAGTCACTATTTTGCTATAAAAATATTTTTACCCCATAAAATGAAGCTTCCTTTCTTCTAATTTCAAGGGATGCCCTTTTGTCCTCAGGAAAGATAAATTGGCTAAAAAGGAATGATATTTATGCATGTTAATCATGTTTCGTATCTCATAAGCATCTCTTCTGAAGTGTAAACAATCTAACACTGGCCAGCTGAAAATCTTCATTCCTTATTTTATCTGTTCACACTTCTTTCTGCTGTTTTGAGTATCAGATCTCAAATTGTCCCCAAAAATTCAAAAGAAGGATTGCAATCAAAAAATAAATATAAAAGTGTTTATTACATAAGAAAATACAAAAATCATACCAAAATGAGTGACATTAGCCCAATGCTTTTCAAACAAAGCAGTCTTCATCAGGGAAAAAAATGAAAATAAGGGAAAAAAACCAGCTCAAATTGACCCCTAGCAATCTCTACCTGGCTGGATCAACTCCACCTCAGAAAGGTTTGCTTTAGTTTTGCAGAGTGGTCTAAAGTTTACCCGAAGACAGATTTGGTCTACGCTGGAAGAACGAAGAGCCAATGGGAAATTCATTTGAGGAGTTTAGCTACTTGTAGTAGAGCAGATATAACAAGGACAAATAATGCTTTAGATACCTACATTTTTTAGTTTTGCAGCTCCGCAAAAACCATTTTTTTTTAAAGCTAAAAGCATATGCTTTATAATAGCAAATATCATATGAAATATAAGACAATACATAAAATACCTTGGCTGTAAAATCACAGCCACTTCTACTTTGCATGGCCTGTCTGCTTCTAGCTCAAGAACTGCCCACCATCCAATAGAAACCTAGTAGGCGGTTATGTTTACGGACACCTCTAGGTTTTTTTATGCACATTGCATTACTCAATTACAGAGACTGAGGAGAAATGATCGGTATGCACACCAATATATTAGTGATAGAAAGCGATTGTGCATACCGATCACTTTCATCTCAGTCTCTGCAATTGAGTAATATGAATCGCATAAAAAAGACCTACAGGCTATGCAAAGTTGAGCTAGAGGCAGACAGGCTATGCAAAGTTGACGGCCATGGGCCGTGAAGTTTTGTTGATCTGATAAAATGAGCGGAATACTAAGCACTGACAGTTTAAAGGGGAATTCAACCCCCCGGCGCTAACCCCCGTGGCCCCCACCCCTTATGCAAACTCTCCCTCCCCCCCCGGCCTACCTCTCCCCACAGGCCATTGCCCCTTAGTCTCTACTTACCAGGACTGGACTGAGAATCAAAATAGGCCCTGGCATTTTAGGTACACAGAGGCCCAATCAGCCCACATAGAGGCCCAAACAGTCCCCACCAGCCCACTAAATACTGACTTTCTATGGCACCTTATAGCAGCCCATCTGGCATTTGCCCTAACCCACAGATTGCCAGTCCGGGCCTGCTACTTACCCCTCTGTTTAGGTCCCCTCCAGAGAAGTTGACAGAGGCCATCTTCCAACGGCTTCTTCCTGGATCCGTCGGCACTTGGCGGCGCATGCCTACTGGTTCTACTGTGCATGTGCATAAAAATTCGCCAATTGAACTTCTTGAACTTTGTGCGCATGTGCAGTAGTACCAGCGTCCTACTGCTCATGCGCAGCTGATAGACCCGGATCCAGGAAGAAGCCACTGGAAGAGAAGATAGCCCAGGAAGAAGCCATTGGAATAGAAGATGGCCCCCTTGAACTTCGCTGGAGGGGAACATCACAGAGGGGTAAGTAGCAACTTAGGGGCAATAGCCCGGGGGGAGAGGTAGGCCGGGAGGGGAGGAGGGAGGGGGGCCCACAGGGGGTGGGGGGGTAGTGGTAAGCGCTGTGGGGGTTGAATTCCCCTTTGAACACTGATAACGCAATAAAAGAGCAAAAAAAAATGGTTTGCTATTGAAAAAATGCTTATTTGCGTTGGACAAAGGCAATGGGGTTAAAAAAAAAATTAACTTTACATCCCCTTTAAAGGCAAACTGCTCCAGAGTAAACTATACTTTAAAAAACTGTAGTAGGTTGTCCACATTGTCCTAACCACAATAAGTGCCAGAAGTCTTAATTTCTCCAGAAATATCATTTTAATTTTCTATCCCCAATACAAACATGGGGAAGAATAGGGCCCCATTTTTTGCACTGGAAAAATGAAGAAAAAATGACATTATTATTTTAATAATAATAACAACTATTTGCATATTATGCCATGTAGAACTATTTAGCTGTCTAATTGAAAAAAAATTTATGGACTTAACAATAATACTGTATTTAATGATAATTACACAGCGGCTTCACTTCACACAGATCTTTTAAAATTACATTTTGAAATCCTTGTAAAACTTTTTTTGTTGTACAAAAATTTACAAATCTGCTTACATTTTCTCCAAAATCATATTTTATTGACTATAATATAGAAATCGTTCCAGTGGCCACACATTTAATTTTTTGAGAGGGAACACGAACAGCTGCAGAAAATTTAGTTTTTATTTTTTCCCACAGAATTTTGTTCAGACGACATGTAGGTACTTAACATCCAATTTGAAATCCAAGCCATATCATTATCCTTGTTTAAGATGGGAGCCAAATTTCAAAATGATGTTGCATTGAGGAAAGAAGGAATGTAATTTGCTTTATCCACGGTAGAATACAAGTGAGAAAATTGGGCACTTGCCTCCTCAAAGAACTTAACAGCTATTTTCACCTTGCTAACAAATGTAGCATTTGACAATAGAAGGCAATTAAAGACTGAGCATATTGTGCTATGTATAACCCAAATGAAATAAATCATGATACAGCCCAATTATACAGCTGTACAGCTAAATACAAAAGAGATTGAGTATTTAGTATAATCCCTGAAGTATATGTTTTTTTTTATGGTGTTCAATATGGTGTTCAATATTCATGTATCCGTGCATGCAGGTCAACGAGGATTCCACAATTACTTTCACTTGCATTAGGATGGATATACAGGTATGGGATCCGTTATCTGGAAACCTGTTATCCAAAAAGTTCCGAATTATGGAAAGGCCATTTCCCATAGACTCTATTATAATAAATCCTATTTTTTTTAAGAATGGTTTCCTTTTTCTCTGCAGTAATAAAATAGTACATTGAACATGATCCAAACTAAGATAGATATAATTAATACTTGGAAGCAAAACCAGCCTATTGGGTTTTTTTTAATGTTTACATGATTTTCTAGTAGATTTAAGGTATGAAGATCCAAATTGCAAAAGATCCATTATTGGGAACACCCCAGGTCCAGAGCATTCTGGATAACAGGTCCCATACCTGTACTGATTAATTGACCTCTATCTGTATACATTTATATGCAGTCAGCAATAATGTAGCTCTTACATTAAAATTATTATATCAGTTATTAAAGTTCCTGGTCTGAACACCAGGAAATTTCATATACCACTTCCCATTATTACCAAAGAGAACTGAGATATACAATATGGTTATTGCCAAAAATGCAGGTGTTTTCAGAAAAACACCTATGCTTGCTGAAGAATACAGTGTCACCTGCATTTGGCAGGGCTGTATTCATGAGGGGAAGAGCGCTATCTATGTCTTGGCCCTACAGCCTGGCAATGCATGGTGCTAAGCAGTCCATTGTATCTGCCCTTGGCTGCCACCATCTCTGCACTCTACACCTTACAGCAGCAGGAGGAGGAAAGTATGCCCCACATGCAAGTGCTGGATAAGTGAGCACTGAAGATCTAAGACTTGCTTCTGTGGGTATTTGTATTTGTTTGCATTATATTGAGGCAATCTTGGTCAAACAATGACTTTATTATTGTACTGTGGAGGTGCAATGTAATCACAGGTACAAAAATCATAGTACCTGGACCTTTATATGCCTTGTATTGTGGCATGTACATCATTTGATGACTGCTGTTTCCCCTCTGAATACACCACCAGTTGCTCTGCCAGCTCATTTAGAGCCTACTGTGCCACATATCCTAGGATGGTTTTTATAAAAGAGCTATTTTTACACCCTTTTAATGCTTTTTGAAGTCAAAGCCTAATGATATTTGTTTTTCTTATTGCAGATTTCGATGCATTGTTTACCCTTTCAAGCAGAAGCTGACTATATCCACAGCTGTTGTTATTATCATAGTCATCTGGGTTTTAGCAATTGCCATAATGTGTCCATCTGCAGTCATGTCTCATGTTAAAGAGGATAAGAACTTTAGGGTTGTCATTGGCAATAGTAACCAAACAAATCCCATTTACTGGTGCCGAGAGGATTGGCCCAACCCAGAGATGCGCAAGATTTATACAACTGTTCTCTTTTCAAACATATACCTTGCCCCTTTATCACTGATTGTGATTATGTATGCTAGAATAGGCATCACATTGTTCAAAAGCGAAATCAATGTTGAAAACAAGAATCACCAACAGCCAAGACATGCAGTTTCCCGCAGGAAACAAAAAGTTATTAAAATGCTGATTATAATAGCTTTGCTATTTATTCTCTCCTGGTTGCCACTGTGGACACTGATGATGCTATCTGACTATGCCAACTTGACACAGAGTCAGTACCAGGTGATAAACATTTATATTTATCCATTTGCCCACTGGCTGGCATTTTTCAATAGCAGTATCAACCCTATCATTTATGGATTTTTCAATGAAAATTTCCGTCAAGGATTTCAAGCAGCTTTCAAACTACATCTTTGCTCTGAAGAAATGGAGAGGAGAACAATGTATTCTCATCGAGCGCAGGGAAATGCCATTCTGCCAGCAACTTCCCATAATACAGCTCGTCAGACCTCAGCATTTGAAAAGCCAAGCAGCAACGACAAAGAGTCAGATAAGAGAAATCCTCTTACAAGTGACCAAGATCTAATCATGGAAGACCTCGAAAATTTTTCAAATAACAATGGAATTCAAAAAGACATGGTTTGATTGGTGTAAACATGCAGCCCCCTAATCGTCCTAAGTTAGGAGGGACAGTCAGAAATTGCCCACCCCAAAATTGCTGGAACTTATCAGGATGTGGGTGGTATTTGAGTAAATGTGCATATTGTGTTTGATAAAGACTGTTTTATTAAGCTGTTCCATTGCGAAATGCTGTAATTATGGAAATCCATGAAAAAAAGTTATTTTATACCTAATTTTGTATAGGCTGTCTACTGGATGCTTGTGTAAATTTCCATTTTTCACAAGTCCAATTTTCAAAGCTAGCAGTTTAAGGAGAGTAACTGTAAATTATGCTATTAATTTACATTTAGTGAACAAAGAATGTATGAGCATATTTTAAACAGAATATTTAATTTAATAGTAGGAAAATCATAAAGAACACATTTCTAATGTGAAATTAAATGACAAACACAGAAATACTTTACGCAATAGCACCAAGTTTTAATATATTCATGCAAAAGGGGACTATTCATTAAACCTCAAATTTTTATGGCCAAGTTTTTAAAAACAAAAAAATCTCAAGTTTTATTATGCTCTGAAGCTGCTAATTATTTGAATCTGAAAATGCTCCAGCTAAAACCTGTCAAAACTACAAATAAATGGCAGATGGTCCCTTTACCAACTGGAAAGTTTTTTTTATACCTTCAGGTTTTTGACTTGAGTTTGTCGTGCTTGCTTCCATTCAATAATCCGATAAAATCAAGTTTTGGATGTCATCTCTAAAAAGTTGCACTATTTTTCCATGACTTTTTCTCTCACCATTTTTTTTTGAGAATATTTATTGGTAAATTAAGGGGGTTTGGGAGTTTAGTCATAGGCCTCCCTATGTCAATACCTCAAATCTTTTAATAGGATTTAAATAGGATTCCTTGTTCTAGTTTGAGTCTACACTATTCATCATATTGTTTATTTGCTAAAATTCAGTGGACTAGGCTAGGAATGTTCCACTGGAAACTAGGACCAGTTTTTGCTTGCTTTAGAGGTAAAGTTTATATGAGCAACTACCCAATAAAGCGAGTGGTTTTGGCAGGAAACATTATAGGAGGGCACACATAACAGCCCAGTAGCCCAATGACCCAATGGACAGATCATTTACCATTTTAGCTACAAATATGGTAGGCAGTTCTATTTCACCTACAGAGGTCAGAATCAATTACAATAAAAACCATTTTGAAAATACCCCAAATCACACAGATCTATTTAGCAGTGAGAGTCATCGTACTTTCAATTTCCATGTGGGTAGCGCATTTATTTGTTGCAGTGATTCCCTTTGCAAGCTGTGGAAATGGTAAAGGAAATTACAGGCGTTTCATGCCATGTTTTGGGAATGTTTAGCAAATAAATATAAGACTGTTTGACTAGTGAACTACATTGAATATTATTCCATTGTGTTGAATCTTATTAATAATAATACTTACTGTATAATTATGTATTTATTGCTTATATTCATTGTAAAGTTGGCCATACACAGGCCTATAAAAACTGTTTCCTCCATCAAATCAGAAACTTAGGCCCCTTTGACAGGCTTGAAAAGTCTGTTTATTGAGGAGCACATACTGTAGGTCCCTTGAAGAAGTCCTCATTCAATTTGTCTCTCACTGTAGTCTCTTTGCTTTTCTCTTCATTCTGCGCTGCCACATATGAGCGCGAACGTACATCCACACCAATTCACTCACGTGAGTGCCAATTCACGCATGCGCACTCGTGCTAAGCCGGCGTCGTGTTCGCCCAGCTTGCCTAGGGCACCTGTGTGGCGCGGCACGGCCCTGATCCTAAGTGGGTAACATGCTGTATCTTGTGATGTTTTGATTCACTCAATTGTGGGTAAAATGGAGTCTACAGGAGATGGCCTTTACGTAATTTGGAGCTTTTGGGATAATGGGTTTCAAGATACCTGCAAATCATTTCTGGTGGTAAAAGTGCCAAATCTTTATCTCTGTATTAAAAGAGGTGTACTTTCTACCTTTCATTACAGGAACAGTAACGTCAAAAATGAAAGTGCTTTAAAGTAATGAAAATTACTGTTGCCCTGCACTTATAAAACTGGTGTATTAGCTAAAGAAACACTATTATAGTTTATATAGTGAATAAAGTACACCCTTTTGTGAAATATAAGGATATTATAAGCCACAGAGGAGCTTTGTGACCATGTAGAACAGTGGTCCTCAAACTTGGCCCTCCAGCTGTTAAGGAACTACAAGTCCCACAATGCATTTGCCTGACTGTGGCTGTCAGACTCCATCATTGCATTGTGGGACTTGTAGTTCCTTAACAGCTGGAGGGCCAAGTTTGAGGACCACTGATGTAGAAGTTCAAGGCCGAAGGCCTCATGTTTTCCATAAAGGGGTACTTTGTTTATTACAATACACAAGTTTTAATTAGTCATGTGACAAAAAGGCCATCATTAAGCTCAATTTATAACTGATGACATCACTAAGAGGCGGTTATAAGGATTTCATTTACAGGATAATAATGGCTTTTGTGCATTATATATAAATGAGCTGCTGTGTAGACATGGAGGTAGCTATCCAAGTAGAAGTAGGGCTATATGGCACAGAGTAGGGAAATTTTTTAGCTGAATTTCACTGCAGAAATGATGCACATAGGGGCAAATTCACTAAAGCGTGAAGCGTGTAACACTAGCGCTAATTCGCCAGCGTGACAATTTGCCGAAGGAAAGTAACTACGCTAATTCACTAAGATGAACATTTTTCTGAACGTTACCTCTTATGCCAGATGTTACTTGGCCAGGTCAGACCTGGTTCAATACAATAGATAGGAGTTTGAAAAAAAAACTTGAAATTCTTTCTACGTTCCAAAAAAACGCTGGCGTCTTTTACCTTTTGTTGGGTAATAGTCTGAAAAACAGCGAAATTTTTTTTAGGGTTACCCTCCTTCCCCCCCTACATTTCATAACATATGGCAACTCAACTATACAGTGGGAACATGTTTAGGGCAATAGGAAAACTTTATTTTTTAAAGGTTTTCTGGGCTTGTGTAGTGTAATGTAGTGGCTGTAACATATAATTCGATTATGCTTTGAGATTCACGCCGTATGTAAATTAGGCATCGCTAGCATAAATGCGATTTGACTGGCGAAGTAACACTAGCGTAACTACACTACCATTCGCCGCCTTGAGCGTAACTTCGCACTTGTGTGAACTAGTGAATTAGCGTAGCACTGGCGAATATTCGCCTGGCGAAGTGAAACGAAAGTTAGTGCATTTTTGCCGCTTAGTGAATTTGCCCCATAGAATCCAACGGAAGAAACAAAATGAGACGCATGTAAAAAAAAAAAAAAAAATTGCAGCTCATAGACTTTAATGCATTTTGGCAAATTTTTTGCCAGGGGCGAATTTTTACTGAAACGTAAAGTTTAGCTATAACTAGGAATCTGAACCTAGCCCTAGTGTAGCCATGGAGGTAGCTATTCAAGTAGAAGTAGGGTTATATGGCACAGGTTACATAGTGGGTAAGCTCTGCAGAATGCAATGAGTTTAGTTATAGCTAGGAACCTAATCCTAGCCTTAGTTCAATTTAAGGATGGTGACACATGCTAAGATTCGGGAGATTTAGTCGCTACATATTGTCTCTTCTTCAGGTGACTAATTTCCTTGAAAAGCCTTCCTACAGGCTATCATCTAAAGTGCTTGCGGCATGGCATTCTGAAATCACCTGAAGTTGCCTCACATCCCTTAGCCTCTGTCCCTATGTCTATGCAGTAGTAAAGTTAATTACTTTAAAATATACTATAAGTATTGTATGAAAAGTGTATGAAAAACCATAACTAGGGTTAAAAATGATGGTTTATTCCAGTGTTTTTAAAAGGCAAAAAAATATATATATACAGGTAGGCCAGTATTTTTTTCCAGAAAAGTCTGCATTTTTCCTTAGCGTGGCTCATCAGAGTAGAATAGAGCTTAAGACCAGCATATGAAAAGCCAGGAGATTTTTTCACAGGAACAGTGATCAGTTTTATACATATTATTATCATCTGCATGCAAAGTGGGCCCTGTGTTTTGACAAAGTGGGTCCTGTGTCTTGACAAACGTTAGCATCATTCTTAAATATAGGAATAGTAGATGCTTTTTTTCATACATAATATCAGACAATGACAAAAGGTCTTTTTACTCAAGATGGCAGAAAAGCTGAAGTTTGTGTACTGTTTAATTCTTCTTTTTCCCCTTTTTTTCATTGTGTCTTTGAAGAGCTCTTACTAAAAGCTTGAAGATGAGTAGTGTTCTATAATAGTTGCTGTAAAAAGCCTGGTCACCCTCAGCTCAGTTTTTTTCAGTTGTACAAGAACAAATAGTAGATTTCTCATTTAGAAATGGAATATACATATGTGCAAGTGAATCGTATTAGCATGCATACTGCAAATTAATGTTTGCCTGATGAGATTAGATGATAAATAGAGATAGATACATAGTTACATTTTTTCCAGAGAAAACAACTTGGACAGTCTCCCCTCATAATTTAAGTCTTCCATCCCTCTAACCAGTTTAGTTG
>CM044432.1:68266111-68282808 GCA_024363595.1 Xenopus borealis | reverse complement strand
GCCGCTGGCGAATAAATTCGAATCACCAGCGAAATTTCGCCAAAAAAACGAGTCGCGCGTCAAATTCGCGAATCTTTAGGCGAAGCGAATCGCGGGAGATTCGCCCATCACTACTGCTGATGTTTACTATTTTTTCACAGATATTGCACTCGCCACAGCGAAAGCAGCCCTGCGTTTTTCCCTTATGTTTATGAGCTTGAAAATGGCTTTTAGACAGAATGTCTTTTAGATTTGGGCTTCTTCTATAACATATTGAAACCCTGTCTTGTAGGACCGACTTCAAGGTGTTATCCTCCTGTAAGACAGGACAATGTTTGTTCATAATGTTAAGTAACTATTTATTGTTATTGCTATATGTAGTAATAAATCTAACCGTACTATCATTAGAATCCTTGGTCTTTTTTGTTAATAATTTCGATCTATCCATATGCAGTGCTCTACTGTATGCCTTCTTAATGCACTTTCCAGATTAACCTCTAATTTTCAGTCTATCTTTTAATTCCAAGGCTTGATTCTTGAATATTTCAAAGGTAGAACAATTCCGTCTCAACCTTAAAAATTCACCTATGGGTAATGACCGATTGACAGCATGTGTATGGAAACTTGTATATGACAATAATGATTTGGTGGCTGTTTCTTTCCTGAAATTCTGTGTTTTTAGGCTTTTGTTTTCCTGATTGATTATACATAAGTCCAGAAAAGAAATAGATTCTTTGGACACATCCATCGTCAATTTTATGTTTAGAGCATTTTCATTTAATCTGTTTACAAATTCAGCTGCCTCCTGTTCTGTACCTTTCCAGATAATCAGGATATCATCGATATAGCGTATCCATTTAATTACCTTATTATACCATGGTGCCAAAGTATCACTTTTTACTACTGTCTCCTCCCAGTGACCTAGGAATAGATTGGCATAAGCAGGGGCGCATGACGATCCCATGGCTGTACCTTGCGTTTGTAAATAAAATTTACCATTGAAAGTAAAGTAATTTGAACTTAAAATGAATTTCATCAATTTGCATAGAAAATGTATTGTATCTTCAGTTTCACTAGTGTATAATACTAAAAAGTATCGGAGGGCTGTTATTCCCAATTCATGTTTGATCGACGTGTATAAGGATTCCATGTCTAACGTAATTAAAATTATATCTTCCGTGAAAGTGAAACTATCGAGTTGTGCTAGTACATCCATCGTGTCCCTAGCATACGACTGCAGTCCTTTAACTAGCGGTCTGATCCTTAAATCCAAATATTGACTAGCCTTCTCAGTTAGGCTTCCATTTCCTGATACTATTGGCCTACCAGGAGGCTGTTGTATATTTTTATGAATTTTGGGTAGGAGGCAAAACGTGGCAATCTTCAGGTTTTCTATCTTCAAAAATTGTTTTTCTTTCAAGGAAATAAGGGTATCTCTATAGGCGTCTTGTATTATTCTATTATATTGTTCCATAAAGTCATCAGTGGGGTCCCCCAAAATAATCTTATAACTAGTAGAGGGGATTGCTTTCTATTTTGATTAAATTAACTTTTGCTGACATAAGTCAGACTTCTCTCTTTGTTCAGTACAAGACACCTGTTGATAGACCAACTTACCTTTTATAAAGCTCAATTTGATATCGGGGGTTGTTTTGCTCTGCTCTAGGTCCTATCTCGGGGATTAACTATGGCAACTGGGTTTGATATTTCAAAAGATCTGAATCAGATCAATTTAAACAGGTTAAAGGATTTAGACTCCATTTTTGAAAGCTATCATGAACAACAGCCTCCTGGTAGGCCAATAGTATCAGAATTTCAGGAAAGAAACAGCCACCAATTCATTATTGTCATATACAAGTTTCCATCCACATGCTGTCAAATGGTCATTACACATAGGTGAATTTTTAAGGTTGAGACGGAATTGTTCTACCTTTGAAATATTCAAGAATCAAGCCTTGGAATTAAAAGATAGACTGAAAATTAGAGGTTTATCTGGAAAGTGCATTAAGAAGGCATACAGTAGAGCACTGCATATGGATAGATCGAAATTATTAACAAAAAAGACCAAGAATTCTAACGATAGTACGGTTAGATTTATTACTACATATAGCAATAACAATAAACAGTTACATTATGAACAAACATTGGCCTGTCTTACAGGAGGATAACACCTTGAAGTCGGTCCTAAAAGACAGGGTTTCAATATGTTATAGAAGAAGCCCAAATCTAAAAGACATTCTGTCTAAAAGCCATTTTCAAGCTCATAAACATAAGGGAAAAACGCAGGGCTGCTTTCGGTGTGGCGAGTGCAATATCTGTGAAAAAATAGTAAACATCAGCAGCTTCACAGATAGATTTGGGATTGAACATAAAGTTAATGATTACATTAATTGTAAAAGCCAAGGTGTTATCTACTGTATAGAATGCCCTTGCCCAAAAAGATATATTGGTATGACAACTCAAAAACTTAAAGTGAGAATTCAACAACATTGCAGCTCTATACGAACGGCTGATAACCCCAAAGAATCTGAAGGCACCCTATCTACGGTGGCACAACATTTAAAAAAATTACACTCCATGGATCCATCCAAGGTGAAGGTTTGGGCATTAGAAAAAATTAATTTGGGTATTATTAGAGGCAACCTGGAAGAAACATTACTTAAAAGAGAATGCCATTGGATTTTTAAAATGAATACCGTTTTCCCCCATGGGATTAATGAAAACAATTTATTTACACCATTTATATAAATCATGTGTAACAGAGGAATAGATAATTTACTTGTTCCTTTTATATATATTACATGATGGTAAAATAATTTAATTTAATAGCCTTAAAAGTTTGTAGAGACCATATATGGTATATTATGATAATTAATATAAAAAAGGACTTGTATTGCAACATAATTTATAATTTTAAAGTGACTAATTAATAAAAAACATTAGTTATATTTTAATTAATAAATAAATGATAGTTTTAATTTTATTCGCTAATTTTTTGAATATGGATCTCCAAAAGCAGAATGCACTTAAGCGGATACATTGTAGAATTTTAATAGGAACCAATAAACCACTCTTGAAACACTGTTGATACATTATCGGTATTGTTACAATAGATAGAAAGAATCCGCTGTTTAACTCGTTGTGTAAAAGGCAACGTCATCTGTCAATCACGATACGTTTAACTGTGAAGGCGGAACGGCACGTCACTTGATCATGCTGACATGATAGGTTATAAATAGTTGGAGTGCGATGGTATCCGCATTGCCTATGATTAAGCTACATGCGAAACGCGCGTCAGGCACTTCTTGATTTTAGACCAAGCGGTGTAATTGTTCTCCTTTTTACTTTTACGAAATCTTCATATGATCCTTGATGAACTCAGGTAATTGATACCTCAGCTCGGCTGTTCTGTGGGAGCTCTCCCTACCTCGTTATCTGATTCTATACTTCTCTATATGTTCTCGGCAGTTTGTGGTTTTTTAGCATAGCCAGTCTTACCATCAGCTAGCGATAGTTAATTATCGAGACCACAGATGCCGAGTGGCAGACTTCTCCATCTTTGTGGGGTCCCGAAGGTAGCCAAAAATCAGTCAGTTTCTACGGGACTTCTCCACCCTCTTCTTTTCCGTTTCTATACATGTTATATGGGTCAATTTTACACGGAAATGATTAATTCATGAATTCATTAGCTTTTTTAGTAATCATAATCAACTAAGTTTTTAATTTGATTGATTGGTAAATGCACCAATAACTGGTCGGTCACTTAATTAATCATTGGGGGGTAAATCGTGAGGCACTATATGGTGTTGGGTGTGATTAATCACAATCATTTAATCATATTATTAAGTGGTAAAATAATGAATTGATAATTAGGAATTTATTCATTTAAGACGTTTTATCAGGACGTTCTAATTATAAGTCTTTTCAAACACCCAGTATAAATTGTATAAGCACTAGCACTTTATAACTTATTAAACTGATTCTATTTATTCATCCTGATCAAGAGGGGATTGCTTTCTATTTTGATACACTCAGCAGTAACATTTTTCAAACCTGGCTTGTATTGCATTTTGTAGTTGAAATTCAGGAGCCTTGCTGACCATCAAGCTATACGCATTCCAACTCTTTCTAGTCCCTTTGTTGTAAATGGTGTAGTTAAAGAGCTATGATCCGTCCATAAGGTAAATTCTATACCTCATAGGTAAGATCTCTATTTTTCTGTTGCCCAAAAACATGCTAGATCTTCTTTTTCAACAGTTGAATAATGACACTTTGCCTCTGTATGTGTTCTGGATGCAACAGTTTTCTTTGTATGAACAGCATGGATCTGTGTGAGAACTGCACTAACCCCATAGTCTGAAGCATCTGTAGTAACCATTGTGGGTAGTGCAGGATCAAATAAAGCTAGCGCTGGACTGTTCACAATTAACTGCTTCACTATTTCAAAGCTATATTGAGCAGTCTCTGACCAAACCAGACTTGAAGTTCCAAATAGTAGTGCTTGAAGTGGCTCCACAACTTCCAAGTATAGCAGTACCCTTCTTCACAATGTAAAAGTCACATTTTGCAGTATTTGATTCAAATTTTATAGTCACTGTCAAGCACCTAAGCACAGGGATTTGACCCTTTAAGTAACTGACCAGTCTCAGGGCAGGTGCAACAAGTATATCTTTTGCAAAGTATTTCAAGAAAATATTCTTTGGTAGTATAGAAACAGCTGAACCTCTATCAAGCATCAGGTTAATGGAGTGTCACTTGTCAGCAGAAACAATATTGACATTGACGGTGCATTTAAACTTGTCTGGAATATATATCAGCTTTATCCACACCTAATTCTGTAACATTTAAAGCAGTGACTTCATGAACGTCTTTAGTATGGCAGATCTTAGCAAAATGTCCTACTTTTTTGCATTTGCAGTTTCAGCGCTACGCAACAAGTTGGCGCTATAGAAATACATGTTAATAATAATAAATAATACTGTACAGATTTTACAGGACATGTAGCATAATTTGCAGTGTGTTGTGCTGAACTACAGCGTAAGCAGTATTTTTTATTTGTATTTGCTGCACAGTTTTTCAGTGTAAGTGAATCCCTTTTCTTAGCATTATATTGTGCCTTTTACTGTGCATTATTATGCCCCAGTCTGTACATTCCCAGCAGTTCTCAGACTAAGAGGGTTAAATCCTGCTCTAGGAGCGGTCTCTCCCTAATGGGAGGTGATTTTGTTTTTTTCACTATTTGGTCTCTTAGAATTTAATATGTGTGATTCCCAAACTCACAGGTAACAACCAGCTTTCTCAAAGCTGCTACAAATAGTTTTTTTGTCCACGTTGGCAGAATTTATTTTTTTCAGCAACCACATTTACTCTTGGCAAGAAAAAGTTCTTTATAACAGTAAGAGCAGTTTCATAAGTCTCATCAGGTAATGGTAATATATAGAATATATGCTGTCCCTCTGCTCTCAGGCAGTGAATAAGTAAAGCATGCTGTCTAGCAGCAGAAATCCCCCCCTTGGTCAGCAGCAATAATGTAATTTTTAAACACATGGATCCAAGCAGTAAAAGGTATGGTTGGCTCATCAGGGTTTGGAAGAAAAGCTGCAGGCTGCTGCAGAGGTAGAAGAGACATCTCATCGCCAATTTGTTATGTTTTGGTAAAGTATAACTGTGTGTTACTAGCAGGTTAATGCAGCCATTATACATCAACAATAACTTGAGCTCTAACCCTTTCATGCAGTATAGAAAGTATAGTGTATGCACAATATACACTTGTGTACAGTGACACCTACAGGCACCTTGCATAAACACCACATTAAGTTGTCAGTGTGTTTTAATGAATTAATTATGCATAATTTGCAATAGCAAATTGGTATGGGGAAGAAGGAATGAACTAGGGTTGCCAATATGGCCATACAATGGAAAAATGGTGATATATCTTGCAGGTCGATCTTTGCAAACATTAACAATTTTAGCATATGGACAAAGGGGGTTATATCATAAAATTATAGGAATGGTGCTTGGTAAACCATTTTCACACTTATTACGCAGGTCTTATGGGGTTTTAATGGTACAGAGCTACAGAACACATTTTTTTGTGTGTGTGTGGCATGCAAATGAAATGCATGGTTTTGTGTTTTTCATATCGCTGAGAACCTCCATCTAATCGTGTTTCTGCACTACTAATCTTTGTCTAACTGTATTTGAAGTAAGCATGGTTAGAACCATTTGTAGCCAGTAGTGATGTGTGAATCTGTCCCACTTAACTTTACAGAAAAATTTGGGGAAAGTCAAAATAATTTGTGAAAAGCATTGAAGTTATAGTTCAAAGTCAAAATTCAAACTCATGTTAAAGTGCTTATGCTCATTGCTCGATTCTAAAGTACCATTCTAAAGTTAGCTAATTTCTTTGGTCTCGTGTGCAACAGATATTGAAAAAAAAACAGTGTAGCAAGGGCAGTAAAAGTTTTACATACTGTAAGGGGCAGATTTACTGAGGGTCGAAGTGAAAATTCTAATTTAAAAATTTTAATTTTGGAGTAATTTTTGGGTACTTCGGCTACTGAATAGGCCAAAATTTGATTAGAATTTTAAAAAATTTTACTTGAATTTTAAGTTGACCATTCAAAAATCAAAGTACGAAAAAGGTTAATTTTCAATCAAAAAACACAAAAAAAAATTGATGGGGCAGATTTACTAAGGGTCAAATTTCAAAATTAGAAAACTTCAAAATTTGAACCTTAGTAAATCTGCCCCTTCTAAATGTTAGAGATAAGTTGCATAACTGTAGAATATGCAATGCAGCCAGGCTTTTATTGAGACGTCACTTCCATCTTTTCAAACCTTTTCTGAATTCTTTCAAATAATTTTTGCATGGGATACATAATTTCATATTAAGGAACAATATAATTATTACATAGGGGGACAATCCATTTTGCACCCCTATGCTATAAAAGGCACAAAGTTTTCACAGGCACAATATTTATTTATTATACTTTATTAATATAGAAAACTATATTTATGGAGAGGCTAACAGAGCTTGTCTATCAGTCCCTGTCCCACTGAAGCTTTGCAGATAAAGGATCAATCACATTAGTACAACAAACTACAGTCAGTTTAGGCTAGGGACAGACAGGGAGATTCGGGGAGATTCAGTCGCCTGGCTTTTAATAGCAGGCGACAGAATCTCCCCGAATCTCCCTGTCTGTCCCCAGCCTTATGCAATATTGGTTGATAAGGAGGACTAATTACAGAAGTTAACAAAAGTCACCTTAATGTACCTCAAAAACATACATTTGCAAAAGTGCAGTGGAGCAACACTTGACTATTCTAGCTTCACTTGACTAATCAAAGATAATTGGTGTGTGATTGACACGGGTTACAGGACCTGTAGCAAACAAACAAGCCCCCTGAGTTTTTCAAATGCCATAGATCATTGATTTTGCGGTCTGCTAATTGGGTTGTTAGTAATACATGAATCATTATAAAACCACATTTTTATTTGTCTGAAAGCAAATATTTATAAATATGCTCCTAAGGGAAAGAAAAGAAAAAATGATTACTGTTCTGCTTCACGTTATTGAGCAGTTGTATAACGCTAGTCAGACAGTCTAACAATAAGTAATCCAGTATTAAGACACGTGAGACCTTGAGTCCGTAAGGATCTTTGTTGAATTACACTTTACTGTAAAACTTCAACATAAACAAATACAGAATGCACAAATCAGTTCACATAACATCACACAGCAGCACCTTAAGCACTATATATCCATAGATCCATAAGTACTTACGGACAATTCCACCATTTAGTCCTGAAATAGTAAGAGCTCTTGCCATGTGCTGTTCTTCAGCTAAAGGCTTCTCACAAAATGGAAGACAGGAAGTTCCCAGTTCAAAGGTTGAGATCCTCCCATGAAATTACACCATCCTGTAACCCTGATCTGACTAAACATTATTGCTCAGCATGTCAGCATGACATCACATTTTAGCTTACAGAATGCCCATATTAGTAGATGTGGGCAGAAGAATTACCTTTTCTCAGACTATTATTTGCATTGAGTATCCTTTTAAAATTAAGTTGCATTTCATTTAATTAGATCTAATTTGAAATATAGGGTACATTTATAAAACCTTGTTTGGTGTCAGAATAATGACATGGACTGACACTGTCAAGCGTTAACATTTCTTGTTATATACAAAAATTCCTAAATTTTCTACTTATTCGTTTTCCCCACAGTTTTACACTTTATATAATATTTATTTCTGCCAAAGTGCATAATTGTACATGCATAAACATTGAACCTTAGTTGCCTATTTGCTGCCCTGTTTCCAGTTTAGTCAAATCTCTCTGCAAAGTGTCAGCAATCTGTATAATAAAAGTCCTTTTCAAATTAAACATGAAATCCAATTTAAAATTTTTATTAAAGCATTTATAGCTGTTTTAAGCTCATTTAAAAATCTCACCTGTCAATCAAATATTGTCTGCCACTCCTCTATGCCTTAGGCTTTCCATTCAGCACTTCCTAGATGCCACTGCTCCCCACACACTCCCTCAGTTCTCTTTCATTTAATTGTGTAGCCAGGACATGGAGATAGACATCGGGTCCCCCATTCTGGTGCACAAACAAGATTCTGAGATGATACAAGGCTTGCCTTAATAACAGTGTCCACAAAATCGCTCCTGCCCGCTTGCTTGATTATGAATTCCCAGACTGAAGAAAACAAGATTAAAACAATGTATACAGTGTAATTAATGTTCATTTTGCTTGACTAATGTGATAAAATAGGATTTTGAATATTTTTTTTGGGGTGACGGGTCCACTTTAAAGGAAAACCATACCACAAAATTATAACTGGTTTATACATTTAACTATATTTAAATTAAACAAAACCATGAGAGATACCTTAGAATGTTTTACAATGGATATTCAGCAGTATTAGAATAGATTTAGAGGTAATATAATTATAGATAGTGTCATAGGAATTACAATTATATTTGTATAATCTTGAGGGATACCTTATAATTTAATTCTAATGGACGGAACAATTTGTGAGTTTCATAATTATGCACAGTGCCGTATGAATTACTAATGGTAAATCAGTAAATAATTAAGTTGAATATGACTAAAATTGATTTAATTATGAATACAATAAATTGGAAAATGTAATTGATAAACTGAGAACATAATAATTTATCACTAAATCATTAATTCATAAAAGACACTATAGATGTGTGTATTGTGGTTTTAGAGAAATAAGTCAAGTACCTATCTGTTTTATACTGTATGTGGGCACAATTGCTTATATGGCTGTGAACAGAACAGAATGACAGGGGGGTTGCCCTGGTGACGCGCACACACACTGAAGAAAGGGGGATCAGGCAGATGCATCAGACTCCTTAAGAAAAATTGGGACATGCAGATTACATCACTGAAGCCTCTGAGGAATTCGGAACTCTGACGAAACACATATGGAAGAGGCGCTGCGACGTCATCCCTAAGGGGAACATGCGGTGAGGCAGGACAACGTGGTCAGCTGTTTAACCCTGGACTCCATTGAAAATTCGGGCAGACTATTATATTGGAGACTATTATGCCTATGAAAACATTACAGTTGTGAGTGTAATTAAAAAAAATAAATAAACAATAAATGCTTTTATACTATTGTGTGCTCCATATATTTTATCTACAGCAGGAATCCTATCTGGAGAATCGACTTGGGCTAATTGATATGCGCAAATCACTATTAAACGTTTGTAAGTACCCACCAGAGAATTAATGCACGTGGTTTCCTAAGACTGTGGAGCTACGAATAATATCGTTTTAGGGGCGAATTCACCAGCTACAGCTTCACAGCCATCGCAACACTTTGACAGGCCTAAATTCATTGGGACAACACTAATTTACTAAAGTGGGAAGTTGCGTCCAGGGTGCTGAACGCTGGCAAATTTTCTCTAGCGTCACTTTGGCAGAGCGAGCGAATCAAAGTGAAGCTGAGCTAGTGTTAGATTCTGCCTAGTGCAACTTTGCAAGTGTTGTTGCGCTCAGGCTAATTTGCATACGGCGGGAAATTTAAAGAGTCATGGGGTTATTTATGTTACCTGGTGCATCTAATACATTACATTTACACTGATAACTAGACATGCCAAGGGAACCTTAATAAAGTCAATAGATTTATGCAATAATAGATTAATGCCCTACATCCCACTGTTAAATAATGCGGCATACGGGAGAGACCGGGCACCCAAAATTTTTTTATGCCTTTGCAGCCTAACAACCTGAAAAAATGCTGACATAGGCAAGTCTGGCGAAAGAGGTAACGTTCAGTAAAATCTACATCTTAGTGAATTTGCAGAGTTACATCCATTCGCCAGAGCGACAATTCACCTGGCATTAAAGTGCAAAGCAATGCTAGCGTCTATCTCCATTAGCGATGTGCTGCCTGCGTCTGTTAGTAAATCGCAGAAGTAACTAAATGACGTCACGCTGGTGAATTTTCGCTAGCATTAGTCACTTCGCCCCTAAATTTACTGAAAAAACAGCACCTGATGGCTGTAAACAATGTGGTCAGAATGGGCCATATAGATATAAAATATACTACACTATATCATTAGTGATGGGCGAATCTCCCGAGATTCGCTTCACCGAAAAATTCGTGAATTTCCAGAGAAATTCGCGAATTGGCACAAAATTCGCGAAACGAGTCGCAGCACGCTTTTGACGCGTGTCTCGTCAAATTTGGCGCGCGTCATGTCGTGTTGTTTTCGGTGCACGTCGCGTCGTTTTCATCGCGTTGCGTCAAAAACGACGCGCGACTTGTTTTTCCAGCGAATTTTTGCCAAGCGAAATTTCGCTGGCGATTCGCAAATTTATTTGCCAGCGGCAAATCGCGGGAATTCGCCCCTGCCGAATAAATTCGCCCATCACTTTATATCATCTTTATTCTGTGTACTTGTCTCCCTAAACTTATTCTAGCACTACTCTCATCTAGCAAAAGAAATTTGTGTGTGTTTCAATCAGAGTAGAACAAATGAGAGTCGGAAGAAAAGGGAGACCCCAGGTACTTTGGTTGATTGATTACTGAGTATATATATTTAAGTAAATATTGCCCTTTTATATCTCTTGCCTTGAACCACCATTTCGTAATGATCTATGTGCTGCCTCAGAGATCACCTGACTAGAAAAACTGCAATTTAAGCTTTTTGCTTACTTTAAGTACAATTAAAATAAAAGTTATTACTAGTGATGTGCGAATCTACCCAGTTTCGCTTCGCTGGAAATTTGCGAATTGGTGAAAAAATTTGCGAAACGAGTCGCGGCACGTTTTTGACGCGCGTCGCGTCGTTTTCGTTGCGTCACCTCAAAAAACGCTGCACGACTCGTTTTTTTGGCGAATTTTTACTGGCGAATCGCAGGAATTCACCGCGAATTCGCCCCAGGCAAATCACTAGTTATTACAATTATATGTAAAAGTATAAAGACAGAGAGCATGCTTGATTTATACTGTATATTAGATTTTTGCTGTATATTTATGCAGTTTTGAACAGTGCACTTATTATACCCTTGTAGTATATCTGTTCTGCTCCATGCTGAGCTGTTTTGACATCTAGTACAACTAGTCATCTGTAGGTACATCTCTATAAATACTCTATAATAAATTTGATAAAGAAGTCAAGCTATTTTGTCAAAATAACCTTTTTCTCTTCTTGCTTTCTTTCTTTCTTGATTGATTTCTGTTGATGTTTTTTAACAGAATAGAGACATCCATACCACATCTGAGAAAATGTTACAAAAGAAAAGTAAAAATAACATAGACAGGATCAAATTTCTTCCCAACAACTTTACAGTAAAAGCTTCACTTTATACTGACATCGGTATTTTAAAAGACATGGGGCAAGTAGGGATTATTCTGTATTATTAGAGCTTTTTCTCTGACTTGTCTGACTTGACAGGGAAATTACATGACATGGCCATCAAGGCAAATGAGAATTGATATAAAGGAGCAGTTAAGCCATTATATAAAAATATGTTACATGGTACCCTTTAAAATGGAACCAGTGTAAATACTGTTGTATCTGTTTCTGTAGACAAGATCCCTATGCAAACAAATGTATGCAACACCAATCGGCCCCATCTCACCATATGGGTTTGTATGCAAAAGGTTTCAGTAAGGCAGTAGGAGGTGTAATGAGCAAGAATAAATTGGGTTATTCTGTACTGTATATGTGTAAGGAGCTCTCACTCTGGTGGACTAGTGGTGCTCGCACTTCCTAAGTGTGTGCCAGCGTGCACTTCCGGGTTTTATAGCACATGCGCTATGGCGTGTTGACGCCAGGGCGCAATGGCGCAAAATTCTAAAAATATTTTTTTTTTAGGATTGATTCCTCCAAAGTCTGAGAACACTTACAAATCATCATGCTCCCTCCCCTAAATGGCATCCACTGCAACACTATCCTTCTGCAGTTGTTCACGAGTCCTACAAGCTTTTTTCGTCCATCCTTTCATGTTACCTTCACCTTCTACCCCAACCATAACTTATAGTTACACTTGTAGGGTTAGGGTGAGAAAGAGGGTGATGAGGACTCAAGCCAGTAAGGACATAACTCACCAGTCTCAGTGGACTCACTGCAGTGAGAGCAGTGTAAATCCAAATTATTTAAATTATTTGAGTTATGTGTAAGAAAGACAGAGAAAGATCCTCTGGCTCAAAAGAGAGAATTTACATGAAAAAATATCCATCTATCCTGTGACATGCTATTATACTAAACCCAGGGCCAGCTCTACAGAGTTTGCTAAAAAAACTGCCATAAATCCATCCTGTTTACTATAGACCACAGAGCAATAAATGACCCTGATCTGGCAACCCCCCTGTCCTGGGTAGACAAATTCCTATACCTTGGAATACTGGTCACTCATAATGTAAAACAATGCAAGATGAATAAAATTGATCCCATAGTGGTGCACATGAAGGTCAAGCTGTCACACTGAGAAAAACTGCCACTATCCCTCCTGGGACCTGAACCTTATTAAAATGAATGATCTGTAGTGATGGGTGAATTTATTCGGCAGGGGCGAATTCACGGCGGATTCCCGCGATTCGCCGCTGGCGAATAAATTCACGCAACGCCAGCAAAAATTCGCCAGCGAAAACTCTGCAAAAAAAACGAGTCGCGCGTCGAAAACAACGCGACGCACGACGCGCCGCAACTTACGCGACGCACAGCAAAAACGATGCGCGACTCATTTCGCGAATTTTTCGGTTCAGAAACGGTTGAGATTCGACCATCACTAAAGATCTGCCTATGTTATTATATCAAGAACACCTACCCCCTCCTATTAACTGAACTAAGCTTTCTTTAAACAGCTAAACTCATTGGTGATTTCATTTATATGGAACAAAGAGCCCTTAGAATTAGCATTACAGAGGTTGTTATCTATTGGGGGTCTTGCTTTAACAGGTTTTTATTTATAAATTTCTTGGTACCTGCTAGATACTAGTTATGGTGCATTGGAGGTTTTAATCACTGTACTCTAATCCTGCTATTGTACTGGAAGTGTTTCTATTATGAGTTTGTTTAAGGTTGCACCAAAACTATTGCTACCTAAGGAAGGACGGATTTATTCTGCACTGCATTTCATAGGTTTACCTGACTATCAATGGTGGCCCCAACTTGTGGTCAAGTACTCGTAGGACTTATACCCAGATGGTCAGATTTTGCAGCTTGAACAACTGCACATTACTGAACTACAGTATTAACTTCCAATGCACAGTTTAGATATTGGCAACACAAACACACGCCAATCACCCAATTTACAGTCACAGGTCCTACACTGGAATCTACTACCTCGGAAACTAAACTACAGCTACAAACATTACCCAAACCTCTCTCTCTACTAAATACCAGGTGTTTATTCTCCCAAATAATCAAAAACATATATCCTACTAAAACAAATGGAGTTTAGATACACTTACTTTAACTGAACGTGACTGGGCAACGGTGCTGCACCACTTGCTACCACCCATATTTAAGCTGATGCAAGTAAAATGCATTCATTGAGAGTACGACACTCGAATGACTCAACGATATTAACCCAGATAAAGAGAATGCCTGTCCTAGGTGTGGGAGAGGCCCTGGTAACTGGCTACATTTGATGTGGTCCTGTGTCAAGGCTCAGGACTATTGGACAGATTTTTGCTTTCATATAAAAAGTAATGGTATTGACAATTGAACTTTTTCTATTGGGGAACTCCAGGTAAGGGGCAGGATGGATGATGTCAGGGGTGGGGCAGGTGACTATTTCTGGCAAGTCTGTTGAATCAGGTAACAGGGTTATGATGGCATTATCTTCAATGCCTTATCTGGATTGGCAAAAATAAGGCTGTCTGGGTGAAAACTGGACAGGTGGCAACCCCACATTGGAAAGCAGATACCTACTAGTATAAGCCCATATATAGTCTTATGTCAAGATTAGGAAATTGACTTGTTATGTCAACTAAAAAGACTTTAATGATTTAGATGAAGTAGTATTTTACATATGGGTTGTTCTAGGTGATATATTTTTATAGAAGCCTGCAACGTTCAGGGATATAGATTCCTGACATATTTTAATAACATACTGCTTTGGGTAAAGTATATACAGTTCGCCATCTTTTATTTTTTTAATTTTCCTCCTGATTTGGGATTTTATTTTAAGGTCATAGATGACTCAAGCAGCATTTTCAATACATTACATTTATAAGGAAAAAACGTATTTTTAAACTCAAATAACATTAATTAATAAGATCTTAATCCTTCAGCAAATTTGTTCCGCACATGACATATAAGTGGTTTGCTAATACATTTGGGAGGCTGTAGTAAGACAGATTTGTGCATCACTGGAATGAAAGTAAAATAGCCAAAATAACTTTGTGTTGCCTAAATTCCTTGTTTTATATTTTTCCTCTTTAATTCATGTTTACAGATTTTTTTCCCCTTCCTAATTCTTCCTTATTTCTTGCTTTTACATTTCTTCCCAAATGGAATAAATTGCTAACAGTTACAATTTATTGCCATATTAAAGGACTCATTGGTTAATTTTGTTCTGAATTTTAAGCTGAGAAAGTATTTTCCCAATCTTTACATTACTATAAAATTCAACATAATTTAAGGGTTTGTGTTACGTACACAGAAATGTTAACTGATTTGACCCCCCACATTTCCCTCACCATATGCAATTACTCTGATGTTCCATGTGAATTCAGTTTGAGTGAAAGATCTGTCAGCGACATCACATCTTGCCACTGGTGATGTCACTTTTTGATGTCACAATTTCCCTTAGGTGAACATCTCTGGACACCCCTCAGTGATTAGAATAGCTTAACTGATACATGATATACTGTAATACTCTTGTGTGCTGAAAGCTGCACTGACCTGCAGTACTTCTGTAGGAACACCATAGAGCAATCATCTTCTTCTACTTAGCTCCATGGTGATTCTACAGAATTAATTAGATGTCAGGTAAAGATCTGCATTTTGTCTGCAATAGGCCCTGGCATTTCAAAACAGCTCCATCAACCCACTAAATATTGACTGTTTATGATATCTTACTGCAGCTTCACAGAATCCTGGGCCTGTTAAGGTAAGCGGTTATAATCACTGAACCCCCCCCCCCAATTTATTGTTATGAATCATTTCTCCCTGCATTGGTGAGTAAGAATGTTTTCTCCCTGCTTTGGTGAGTAAGAATGTGGATGCTGCAACACTGAGCAATACACAACATTCTAAAAAATTATGTTCAAGGTCTGAAAGCATGAGCATGATGAATTACCACAGGTACTTGCTTTCAAGTGTGTAATAACCTTTCTGATCTTAAAGATAAGTTTCATTAATCTTAAAATAGTCTGAATAGTCACCCATTGCTTTTTCTCTTAAGGAAAGCAACAGGTGATTTAATCATCCATACCTACTTCTACTTGCCTAGCTGATAAACTCCCCAGTTCTAAGATAAGAAAAGTATGGCAGCCTTACGCATTTCGTGCCATGCGGGCACTTAGTCATAGGCTATGGCTAAGTGCCCATAAGGCACGAAATACTTAAGGCCACCCTTTGAGATGTCCCTTTTTGCATAATAAAACTTTTGTTATTTGCATCATATTTTGGAGTGAAGTCCAGTTTCTGTGCCAGCCTATAATCGAACTGAGAATGTGTGACATTACCTCCCCATGCTGAAGGTCTGGGGCTTGAGCACCTGGACCTCCTGTTAATATTCGTAAGTGTACCTTACTGCCCACAAGTACACAATACTGAACAATTTTATTTCCTTTTTCACCCTTCACTCTTTTTCCTTCACTTTATAATGTCTATATGTAACCTACCTAACTACTAGTTGATCTAGAGGAAGGCAAGAAATCCACATTTGAAGCCCCTCCAATCTTATTAGGTCTGGGATCCTGTAAATTAATCTACTGGGGAATATGTCTATAATTTAACTCCCCAAATAGAAACATTACACGCTAGGCATTAGCTGTACATAATACAAGTTCAGTGCAGAATAAGAAGGGCCAGTTGTCATTCACAGACCTTAATAAATATACAGCAAATGATGAACAGAGTATGACATTTTCTGTAAGTGTAATTGTAGTGTTTTGTGGATGCTGAACAGATTCAATCTACAAGTGCTTAGACATGACTAGAGTATGCTTCGATTCAGTTACATTGCCCCAATACCCCCCAAATAAATTCC
>CM044432.1:68202419-68254739 GCA_024363595.1 Xenopus borealis | reverse complement strand
CCTCAGTCATGGGCCCCTTCCGCTCCACCTGTGCCAGGCACGCTATTTGGGCATCTGTACATTTTAACGTTTGGCATTGCTTTACATATTCACAGTAAACCGATTTCTGAATCTGAATATACCTACAGTATCTGAAGCTCTTTGTAGGAAATGCTAATCTGATCACACACTCCACATCCTGAAAAATTCAATTTGTAATCATTAAGTTGTGCAGGAAGTCCTTATCTATATAAGTCCAATTATTGCTGAAGGTAGAATATTCCGGCAACCTCAAAAAGCAACAGGAGCCCTCAGAAGTGTTCCCTCTGCTTAGCCAGTGCTTGCTATACATGTTTCAATGCTTAGGGTGCATGCCAAGTAATTCTCATTGCCTGTAAAAAGCAGAACTAAAAAGTGAAAATGAAGAACCCCTGCTGTCATTTGGGAAACACAGGAAAAAGTACAGCTTAATAATTAAATATCTGTCTACTTAACTACTGCCAGCATCTATATGCTATGATCTTCTTTCTTTGATTTCATAAAAGAGCTGTTTTACTTTCTATCTTTTGAGTAAAAACAAGGCATGCTTGTGTGCTTGGAGTTAATAATTTCCTACAGTACCATCAGTGGTTTCACTGACAGCAAAAAGTGCTTGCTCATTTTTAACAATAAATTTTAACAACAAAGAAAGGTATGTGTCTGGGGGGAGGGCTGTTCCAAATGAAACTGTAGACCCTTCAAAAAGAAATATGATGAAACAAGCAATGGAATGGGGGGGGGGGTCAGCAAGAGAAGAGTTATAGGTGCTTGCAGGCAGGGGGCAGGCTGGTAGAGGGCTGGACCAAGTCATTTTACCTTGGGTGGTAATACTACTGGGCCTGGCTCTGACTTACACTGAAACTACCTGATTGTATCAAAGTTTACTATATTTGCATGGAAAAGTGTTTCAGGCAATTTCAGTGTAATTTTATAGAGACTGTTTTGTGTGTTTTGGTACTTCCTGGACTATCAGAAGAGAATTCAGTATTTTAGAATGGACACTGGCATCAGTACTGGCTCATCTGCCTGATCTGTCTGATCACTATGATTTTAGCCAAAACTGTGGGTGTCTGCAATAAATGAAAGCGCCAGTTAATGGTATATTTATGTAAGTATGACCAAACAAATCATAGCTAGATGGTAAAACCTAACCACATGCAACATGTCATAAGGCATTTTGCACATTTCTGTTTAGGTCTGCTTACTAAAATATACTATTTTGTGTAACTTTCATGCTGCCTAAGTACCTTAACTGAATGTCCCAGTATGGAATGGTACAAGCTTTTCAAGGTAAAAACGTAGTTCATCTTTTTAATCTTCCTCTGCTTACAGTTCTTCTTCTTTACAGTTTTTAAATGGGGGGTCCCTGACCCTGGTAGCCAAAAAGCTATTGTTTTGTTAGGCTACAATTTTTATTGGTCACTAGGGATAGCTGAAATTCCAAACTGTAAACTGCTAAAAGTTCATTTAAATGTGAAATTCCATTTTATCAACATATTTAAATAAGTGCCTTTCTGGCCTTAACTCTATAAAAATCAGTGGGCTAAACCTAATTACCGATATTCACAAACATGAATCCGGTTCATCGTTACAGTATCTTGCAGTTATCTAAACTACAGAGATTTGCCATACTACAACATAACCTTAAAAACAAGCAGGCGGCCCTCCAGGATAAAATAAATAGGACGTTTATTCCAAAAAGGAAAGGATCCACATTGCCTACAACCAAACCTTACCAATTCTCTAATGGTACAATTTTACCTTTCCAATATCTCACTGTAATTGGCAACAGCAGGGAGGACATAATGCTCAGTTGTACAGCATAATTGTTAATTTGTAGAAAAACTGTTAGTACTTCCAGCTCCACTTACAGGAACAAACAAACTTGGAGTCAGATTATTCACAGATCAGATGCACTTTTTGCAGATAATTCTCTTTAACTGTTTCACTGAGCCTAGAGAGCTGGAGAAAACTTTTCTTTAAGATTACAGTACATCCCTCATACAGCTGGGCTGCAGCTCCCACCATGTGTTAACATTTCATATTGTGTTGGAATGTAGTGGAACTAGTAATGGCCTGTTGCAGGTGATGAGAAGGGGCCTTGCTAACTACCACATCCCTGTGTTGCTTTTAGTATTACTTCAAAAAGTCTTGGTTCTCACACACCCTATCTTATAGGCTAATCAGAGATGCCTGGTGCTCAATGGTGGAGGTCCGGCCACCCCTCAAACGAATCTCTGACATACAAAAATCCAATGGCACACAGGACTTATTCAACACCTTAAATGTTTATTCTTAAAGGGATCCTGTCATGGGAAAAAAAATTTTTTGCCAAATGCATCAGTTAATAGTGTTGTTCCAGAAGAATTCTGCATTGCAATCCATCTCAAAAGAGCAAACAGATTTTTTTATATTTCATTTTGAAATCTGACATGGGGCTAGACATATTGTCAATTTCCCAGCTGCCCCAAGTCATGTGACTTGTGCTCTGATAAACTTCGATCACTCTTTACTGCTGTACTGCAAGTTGGAGTGACATCACCCCCTCCCTTTCCCCCACCCAGCAGCCTAACAAAGAACAATAGAAGGAAACCAGATAACAGCTCCCTAACACAAAATAACAAAATAACTAAAGTGCTGGCACAAGTCACATGACCGGGGCAGCTGGGAAATTGACAAAATGGCTAGCCCCATGTCAGATTTCAAAACTGAATATAAAAAAAATCTGTTTGCTCTTTTGAGAAATGGATTTCAGTGCAGAAGTCTACTGGAGCAGCACTATTAACTGATGCATTTAAAAAAACGTTTCCCCATGACAGTTTCCCTTTAAGCATTATCACTTAAGGTGTTGAATAAGTCCTGTGTGCCATTGGATTTTTGTATGCCTGCTTTTAGTATTAATCATTATTATTTATTATCAGTATCATTTTATCTAACAGTATATTGTGATGTTGTCCTGGAAACCAGTGCAATTTCACCTCCAGGCTCCAGTTCCTGGACCCATCCGTGCTTGTTTTAACATTCACGCTGACTCTGCATACTCAGACCTTGCTAAAGCCTTTTGTACTGCATTGTTCTTCTAGTTTTTGATCTTGTGCCTGTTCTTGACTACTGAATCTGTGCTGCATGCCCAACACCCTAGCCTGACTTTGACTAAGCTTTTGCCTGTTTGTGCTTTAAGCAGTCTACAGTCTTCTCCTCTATACAATCCATGACATATATGCTCAGTGGTTTACAAAGTTTATACCTCATTCTCATAAGTTTATTATCAAACATCACTTTAAAGCATTTAATTGCTGCATGAATGCTAGTTTTCTGCCAAATAGTGGCAAATATTTGGTCACCTTTGATAAATATGCTCCCATGTATACCCAGATTTTGAAATGTTCCCACTCAGTGGGACCCCCAAGCAATAGATATATGCTGTATATAATTTAAATTAGAAGAAGATATTTTCAGTTATAATTTTAGTTGACATGAAATAATTCATTACTGAGTTTATATAGCTCATGCAAATGGAACTTTAATGAAAAAGGTCTCTCCTCTCATCTTTTGACATTATCAAACACTGAGTTATTTTGTTTGCTATTATTAGATCTGAGAATCTGATTGATGTTCTAAAAGCAGCGAAAGAATATATTGAAATCATAATTGTTTTCTGTTTGTCTATCTCTGTGTTATTTTCGGCTGCTCTTCTTCGGATCTAATTTCCTTTGATAAAAACGCAACTGAAAATATTTAATTTTAAAAGATCTCCACATTTTATTATAACAAACAAAAACACGTATACATGGGCATTAGTTAATGTACAGAAATGTACAAATTGAAATGTATTGGTACAGCAATAACAATTCTAAATATAAGTGTATATGGATTCAATATAATCTAATAGCATAATATATAAAATAGTACCTTTACTGACTCATAAGCATGTCTCATCAGTACCAAGATTAAGAAAAGGTCCTCACTTAGAGGGTTTATGCTATCTTTTATCTTTGGTCATATGATCTGTTATCCATAAACCTGTTATACAGCTCTATAACGCTGCAATGGCATTTTTCCATTGTTTTCCTATTTAAACAGATTTTACTCTGAACTAAAAACTTTGTACTCAATATGTCAATCTATCTTGATTTTATTAATGTTTGCATATGTTAAGTCAAAATGGTGTTCCATGTTGCAGAAAGATTCATTATCCATGCGATAGCTAGTGATGGCTTCGCCACAATACGCCGTACTTCACCAGGCGACTTTTTGCCAGCCCAACGCGAATTCACTAAAATGCAAAGTTGCGATCAGGGAGGGAATTGTAGCGAAGTTGCACTACCATTACTTCACCAGGCAATGCGCATTTGCATTAGCGATGTCTAATTTGCATACAGCACAAAGTTAAACTTATAATAGAGGTATATGCTGCAGCCACTACATTACACTACACAAGCCCAGGAAACCTTTAAGAAATAAAATAAAGTTGTCCTATTGCCCTAAACATGTCTCCCCTGTATAGTTGACTTCCATATGTTAGGAAATGTAGGGTGGGGAAGGAGGGTAACCCCCCAAAAAATTACACTATTTTTCAGACTATCACCCTAAATAAAGTAAAAGACGCCAGCGTTTTTTTGGGACTTAGAAAAAATGTCAAGTTTTTTTTTTCAAACTCCCATCTATTGTATTGAACTTCACCAGGTCTGACCTGGCGAAGTAAAGTCTAGCGCAAGAGGTAACGTTCAGTAAAATGGGCATCTTAGCGTAGTTACGTCCCTTCGTCAGTGTGCAACTTCGCCTGGCGTAAGGGTGCGAAGTTGCGCTACTCTATCTACTTTGCTAGCAAATTTTCTGCAGGGTCACTGTTGAATTGGCGAAGTTGCAAAATGACATCACGCTGGTGAATAAGCACTAGCGTTAGACGTTTCGCGCTTTAGTGAATTTGCGCCTCACTGGGGTTTTTCATTCACTTCAGTTATACATAACATGTCCAGGCAATCTTGATGAATATAATTTAAAGTGGACCCGTCACCCCAAAACAATATTCAAAATCCTATTTTATCACATTAGTCAAGCAAAATGAACATTAATTACACTATATAAATTATTTTAATCTAGTTTTCTTCAGTCTGGGAATTTATAATTATAGCAAGCAGGCAGGAGTCATTTTGTGACACTGTTATTAAGGCAAGCCTTGTATCATCTAGGAATCTTGTTTGTGCACCAGAATGGGGGACCCGATGTCTATCCCTATGTCCTGGTTACACAATTAAATGGTTAAGAGAACTGGGGGAATGTGTGGGGAGCAGTTGCATCTAGGAAGTGCTGAATGGAAAGTGAAAGTAATTATCTGCCCCGCCTCTATGCCTAAGGCATAGAGGAGGGGCAGACAATATTTGATTGACAGCTGAGATTTTTAAATGAGCTTAAAACAGCTATGAATGCTTTAATAAAAATTTGAAATTGGATTTCATGTTTAATTTGAAAAGGATGTTTATTATACAGATTTTTGTGTCTGGGTGACAGGTCCACTTTAAACTGATTGAATAAACATTTTATTATTTAGGATATTTTTTGTTGCAATTATAGCTCATATAAGAAATGGAGAAGTAATGTTCTCTTTGTGGGGCTCCCTGAAAGAGTTGAGGGACAGAATCCAGAGGCCTTCATAAGTTGCTACAAGATGTATTGGGAGAGGATACGTTTTCCCCATTATTTGTGGTGGAAAGAGCCTCCCGAGTCCCTGCCAGGACAACTCCACCAGGAGCACCCCCAAGGCCATTAATACTTAAACTGCTCAGGGATCATGATGCAGCGTTAAGCAAGGCTTAAAGGCCCGATCCTATTCAATGACACAAGTCTCTCTATATCCGGATTTCTCCCCTGCCATGCAGAAGAAGAGAGTATTATTCACTGCTGTTAAGAGACAACTGAGAGACGCCAATATCACCTACAGTAGTGATGTGCAGCCAGCCCGATACCCGCGGGATAGGTGGGTCGGGCAGACCTCGCCACCCCCTTTTTCACGACCTTACAAATGCCGGCTTCCAACTTCCGGGTTGAACTTTTATAGATGCATGCGAACCCCTCCCCTTTTGCAATGTCATCAGCGGGGCAGGTCTGCGTGGGTCTATAAAAGGAACCTGGAAGTGGCGGGTGTTGGGTCGGGAAAATCCTGAACTGCACATCACTAACCAGCAGTGTCCTCTACCCAGCAAAATGTGCATCCAAGACAGCGACACACAATTCTTTGAGTCTCTAGCTGAAGCTGACGACTGGCTCAATACAAGGGGATGACACCCAACCACCGAGAGAGCAACACTCACCACCTAACAGCCCTCGCTAGGAACAGGGAATACAGTAGGGCCTCTGCCCAGGTACCCCTTCAGATAAACTGCCCCGGCCCAGATACCCATTAACCGTCGTGTAAAGTCTGCAATTAACTCCAGAGATCTTGACTAGCTAGTGGGGTTAACACAGGCAAACCTAGTCTCTCACCCTTACTCAGCATGACTTTCTAATCCTGACAGTCAAGGGGAAAGAACAACTCTAAACCCTAGGGCTGGGGGCTGACCATCCTGTGCTTATCCTTGTGACACTGGACTAGTCAGTGGGTGGGCTTTGATATTCAACCAGGCAGACCTGAATACAGCTTTAAATTTCAGATACACAGCCTTTTATTTCTCCTGAAATATACAGGAGATGACCTAACAGCATCACAGTTAACTCCTTAGCACAGATTCATCAACTACTTAGTAAAAGCCTTCTGTGACTACCCCAAGTTATGGGTTGTTTTTACTTTAGTACTCAGTGTGGACCTACCTTAAACGATACCCCCATCAATCTTGCTCCTACAGGGGACACATTTAACAGGGCAAAATGTGCTAGCCCTAAAGAAACCATGGGTGGGGTCATTCCACACCTCCTTCTCCACCAAATCCAGAGGGGTTTCTATCTTAATAAGGAAGAATTTACCTTTTGAGCTACAGAAACTGATTACTGATCAATGTGGTAGATATGTAATAATGGCATGTCTTATTGCTAACAAACCAATGATAATAGTCAATGAATATGTTCCACCCACATTTAACATTACAGTATTAGAACATTCACTTCCTTCCATCTAATAAACCCCGGGTCTTGATCGACTCCACCCAGAATGGTACAAATCCTTAGTGCTATTAATAACCCCTTGCTTCCTAGAGACTTTCAAAGCAGCCTGAAACTACAAAGCATTACTGTCATTCTTTGCTGAATCCCTCATAGTGGTCATCCCAAAGGCAGGGAGAGACCTAACCCTCTGCAGCTCATACCGTCCAATATCCTTCATAAACTCCCATGCAAAAACATGGCAAAAATCCTGGCTGCAAGACTTACCTGTAGTGATGGGCGAATTCGTGGAGAATTCCGCGATTCGCCACTGGTGAATAAATCGGCGAAATGGCAGTAAAAATTTGCCTGCCGAAAATTTGCTGGAGTCTCGTTTTGGATTGTGCGATGGTGTCCAAAAACGGACACATGCATTTCGCAAATTTCCTGAGAAATTCCCAAAAAATTTGGCGAAACGATTTCGATTCGCCCTTCACTACTTACCCGGGCCATGGAGGATTTAATACACTCATGTCACTGGCTTCATGTCAGGCAGGCCATCGGACTTCATCCTAAGTCAGCTAGGAGGTAACAATTTCAACCTGTTGTACAAGGTTTCAGTAGCTAAGGTTTAATTAACTAATTAAATACCTACTAATATCACCTATAATTGCATACTGTGAAATAAGGTCATCCACAGCAACTATGATGTTCCTTTCTGTCTAAGTCTGTGTTCAACCTGTCTCCATCTGTACGACATACTGTATTGTAATTGTTGTTTTACGTTTTGTTAACACCAATAAAAAAAAATAAAAAATGTACAAACAAATGTCTGTAGTAAATGTCAGTCTGAGGCAAAATCTAGTAAACAGGCCAGAAGTCAGGACAGGCAGCAGACAAACTGAGTCAAATAACAGGTCATAAAGCATGAAGAACAGGGCAAGGATGGGTATTGGAGTACTGGAACCAATCAGGGAACAAGGTACTAGGAAGGGACTCCAAAACAAGGTAGTAGGAAGGGACTCAGAACAAGGAGTCAGGTTGGCATTCAGGTATAAACACAAGGAAAGCAGCAAGAGCGCAATATCACAACTAGGGAACTCAATTACCAAAATAACTTTAAGTTGCTAGAAGCATGCTTATATTCATAGTCCTGGGACTGAATCTTGACAGATCCTGGCACAACTTTTTATTGCATACAGTACTTTGTGCACTGTAGCTAACTAAAACACATAGATTATGCTCTACACTTAGGGGCAAATTCACTTAAGAGTGAAATTTCGTCAGCCACAGCTTCGCAGCCAGGGCCCTGAACGCTGGTGAATTTTCCCAAGCGCGTTCGGCAGAGCAAGCAAATCAAAGCTGTGCTAGTGTTCAATTCTGCCTAGCACAATTTCACTAGAGATCTTGTGCTCAGGATAATTTGCATATGGCGGGCAATTTAAAGTGGAATGGAGCTATTTATGTTACATGGTGCGTCTAATACATTACATTTACACTGATAGCTAGACATGCCAAGAGAATCTTAATAAAGTTGTTGATTTAATGCCCTACACATACAGTAAGCCCACAGTTAAATAATGTGCCATATGGTAGAAAATGCATGGGGTGCCCAAAAAAAAATGTTATGCCTTTTGCAGACTAACATCCTGAAAAATGTATAAATACAGTACTAAAGTGGAGATAAACAATGGTTACCCCCAGCCACTCCTCTTTGCCCCAGTGATGACCAGGCCTAGACTGGGAATATATGGATATGATGGGCTGCTATAAGATGACATGAAAAGTGACTATTTAGTGGGCTCGTGGGGGGATGTTTGTGCCTCTATTCACTTGAAATGCCAGGGCCGATCTTGAATCCCAGTCTGGACCTGGTAGTGAGATATTGCATTTATTATAAAACTGGCTTCCCCAACTTGATTAAACATAACCGCTGTTATACTCTGCTCCTGGAAGATTTAGACTACATCCAGACAACTGGATGTAATCAGTATCCACAATTTCACTTTTTTGTTGGTATGGAAGGTCATGGCAATACAATCCTGAAGCTTTAAACATGCTGCTTATTCAAAGGAAGACAATAGTTGCATCAGTTGGCAGCAGCATTTTTGGACATTATGATACCTTCGTTGGCCCAGGGGCTGAATGATCATATGTGTTGGCTGCAAAATTAAGTTAAGGTATGCCAAACAGACGTTGCCTAATTTGCTGATTTTATGGTGTATGCCAACACAGCTGTACATAAGACACACTAGGTTCAGCAAAAACTTTCCATTATCACTAATAATGTAGTCTCTTTCGGAAATATTTATTATTTTAGGGGAATGCACATGCTGCTCATCTGTTATGTTGCTTTTAGCATTACATATTAGGAATTCACCAAATCCATTATTTTGGGATTCAGCCAAATCATTTATGAAATTAGGCAGAATACCAAATCCAATCAATTTAAATACATAAATGAGGGCAAGTAAGAGTTAAAACTGAAGTTTCCTTGAAAAATCATGATTTTTTTGGGATTCAAATTCAGTTTGGCCATACACTTGGATTTGGCCTAATCCATATCCTGTTTATGGATTCCTGGATTTGGTGCATCCCTGTTACAAATACTGTAGGTACTGTAGTTACATTGTTATGAGTATTTTGGTGCATTATTATTTCAGGTGTCACTTTAAGGACCTAAAAAGCAAGTTTTTAGAGGGGGTCAGTGATTTGCAGACTGGAAATCGTCATAAGAAGGCAAGTAATTAAAAAACTTGTGAAATAATGTAGACCAATTGAAAAGTTGCTTAGAATTGGCCATTTTATAACATACTAAAAGTTGACTTAAAGATGAACCATTTCGACAAAGTATCACATGTTAGTCAAACCGCATTTTTACCCATTTTGGAGCTACCCATTTGCTGGACTCCGTTCCAGCCTCAATTGTGACACATAGCTACGGATAAATAGATGGGTGCTTTCAAAAATCCAAAACTGGGTTGAAAAAATGAAAAAAACAATTTATTTACCAAGCATTGTTAAAACAGAGCAGGTTTCAAAATTACTGACTATAGCTACCATACTTGTAACATGTCACCTGACGCGTTTCATGCCTCCATTTGGCACTTCATCAGAGGAAGGCATGAAACGCGTCAGGTGACATGTTACAAGTATGGTAGCTATAGTCAGTAATTTTGAAACCTGCTCTGTTTTAACAATGCTTGGTAAATAAATAGTTTTTTTCATTTTTTCAACCCAGTTTTGGTTTTTTGAAAGCACCCATCTATTTATCCGTATCTAAAGATGAACCATCCCTTTAAAGGGAAACTGTCATGGGAAAACATATTTGTTTTTGTTTTTTAAACGCATCAGTTAATAGTGCTGCTCCAGTATACAGTACTTCTGCACTGAAATCCATTTCTCAAAAGAGCAAACAGATTTTTTTATATTAATTTTTGAAATCTGACATGGGGCTAGCCATTTTGTCAATTTCCCAGCTGCCCCAAGTCATGTGACTTGTGCCAGAACTGTTGGAGAGAACTGCTTTCTGGCAGTAGTTGTTTTTCCTTCTCAATGTAACTGAATAGTACGCAGTGGGACATGGGTTTTACTATTGAGTGCTGTTCTTAGATCTACCAGGCACCTGTTATCTTATGCTAGGGAGCTGTTATCTGGTTACCTTCTCATTGTTCTTTTGTTAGGCTGCTGGGTGGGGGAAAGGGAGGGGGTGATATCACTCCAACTTGCAGTACAGCAGTAAAGAGTGGTTGAAGTTTATCAGAGAACAAGTCACATAACTTGGGGCAACTGGGAAATTGACAATATGCCTAGCCCCTGTCAGATTTCAAAATGAAATATAAAAAAATCTGTTTTCTCTTTTGAGAAATGGATTTCAATGCATAATTCTTCTGGAACAGCACTATTAACTGATGCATTTTGAAAAGAAAGAATACAATGTGTAACTTTGGTTAGAAGAAAGAGACAGAAGAGAAATACTTAACAAGGAAACAGCAAAACATATGGTGGAAATGAAAGAAGATAAAAAAATATACAGTAACCCACCTTCAAACAATACCCCTAGTGTACAGAGAGACACGTCAGCTGGAAATTGATATATTGATCTCTCCATTATGTGTAACAAGTCCTCAGGGAACGGATGGGAAAAATGCTATACAGAAAGCAATCACTGAATGATAAAAGACTCTACTTGAAAGAACTGAAGCAGGAATAGGTTTTCATTAGTGACTCCATGTAATATAGAAGTAGAAGCAGAGAACTCTGAAACAAGCTAAAGCAGCAAGAAATATGGAAGGGGGGCACTCAAGTGAAGTACTAATCAACCATCTTTTATGTAAGCAACTCTTAGGTTATTCACAAGACATTAAAACCCCTGCAGAATACTGCTCTGTGAACCATCAATAACTATGTACACTCACAGACACTGAAAACCAGCATTTTAGTCTGCAGCTAGGACTTGTTATTTTTGTTATCATTATACTTTCTGGTGTAGAAGTATTATCTGAGGAAACTTTCAAGGAACAAATTGCTTTTTCTTATCAAGTATTCCTGTCACAAAAAAAACTATAAATAATTATTCAGAGAGAGGAAACTAATGCTAGGAGTCATGAAGTGTTATTCGTACCCCAAAGGTACAATACTTACAACAATTCTACCCATATCTCTAGATAACACACCTATTTTATTATTAAGTGAGGCTGGAGATTTATGGTGCAGTGAAATATTGTATAGAGACAGAGCACAGACAGTATACATCAGTCTAATAGTAGCATGGTACATATTTCATTCCAAATATAATTCTTAAGCATAAGAAAAATTTTCCAGGCTAAAATCATGCTTTCTGTCCAATATTACTTGTGCCTATAGTGAGTGACTTTAATCACATCTGCTGGCAAAGTGGATTTTGGCAATATTGGATGGCATTGGCATTTTGTCAGTTGGCAGGAATTCTACTGTAGCCTTAAGGGGTTCATACATACAGTGCATGGTTGACTCGTAAGGTATTCACATACAGTAGATAATGAACAAGGTGTCATCTACATGTATGGCCAACTTTCTAGTATTATCATCATCTGAAACTGTTATTCCTCTACACATGCTTTTGAACAATTGATTATTTTTTTTATGGGAACCAATAATCCTTTATCCATCAGGACATATCAGTCTAAATGTTTAGAGGCTAGAATGCTAGAGGCTAGTGCAGGCTGTTATGGGGGGGTTCAAGCCGCTGGGAGTGTGTTTAAATATTCGGGCGAAGGCGGCCTATGGCCCTGCAAACTACCTGACCAAAGATAGGCATGTATAAACAGTTTAAGTGTTTTTATAGATCTCTCATGCTTTTATGGTTTCATTGATTTTCTAGAGCAGTGATCCCTAACCAGAGGCTTGTGGGCAATATGTCACTATCCCATATGATGTTGATAACAGTAATTTAAAAACTGATGATCATTTGTTAGTTCCTGGCTTGAAGGCAAATTCAAGAGGCATTAAAACCAAGCAAACTGCCATACAGAGCTTCTTGTTGGTTGGCAGTCCACATGGGGTAACCAAATAGCCAAATATTGTCCTTATTTGTTAAGGTCCAGGAATATTTTCCATGCTTGTGTAGTTCACCAACACTTTTTACATTTGAATGGGATCACAGGTAGAAAGTTTGGAGATCCCTGCTCTAGAGTCTAGATAATACAACAAAAAAAGAGGACCTCTAAAAACACTTAAACAAATTCTAGACACTTCTCAAACCCAGCAGCAAGTAGTGGCCTGTTATCACTGCTAGATGTCCATGTACAATATAGCCTATAGTTACTGCATACATGACAAACTAAGGTGCAGGTATCAAGGTCTCCTTTCCAACAGAATCATCCAACACTCTGCATACAGTATAAAATGTCATATATGGAGATTCTTGTTCCTACGGACATAATAGGGTTACTTTACAAATGCACTGCAAGTGTGAGTGCTCCAACATGAATTTTTTTTTCCTTTTGGAGCACCCACACTTGCAGTGCATGCATAAATTATAATTATATAATTATTAATTATATGACATTTTATATGTAGAGTGTTGGGTGATTCTGTTGGTGAGGAATGCAGAAAGTTATGGAATATGATGTAGAAAGGTATGAAATTTGGAAAACACAATTCATGAATCATGGATAATAGTAGGTCAATCTGGTTTGGGCCTACAACACCTAATAGTTTATATAACAGTGATGTTTATAATAAATAACATTAGCTGTATATAGAAAACATAAACATTTTGTGGTCTGTTTGCATACAACAATGCATTTTCATGTCATGAACTATTGCATCACAAGCCGACGGTAAGTTTATTCCTTTTTCTTTGTCTTCTTATTTACAATTAAACATTCCTTTTGCAGCACCACAGTTGGTCACAGTCTTGCAATAATCTTAATCAATAAATTATACCAATCTTTTTTTTTTTAAACTTAACAGGTTTTATTGAAGATTTTCATAAAACAAGAAATGCAAACCTTCGATAAGAATACAGTATTTTAGAAGCCATTATGGTATCATTACATTTTTGAGCAGTGACAGAAAGAACGGTGGTTTAATAAATTATACCAATCTGATGTGCATTATGATTTCCAAATTGGTTATCCAAAAACTGGATTGCAGAAAATCCACTTTTCAGTATAACAACCAGATTGAACTCGAACATCATCAGTAAATGGCTAAATTTTGTTATTGTTTCAACAGAACAGATTTCAGTCTGTTTGATACAACTAGTGTCATAGTAAATAGTTTTATAGTCATTTCGTATTTAAAAGGAAGATTTCCCAATCACCCATTCCTTTGAATTGGAACAGATTAGCTGATAGACTGCATTATGGTCTAACCAGTGAAGTTTATAATAGTTCCATGCTATACCAAACACAGCCAAGCACAAAGCTATTTACTTATTAAACATGACATGCTTTATAATGATGCATTTAAGACAATTATACAGTTTGTTATCCTGGCTTCACTTGTTAGTTTTTCAAAAGATAGTACACTGTGTTTAATTCAAGCAAAATCAATTATAAACAGAATTTCGTGACCAATTTCGTTTTAATTCTGTTCAGTAAGTGCTCTAAGGCTAACAGAAAAAAAGTGTCAGTTGCTTGCAGAAACTGGCATCTGCAGCTGAAGCCCTAAATAATATTTGTATTTTTATTATAGAGGCCAGAAGCCTTATTTCAGCTGTTCATTTCAACAGCTACCTTTGTATTTAGTTAATAGCTATTACGGTAACCCTACAACAATTTGAAAGCGGTAACTCAGAAAGATTCCCAGCAGTTCAAATGTCTCTACATTTACAAAACATTTTAAGTTTGTGACTGCACAGCGATTGTGGGAGCATGAAATTTGAAGGACTTTCGTTGAAATTGAACGATTCGAACTATTTCAATTCGATAAAAAACTAACCTATTTAGTCCATTTACGATAGAAAATGGCCCCCGCAAAAAAATAGATGGTCGAATTTTGAAGTTTTTTCACTTCATTAGTTAATCTGTCCCTAAATGTTTTGTCTAACTTTTATACTTTTCACAAAGCCTTACTTTATACTTATCTTAAATCTATGAGGGCTATATTTCTTCATTCTTGTAAGCTTGAGCTTAGTCATACTAAGGTATGTGGGCAGGACCAAACATAAATGTAAATTTGACAGCTAAGAAGTACTGTATAGCTGGGCCTTAAAAGGAGCAGAACAAACTCCCTTTCATTTAATTCCATATTTTGCACATCTTTCATTTAATTCCATATTTTGCACATCTATTTGGGTAGATAAATAAGTAGATAGAACTTGGCTGTCCTTTAAATGTTAAGATTAAAAGTACCATAAAAAGGCTTCCAGCAAATGCTTTATTTAAGAATAATGCATTATGAAATGCATCGTAAATAGCTTTCAGGAACACAGAAGTAAACATTTCAAACAATCATTTTTAATGAGGAAGTGATTCCTTGTTTGCAAAAGAATAAAGAAAGAATATTATATTAAAAGGACTGTGTTATGCAATCTTACAGAAAAGACCTTTAACTTAGGATAATATCACATTCAAGAAAATCATGTGGAATTTGCAGAAGTAATGAGGACAGTGATAAAGTACCACTTTCTTCCAGAGCCTGAATTGCTAATTAAAACACAAAGCAAGTCAGTGTGCTTGCCTAATGATAAACAACTAGTTAAAATGCATACAGGTATAAAAATCCAGAGGAATATATACTGCACAGTAGTATATATCAACAGCATGGTTTTTGCATATTGACATAAACTATAAATAATTACTCCCCAGATGACTAGGGAGTAATTATTGGCATGAACAACTTTTAAGAAACTCTCAAGATACTTTGCAAACTGTGAATGTATACTCTAAAAATTTTTTTGTTATACCACTAGTAGGAAATCCTTCATTGTCCATGTATCTAATATAAGTAATTAAAAAAAACTGGACTTGCTGAGAAATTTTAATGAAGATGTTTCACTGCTCACCTGAGCAGCTTCTTCAGTTCAACTGACTGGTGTGGGGAGTTCTCGGCCTATAGCAGTGATCCCCAACCAGTAGCTTGTGAGCAACATGTTTGTAAGAGGAGTACCTGGTGGTCTAGTGGGGGGACAGCAGGGACGCCTGCTGCCCCCTCGGCGGGGACGCCCGCCACGCCAACCTCCGTGCGCTGCTTCCTCCTGACTGCCGGCTCCTATGAGCGCGCGCGCACTTCCGGGTTCAGTTTAAAGGCGCAGGCGCGCTGACGTATGACGTCAGCACGCATTGGCGCGAAATTTGAAATGTTTAAAAGGCCAGTTCGGCTTATGCTCATTGCCCGTGATAGGTTTTGTTTCCTGGTGCCTGTATCTGTGCTTTAAGCTTCTTGTTTGTTTCCTGATTCCTGTTTTGACCCTGCCTGGCTTTGACTATTCTGAATATCTGTATCCTGACCCGTGCCTGTTATTGACTACTGATTCTGCCTCATCCTTCTGATTGATTACCCGGTTTTGACCCTTGCCTGCCTGACGATCCTAGTTATCTGCCTGCCTCGACCCAGCCTGCCTGACTACGCTGTTGCCTCATCCTGTTGTACCGTGACCTTCGGCCTAACGAACTATCTACTGTCGTGCCCCTTTGCTAGCCAGAACTCCTGCTCTGCACCTCTCGTATAAGTCCAGGTGGCATCTGAGTAGCTGAGGGCTCCTCCCGAAGCCAAAGGCGGTCACATTACTGGTGAAGCACGAGCCGAGACCAGGGTGCTTGGCACTAGTTCTGGTATTGGGTGCCGACCGTGACAATGTTGCTCTCCAAACCCTTGGATGTTGCTCCCAGTGGCCTCAAAGCAGGCACTTATTTTTGAATTACTGGCCTAGAGGCAAGTATTGGTTGCATACAAAACAGATGTCCTCCCAAACATTCTCTCCTGTAGGCTGCCAGTTCATATAGGGGTTACCAAAAAGCCAATTAGAGCTCTTATTGGACATCCCCATGGACTTTTTCATGCTTGTGTTGCTCTCCAACTCTTTTTTTTAAATTTAAATGTGGCTCACGAGCAAAAAAGGTTGGGGACCTCTGGCCTATAGACTATTCCAAGAATCCAATCACAATGGCACATTTGTAACTCTTCACAGTGGTGACATCTAATATTAGATATACGATGACTTGGATGAATGATAATCTTCATAGTTTCATTGTCCATGCTTTCTCTACAACATAATACTACATAAACTGAGCCTTGGAGCTGTAGCCATAGATGTGAGTGCAATATTAATTCATATAATTACACCATTTCATTGTAGAGATGTTCAGACCTTTTGGGTTCAAATCCTTCTTTTGAAGTTTAACATTATGAATGTTTAGTTGGGCACAGTGGGGAAATTTTCCTTGGCCCGTTAACCAAAAAGGAAAAAGTGAACACCTTGTTTTAACAACGTCCATTACCAATTCTGAAATTAGCAAACATAATCTATTACACAGTTAGACAAAGTTATGATATTCATTAAGGTGTGCATATTGATTTACCAAAAAATGCAGAGTGTTATTTTACACCAGCACAGTAGCTTATGTAAACCAGTAGGGCAATTAAAACATTCACTAGTAATATGTAAAAGAGTTTAACTGTGTAATTTGTACACCTTAGTTTTACTACATCATATGGTTTGTTCATCATTTGCAAGGCAGAGTGCAAATGCCAAAAAAAAAAAAAAAATAGTGAAATCCTCCATTTATTTGCACTTGCTCCTTGTCTTGTACATCTTGCACATCTTGTCAGCAGGTCTCTGAACTCTATTTTGAAGTGCAGAGACTTACCCCTGTCCCATGAATACAGTGATGCCTGTGTCCAGCAGTGCTGTATTCAAGAAGAGCTAGTGGATAGAGGCTTGTTGCTAAATGGAAGGCAGTAAAGACAAGGCTGCCTTGAACCTGCTGACTTCTTTCTGTACCATGTGCCAGTTTTTTTTATCAGGTATGAGGTACAGTCAGACCCTGGAAGCAAATGCTTTATAAATGAATACTTAAAGAGCTACTGACACCTGAAATTAAACTCTTTTTTACATCTATTATAATAACTGGCTTTGAAAGCTACTTTTAAATTTGCCATAAAGTATTTGTATGATGCTTTTACATTACCTGTCTGTTCCCCATGTTCCTGTATGAGGAGGCTGCCATATTTGTGCAGCAGGCATCTGTTATCATTAGAAACTGTAACTAACATGCTGAGATGGGACTGTTAGGTTGGCAAAGTCAGAGTGTCAGAGAGTCAGGCTTAGGAAATCCAACTAACAATTATTTACAAAAACAAAGCTCTCAGCAAAAAATGATCACCATGACCTATAGGTAACATGTAATGTACATTCATATGTTAAAATTTTTTAGTGTTAGAATCACTTTAAGGGTGTGCTTTTGCATTGTTTAGTGCATTTGCCAGGGTATAGTATATAACTCCTCTTAATATAAAGTAAAATGACAGACAAATTAAATATTCTTGAGTATAAAATGGTTTCCATCAGCTTTTACGCTGCAACTTACAAGTATTACACAGCTTTATAAATAAAGTGAATCTTACACAGTGTAGAATGGGGTTAAAGAAGTGATGCATGGTATTTTCATTTTTCTACACAGCGTTATAAGTACACCCCCTAAATAACAGATGTTGGCAGTTTAGAAGTGAGCATCTAATTTTACAATGTAAATCACTGTATAGCAAATTATATGAAGTCTTTATACTGCTTTACAATTTTCTTTAAAGAAAAGCAATTGTAAAGCTCCTAAACTCCAATGAAACCAAAAAGACTTGTAATAATAAAAACCCATGTAGTGTATTAAACAGTTATATTTGCTGCACATTATGATGCTAAACCCAGTCTGATTCCATTCCTTTTAAGCGCCTATAATCTTTATAAAGCATATAAAGCCATATTGCTATCATATTGTGGTAGCAATATGGCTGCTACATGGTTTACCGCATATTTAACAAAACATCTGGCCATGCCCTCTAGCAGCCACAATAACAACACCATGGAGAATACGCAACTAGAAAATATGCAAATTATTCGGAACTGCAGAAACTCATTGTCACATTTCCTTACTTGTCTGCAGTTTTAGCTTCAGCATTACACTACAATTTTGATGGCAGCAGTATCTATTTATGTAGTTTACACTATTCAGCTCAAACAACTGTTTTATACCTAGATATTTTAGAAACACAGTGTAGGCTATTTTAACGTTTTTTTTTAGAAACATGTTACAAGTTTTTTTTCATTTGATGCTGTCACGTTTCATGACAGAATACAATATAAGAACAATATAAGGAAAGATCTCTAACAAACTATGTGCTGCTTTATCTTAGCAAAATGTTGTCTTTTATGTGTAGCATAGCAACCTGAACTAATTGTTTCATTGCATTGATTCATTGATTTTTAAGAGAATGCTATATCTCTAAAAGCGTTTTTATCTGTTCAAATTGCACCTTTACTCTCTGCCGTTTAATGATAAGGATGGAGAAATGGCTATCTTCTCTCCATAACAGCAGGTGTTCCCTCAATAAGTCAATGTTTTTTTGGTGTACAAACAACATCTATATGGTAATCATAAGCATGAAGATATATCCATATCTATATAAACAAAGACAATAACTCAAACTGCATCAATAGATTGATGTAGTTGGGAAAAAAATGGTTGGAGTTGTTTAAATAAATGTTGTATAAATGCATTAAAATATATCTATATCCAGCAATAAAATTAATTATATATGTCTGATTGGGGTACTGAACAATTCCCAATACTTGGCTGGCCTACCTTAATATACTAATTAATACTAATTAATTAATACTAATTAATACTAATTAAAACAACAAATAGCTGTAATGCATATCTTAAATAGTTTAAAATGAATATCAGTCAAGGAGGAATTAAAACATTCAACAATTCCATCAAATTTTAAAACCTTTATACAGTCATTAGAGAATTAATTCTCAAAATTGGAAGCTGTTAAAATATAAACCCACTGCAGGTAAAGTTTGTAGTTGTATATAGTGTAGAATAAAAAATTTTTACAGTTCTTTAGGTCCTGCATTACTCCAATTAGTGAAAAGCCTGACCCAGAGTAGGATAGAGAGGTAGTGCAGGAGTAGGTCTGGGCCTGTGAGGCCCATGTTTTTTACCAGTTTCCCGCCGGCCCAGTATGACCCTGGATATGTTAACCTCTGTTATTTGCATGCATCCACACTTCCAACCATTATACTTTCCACCAGCACCAGACACCTACATAGGATGTCCCCCTGTTGCTATATACATGTTGGAAGACTTGACGTCTAGAATCCTCTCCTTCTTTCAGGCAGTTCTTGTTCATCTCAGCCTTTCCAATTGGGTTCCACCACTCCTTACTTACAACTTTTACCTGTGGGTAACAGCTTACTTCCTCCTATGCATTATGGCGTCTCCTTTATTTTAAGTGTGCATTTCACCATGGGCACATAAGCACTTACAATTACAGCTATACATATTTTCAAAACGTTATGTTTGTTTATGCTACACATTTTCAATCAATCTTGAACATTCTCATGCAATTTCTAATAAACCAGAAAACATTCCCTTGCATTCTGACGGACATTTCAAATGTTGCATACCCATTCATTGATTTATTACAGTTAGGGAGGTGGTTTTGAATGATCCACACCACAAGTAACCGTATCAGCACCTCACCTTCTCTTCAGGAATGGGGTTAATTCAAATCCTTAATTCAACCCATAAGGATACATACATGGTTTGCCACTCAAAAACACATTTCTGCTCCTATTTCAGCAACAAATTATCTTCAGTAGTGATGGGCGAATTTATCCGCCAGGGGTGAATTCGCGGCAAATTCCCGCGATTCGCCACTGGTGAATAAATTCGCGAAATGCCCGCAGAAATTCCTCCAGAGAAAATTCGCCAAAAAAATGCGCGTCATTTTTGACGCGATGCGCGCCGAAAATGACGCAATGCGACGGAAACGACGCAACGGAAATGACGCGATGCGCGTCAAAAACGACGCGCGATGCGTTTAGCAAATGTTTTCGCCAATTCGAGAATTTCACTGGAAATTCGCTAATTTTTCGGCGAAGCGAAACGGGTGAGATTCGCCCATCACTAATCTACAGTATCCTTACTCTGTATCCCCTTGATTACCATAATCTGTGTTCCTTCAAATTTCCCTCAAAGTACTTCTGCATAATGTCTATATATTACTGGTAATATATGAAATAAAGCTATTTATTGTTTTAATTAGTTAGGTAAATGTTTAATTATATGTCTTATAGCATGAATTCTTGTTACCAATTATAAATATATATAAATATATGTATAAAGTAACAAATCAAAAGGTTATAATGGGGTGTATGAAGCTGCCACTTTATATTACCATTGCACCTCAAGAATCTTAATTCATGTGTACGTACTTTATCTCTAAGAAACTTATTATCTCAGAATAAAAACAGGTCAGTACCATAACAGAATCAATTTTAATGTCACAAAATACATAGCAGTGTTAATGCAATGCCAACTTCATGTCACAACATCTAGGAGTATGAATGCAACTTCAGGTTTAATGTCACAGAACTTCTAGGAGAATATTCAGCTACCATTTAATTTTTCATGCTCCAGAACACATACAGTAGAGGCAAATTTACTATTAATCCCCAAAATTAACTCGACCAAATTTGAAATTCGATAAGCATTCAACCATCGAATACTTATCGAATTGTTTTAGGCTATCATTTTGCTCACTATACGATTTCTCGATTAATTTGTACGATCGGATACCGAGCGGGACTTAGTGTCAGGACTCACAGTGGTGGTCTAGTGGTGGACGCCCACCACGTCTATCCTCAGCAAAGTCTTCCTCCCAGTGTGCGCCCGCCACACGCACTTGCGCTATTTTAAGGCACTGACGTGTGACGTCAGCATGCAATGGCGCCAAATTTAAATATTTAAAGGGGCTTTCTGTTCTTTCACATTGCCTGTGATAGGTTTTGTTTCCTGGTGCCTTTCTGTGCTGTTTAAGCTTCTCTTTGTTCCTGATCCCGTGTTTGACTCTGCCTGGAGTTTTGACTACTCTGATATCTGTATCCTGACCCTAGCCTGTTATTTGACTACTGTTTCTGCCTCATCATCGTCTGATTGATTACCCGGTTTTGACCCTTGCCTGCCTGATGATCCTAGTTATCTGCCTGCCTTGACCCAGCTTGTCTGACCACGAATCTGCCTAATCCTATCTGTACCGTGACCTTTGGCCTTAAAGACTATCTACAGTCGTGCCCCACCGCTGGCCAGAACTCCTGCCCTGCACCTCTCGTTTAATTCCAGCTGGCATCTGAGTAGCTGAGGGCTCCTCCCAAAGCCACACTACCGGTTAATGCACGAGCCGAGACCAGGGTGCTTGGCATTTGTTCTGGTATTGGGTGCCGACCGTGACACTTAGTCTCAGAAGCCTATGGGGAGCTTCCCATAGGCTTCTATTACAATTTGGTAGGTTCAATCTGGTGAAGTAGGCAGTCGAATAACTTTAAAATTTTGATTTCTTCGATCATCGAATGATTGAATTATCGAATATCCGATCATTCGATCTATTTGATTTCAGCTTTTGTCTCTATTGTCTCTATTACATTTGCTCTCCTAAGCTGTGTTAACTTTTTTGTTTGTTTTGCTTTATAATCTTTTTATAATCCAACCAGAGCATGTCCTATGAATCGGCAAAAAAATAAGATGGGGAGCTACTGGGGATGAACATAGAGGCATATAGGCATATAGGGCAAAAATGCTGCTCCTGGTAACTAAGAGCCAAATTTCCAGTTTTCAACGAGGAAATTCGGCTCTTCTAGTGCAGAGCGTGCATTTGCACCGTGGACCCCCCCTACCCCTGTCCGGCTCCCCCCAGGGGGTGGCAAATTCAAAGCCACCTCAGGCGGCAGAGTGCGTAGGATCGCCCCTGCATATAGGCTCACTGCTAAAGGTTTGTGGTCACTTTGGGCTGGTACAGAATGTTGAAACAGGGTTGGACTGGGCTGGTGGGACACTGGGTAAAAACCCGGAGGGCCCCCGCCAGCCCAGACCTGCACCCTGACTGCCCCAAAAACACCCGGTCCTGCGCTGCATTGGTGATCACTCATGCATGTTGCACATCGTTCGTGCATGGGTGTACCCACCCGGGACTGCCAGGAAGGTTCTTTTTTTTTTTTTTGCCCCTGAAGGCTTCATTGCGACCCTGTCCTGAAACATAACGTGTAGCATTTAAACCCTACTTATTTGTTAAGCTGTCATTTTCCTTTAAAATAACGCAGTTTGTAACTGTTTCAGTTACCTTTTTAAAAAGTGAAATCATTGGTTGTATGTTGATGTATTTTTCATAAATAGAAAGCTATTCACAGTAACTTTTCCTCAGGATCTTTAGTAGATTAATGTGAAATGTGGACTAATGCGGTAATTTATTAAGTTAGATGACAACATTTGATTAAATAATAGCTAACATCAAATACATTATATGCTAGGTTGTTAAAGATATTCCAATTGATAAAGCAATTTGCATATGAATCCCATTGGAGTCATTACTGGTGTGCTATTTACTTGTACTGAAAATCCCTTGAAAGTTGCTGTAATAACAGAGAGTTTCTAGGGAACCATGGCCTTTGACCCCTTCTAAAGATAAGAATGCTTAAAAAATTAAGACATCTGCATTTTCATCAGACATGCCCTACTGGTAGCTTTCTTTACAAATGTTTTGTTTTTGTATCATTGCTTTGGTGATTTATGATTATTGAAAATGAGACAATGTTTTTTTATTTCACTCTTTTTCTGCCAGTATTAATGATAAGAAACAGTTTTTGCCAGGTTTCGCTGTGAAATAGACACCTTACACTCTACTGGGTGAAAAAAATTAATTGACTATAGATTTTAGTGCATTTGCCAACTTTTTCACTGTTTTGTGAATTTTGGGCAAAGTGAACTGAGTCAGATCCACTAGCCAGTTGTAATAATTGTACCTGGGAGAAGGAGGGGAAGCCAGCTGTCTCACCCATGGGGATTCCCGCCTCCTGTGAATTTGTTGGTTTTTGGCTGCTTCCAGGTTGCACAGTGCTCGGGTAACTCTGACTTGACATCATCATACAGTGGCATGAATCAATCTTGTTGCCAAAGGTTCTTTCTGGTTCCTGGGTGCTTTCTGGTATTATTCCTTGCGCTGATATACTATGTTTGACCCCGGCCTGTCCCTGACTCCATCTTGTTGCCTGAATTGGCCTCTACCTGTTTTTGACCACTCTTCTGTTTCTGATTTGTACTGCTCTTGATTCTACCTGTGTATGAAACTGGCCTGTTACCTCAACCTTGGTTCTGCTAACCACTTTGTTGCTGTGTGGTTTGACCTGGCCTGTTCCTTAGTTGGTACCCATGCTCGCCCAGAACTTTGTCCCTTGTTCTCCTGCAAAAGACCTTGCTGCATCTGAGTACTGCTGACAACCCTCTATTGCCTCTTAGGCCAAAGTCTGGTGGCTTATGAGCAGACATGGGTAGGGTTCTCGCAAGTTGCAGCATGGTTTGCCTGACTAATGCTAATGACCTATAGCTTTACTACAATCCTGCTGGTAATCTGCCTATCGTGATCTGAGAATCATCATCCAGAGCCTAGACTATATTGAAAATTGAAAATAATATTCATAGCACTCTCATCAAAATGATAGAAAAAGTGCAGTTCAGTTCACATTACTTGAAATTAGGTCTAATGATTGGGTTGTTTAACATTAAACCATATTTAATGGTCTACTTTCACATAATACACAAGGGATATGGCTTAATGTGTCATTTATGAGATATCTTACATGCAGAAAGAGTAATGCAGGTACATTTTGGTCCCCTTGCAAAAATAGTTGCTGCTTTTTTACTGCAGTTTCAAAGTAACACAGTTTAATAGAAGATGAGATTGAAAAAACTTGCATTCAACCGCAAACTCAAAATTTTTTTGTAAGTGAAAATAACCTAACTTATCTGCTAGCTGATCTGGAGGAAGGGAAAATATACCTGCCATCAACTGGCAGTCACCATTATATTTTGTGACAGTAACCCCGTGCAATAACTCCTTCAAAAACCACATATCCAGAAAGAGTTCAGATGCAATGTAAGTAGCAATAAACAAACACACCCCTGCAACTGGGGAACCTGTTCTATCATTTACACCCTGATATAGTTAAAAGATTATAGCCATTTTTATTTAATTTTTTCAGATCTTGACTGCATAATCAATATTTTAAATTACCTTACATAAAAGTTACATTTTAGTTGGAATCTGCTTCTCCTGAATATTGAAATGTTAACATATACTTTTGTGCAGTTAGACGCGTGGAAGCCCAGGAGTGGGTATACAAGGCACTTAAAGGAGAAGGAAAGGGATTTTCCATTGGGGGTGCTAAATGTTAGGCAACCCCAAGTGACTACTTTTACCTACCTGATACCCTTGGCCGGTGCTCCAATCAGCCCGAAAACCACACCTGTCCGGGGCTCTTCTACCAAGCACCATGGAAAGATCAACTTCCTGCTGCTTTGACTTTCAAATTTTCCAGGGAAATCGCATGTGTAGTAGAGTAAAATAGGCAACTTTTCGGTTCGCCAAACTTTTTGGCAAAATATTTGAGAAATGCCGCCGCATTTTATTTAGGACACCGGCGTCCGTTTTTCGATGCCAACAATGAGCGCTGACGTCCAAAAACAAAACGAGACGGAAGCTAATTTTTGCTAGGTGAAATTTCGCCAGAGTTTTGTGAATTGCGCAAATAAATTCGGCCATCACTAATATTCAGTAATTTTAACATCATGAAAAACATTAGAGCTTTTTGAACGGAAGGGATACTTGATGTGCACCTGTGTACTTATTTCTCAAAATAAATTTCATCTTTCCAAACCTATTTAGTACCACCACCATTTATTTCCACTTACAAGATTTTCTTTGTTATATTTTTAAAATACCTGCACTTTTATTTACCTATGATTCTGTTATAACTAAGTTTCATAAATAACTCCATACAGTATACAAACCTTTTTTTTAATTCATCAATTCTCTGAGATTTTATAAAGTAATGCAAGTGCATAATCTGAATAGTCCCTTTGTACCAGGAAGGGCTTACCTGAATAACTTGAAAACATTGTATAAAATAAATACAGTAAGGCAAAAAATCTTACTGAACACATGCTAGATAAATGGAGTAACATTTGAAGAGGAAGAGAAATGTCTGTGACTGTTTCTCATGACTTAAACTAGGGGCCCTGGTTGAAGTGAAAGCTTAACCTTACTTTTTGGAACATAATCTTGTTGCAGTTTCCATGTTAATATTAGGGATTGCTTCCAACTCAAGGGTATCTGTAATTACTACTCAGGTCTAGTCTGGTAGTACATCCAGGGTGTCATGGAGGTGAGGTGATGACATTATGTGGTGGAGAGTGAGCAGATCCAGAGCAGATCCATGGGGTTGGGGTTGGGGTACGCAAGTTGGGAGCAAAATGGGCAAGGAGGTGGGAAAGATAGAAGGAATTACAAAATTACTGGCAAATGTATTTCTGGTAAATATGTTGTCCTGGCCCCCGGTGTAGCTGGCTATTTACTGGCTAGGCGGGGGAAATAAAGCTGGGTAGCTGGATAGAGTTCTGTGATACTACATCCAGAGTGGGTAGTAGGTGTTCATTCAGACAAGCATGCACTGGAGTGTGAGTAGGTACAAGATACTGGGGAGTCCAATAAATATTACAGGCTTATTTATGTCCAGCAGCATTGCACTCACAATTTTAGAGTTTGAATCGTGCACCCTTTAAAGGAAAACTATACCCCCAAAATGATTACTTGAGCAACGGATAGTTTATATCATATTAAGTGACGTATTAAAGAATCTTACCAAACTGATATATATATTTAAGTAAATAATGCCCTTTTACATCTCTTGAATTGAACCACCATTTCGTGATGGTCTGTGTGCTGCCTCAGAAATCACCTGACCAGAAATATTTCAACTCTAACTGGAAGAAGTGTGGAAGCAAAAGACAGAACTCTGTCTGTTAATTGGCTCATGTGATCTAACTTTATAGTTTTTTTGTTATGTTTGTGTGCAACGTTGAATCATACAATCCAAGGAGGCTGTCCTTTTTTTTTTTTAAATGGCTATTTTCTATTTATGATTAGTGATGGGCAAAACTGGCGCGTTTCGCTTCGCCAAAAAATTCGCGAATTTCCAGAGAAATTCGCGAATTTTTCGGCGATTCGTGAAACGAGTCGCGCGTCGTTTTTGACGCGCGTCGCGTCGTTTTTGACGTTGTTTTTGACGCGCTGCGTCGTTTCCGACTCTGTCTGTTAATTGGCTCATGTGATCTAACTTTATAGTTTTTTTGTTATGTTTGTGTGCAACGTTGAATCATACAATCCAAGGAGGCTGTCCTTTTTTTTTTTTAAATGGCTATTTTCTATTTATGATTAGTGATGGGCGAAACTGGCGCGTTTCGCTTCGCCAAAAAATTCGCGAATTTCCAGAGAAATTCGCTAATTTTTCGGCGATTCGTGAAACGAGTCGCGCGTCATTTTCGGCGCGCGTCGCATCGTTTTCGGCAGTTTCGCGAATTTATTCGCCAGCGGCGAATCGCGGGAATTAAATTCGCCCATCACTATTTATGATTACCAAATGGCACTTGCTACTAAAAAAGTATATTATTATGAAAATGGTTTATTTACATGAAGCAGGGTTTTACATATGAGTTGTTTTATGCAATATCTTTTTATAGAGACCTACATTGTTTGGGGGTATAGTTTTCCTTTAAGTAGCCCTCCTCTCAGCAGTTTAGCTTATGTTTATCAGTAGACTGGAAGTAATAATCAACGGATTTGTAAAGTGACAGTTCTAATTTTTTTTTTTTTCACATTAAGTGTGATTTCTTGCCAAATTATACTGATCATACCTATCTCTTTCTGTTGTCCATCATCAAAAACTAAGCTTCCTTCTTCCACACACTAGTGTGAAGACTCAGCTCACAATCAGCTGAAAAGTCAATGAAAATTTGTTATCAATGTACTGTTTGTGTGAGGTTTTTAGAAATTATGTTTTTGTTTTAAGAATATTTTTGCTGTAGTTTTCTCACTTTAAAACCATTAACATGGTCACTAATAAAAAAACAGCCATACTGGCAAGTACTGGCTTTTAATATAGAGATGTCGCACACAGCAACTCTGGCTCGTCTTAGAAAACAACAACACCTGACCTGCGATTTTCAGTAAAAATAAGATTCTTGTTGTGATTTGTTGGTGATGCTGGAAGGTGAGTTTCAAATACTAATAATGCAATTCATAAATGAACTTAAAAATGTCTTAGAGAGCTGTAGCCTGGAGGTCCCAGTTGGAAAGCCTTTCTAAGAATAACAAGTTTAAGACATGTGCATTTAGTTCAAATAAAGTCTAAGTGCTCTGTGCCTTACAAAGAATGTGTTTCATTAGAAATCTGTCCAAGCCTGGCATTTTCTGCTGTTAACATTTATATGTGGGAAGCACTGGGACCAGCTTACAGTAACTAATTACTGTCTGATGGAGCTAATCCTCACACTGCCATACATTAGTCATTTACTTTTTGTCAGAATCAAACTATAACATCAAGCAGTGTATTGGGGAAAAAGAGAGAGCATAATTAATAACACTATTAATATACAGTATAATTAAAAGTCAGTTTATCAGTAACTTTAATGCTTTCTGCATAAAGGATAAAACAGATACATTCAATGTAGCTATGCATGAAGAAGAATAGTGATGTTAGTGAGTTCTGCCACAACAAAGATGCTCACAGATTTCAATGGGTGAAAAAAAATGTTGTCCGTCATAAAAAGTTGTCGCCCATAGACTTTAATGCATTTTGCTGAATTTTTGCCATTTCATGAATTTTATGAGAAATAGTTCCAATTCACTCATGACTAAAGAAGAACTATGGTACATGAGCTGAGCTTTTAATAGAATAAAATAAATAAAAGTCTGTGTGAAACAGAAACTCTCTACCTCAGGTTTTTGAGAAGGACTCATCTAATAACAATACTAGACATTAAGCCCGTTAAATTAACGGGCGCTAGAACATATGTAGTCAAACATTTATAAAAAACAGAATTGTTCTAGGCGAATTTTCGCCTGCGCTACGCAAATTCAGTAATGTGCGAATTTACGCTCTGGTCGGCGAACGGTAACATATTTACGTTTTTTAGACTATCACCCACAATGGTAAAACACGCAGAAAAGTAAAAGAAAACAAACCACACATTGCCAAAAAGGTAATATGCCGTGTAATTAGAACTCTCAACTACTGCAATAAATTATATGCACTCCAAAGTTGTCAAACAGGAACAAAAGGGTTTTTGGTAAATGCTACAGGGTTAATGCTCAGCCATGCCCGAACCCAGGTGCAGGATGTGCACCTTCTCAGGAAATGTGTGTCATCCAGCAAGTTCACAGACAAATCACCCACAATGTTGTCTCTGCGGGTGCAGGGGGGGTTCGGCCCCAAGCAAAATCACACTTTCAGCTCTACCTAATTACACTGATATTAGCCTTAATCCCTAATTCCTCTGGTCCCTTCATTTAAGGGCCAGTTATGCTCCAGATAGAGCAAACTTTAGCTATCAATCCTAAATTGGAGCACAAGGCTGTACATACTAGCTAATCTGTCTTACTCATGTTACTAGAATGTGCTATGACAGTCGCTATCCTTTTTATTTCTAAACTTTTTCACAGATTCAGACTTCTCCAAGGGTATGGTTCCCTAAGGGTAGAACTCTTTACTGGGGTCTTGTTGATATGAGACTTCCCAGGCTGTATGGGAAGTTAAACATACATATCCCAAAATATAAAAAAAGCTATGTTCAACACAAGCCTTAATCTAACTCATACTGTCCCTTTAATGGAGTAATAAACCCTTACCCTTACCTCCTCTAACCCTTCCCCTGCACTCCATTGCCCCCTCCAAATTTATAGCAAGTCAGACCTTTTAAATGAATGCAGTAGCTGCTGCAGACATGGAGCTTGGGGGAGGGGGCAATGGAGAGGGCAGTGGGGGGGGCTGGGGTTTGGTTCTCCTTTAAACAACAAGGAAAGTTAAACTAAAGATGTAGGCTAGAAATGTTGTACATTATGTTTTGGCCTCTGTACCAGCCCCAGGCAACCAAAGCCCTTTAGCAGGGAAGATCTGTGTCTCCAAAGATGCCCCATCTTCTTTTCTGCTGATGTTAGTTACTGAATTAGGGACCAACTCAAAATATACACTCAACATTGTATATAAATGTCACAGTATAAGGCGTATTAGTAATTAAAATTGATAATTACTACAAGACAGTAAAAAAAAAAAACTGTGCACCTAGCATCAGAATTTAATAATCAGCCTTGGAACATCAGCTTATATGAAAGGCCATAATATATACAGGTGAAGCCACTTTGGATTGTGCATTTGACACAGAAAAACTTAACTATCCCATTTATCCCACTTAGCACAGAATATTGTGTCACAGCATCCCATCCAATTAAAGAGTTCACCATTAAAAACAATGGTGCTTTGGTATGCTAATGAAAAGGTTAAATGCATTAAATGAGTTAAGATGACTTTAGATAACACAGTTTCTTCAATTAACCCATGTCATGATGCATTTAACTCATAAATCCCAGTGGCTGTGTCTGTAAAATATAAAACTGTGAAAAGCATAGAATCACTAAAATGACTTACCGCTTACCGTTTTCCATGGTGGGTCTGGGTGCTCATGCCCCAAACCTTCAGCAAAGGGGAGCAAAACACTGGAAAAACTTGAAAAGAGGCAGGCACCACTCCGGAATTCCAAAGTCACATAACTCAGTTGAATCCAGGAGCCAAAATATTATCAAAAATACAAAATTCTTTATTTTACATCATGTACAAAAAGCCTGATGCATTTTGTGTCATGGGACACTTAATCATTGGCTTGATTAATCATAGCCTATGATTAAGTGTCCCATGACACGAAACGCGTCAGACTTTTTGTACATTATGTAAATTAAAGAATTTTGTATTTTTTATGATATTTTTGGCTCCTGGATTCAACTGATTTATCTGACTTTGGAGTTTCAGAGTGGTGCCTGCCTCTTTTCAAGTTTTTCCAGTGTATATGAAAGGTCAACCTCCCTTTCTGCTTCATCATTTGCAACAACCCCTAAGCTTAGCTTCTCAGTAGCTGCTCAGAGACCACTGAGCATGTGAGTGTCACAGACACTTTCCAAGATGGTGACCCCCTGTGACAAGTTAAGTCCTATATCATTGCTGCTATTGAGAAGCTGAAACTTTAGGCTGGTGCAATAAGTTCGGCATATAAAACATAGCATTTTAATCCTTATTAATTTTTAGGGTTTAGTTCTCCTTTAAGGCAGTCAATGCATGTCTTGATAGACAGAAAGTCCCTAAACATTAATAATGGACAACTGATCGCTAGGAAAATGTATCACAGTATGATTCCCAGAATTAATCAAAGGTACAAATACTTATCCCAGAACAAATGAAACACATGTTGTGAAAAATGCCTACAACCAAAACTGGTCCCTCAGATATAGCCATTGATTCAAACCAAACTCCCCAGTGTGAAACCTAACTAAAAGAAGCATAAAACAAAGAGGCTGGTGGAGGCAATTCAACTCAAAGCCGAAGCAAACTTCAAAGCTTTTACATGGGTGTTTTTATGTTCATTAAAAGTGGTTATGGAGCTTTGCTATAATATTTTTATTGATAATTGATGCTGTTTAACATATATCCCAGTTATTGGATTTTGAGCAAGTTTGAAAAATGTGGTGCTAAATGTGCCCTACATATGGTATAGGTATCTACATAGGGAATAAATAAACACAGTTGCTGCAAATAAAGCAAACTATTTCCATCAAATAGTCATACAAGCGCAACCTAAAACCAAAATTAGTTTAAGAAAGAACATCTCAACCAGAATATGACTATGAATATGGAATAACACCTTTACCGTGCCTCTTTTGCAAAAAACAGAAGAAGATAAAGGGGGGAATGTAATTAAAGTCGCAAAGAGAAAAACATTGCGCACCAATAAGAGTTAAGATCCACATCTCGCAATGTAATATTTTTCCTTAAATGGTTATTGCATTGTGAATAGTTATTGCGCATTGTGGATTATAATTGTGCACTCTTAAGAAGTGCTTGAAGGTGTCGTAATCTTTTGGAGCAAACATTGCAACTTTTTCATGTAAGAAGTTTTATTACATTGACATTGCAAACGGCCTTCCACTGGCGGAAGTGGTCGCTAAACAGTTTTTGCGTTACTGATGTATATTACATTCCCCTAAAAGAATTTTACAGGAAAATAATGTAAAATCAATGTAAATTTTATACTTGAAAAAATGTCTTTTAAGCAAAAAAACGCTCATTCAATATCTGCTCACAAATTCTTACACCTAGCATTAACTAATATTTATAATTTTGTTATATGCCAATGCCTCACACCCTTCCTCCAGATCTAGGCCTCTGAGTGGGATCTGTGAACCTTTTGGGGTTTTTTCTTCACCCCATTGATTTATCGGAAAAAGGGGATATTTCTATTGTGCCTTATGTTACTGTCATAATGTAAAATTAACCTTAATTTTTGCACTTGCTGCATGATTATAATTTTTACATGACAAATTACAACTGTGGTTAATCAACTAAACTGATTATATATATGGTGAAAGTGCATGTGATAATTAACCAATGCCTAATTGTGTGGTATATAGGTAAATCATGGGATAATCAATAACACTGTCAATTTCACATTTGCAGGGAATGATTCTATACTGTAAAGTTAGCACTATGTTCTGTTACTTCCACTTAAATAAGCTATAAAGTTGTGTTTATTGCAAACACAGATTATCCCTTTCTTGTATCTGTAGTATTTATAGTATTTAAGAAGGTACTGTCAACAGATTTGCTGAGGTAAGTCTGAAAATATCCAGGGACAGCAGCAGAAACAGCATCAATTGTGTTAACAAGTAGCATATCATCAGTTTATGCACACATAATGATATAAAGAACATGTTTCTTCAACAATGTCTAACACATAACATACACAGTAGCAAATTAAATTAATGTTAATGTTTGTTCAACGTGATCAGAATAATGATTTGAAAATATTCTTTTAATTAAACATCTATTACAAAGCACTAATGGATCATTTTATTTTGTTTTTACCTTTACAGGTAGAGGATATATTATCAGGAGTGCTTAGAATTTGGATCACCAGATGTACCTCCAGTTTGCTAAAAATCGTTCAAGCAATAAATAATAACAATAGGATTATTTGCCACCAATATGGATTTATGAAGCTTAGTCATCAAGTACAAGATACAGTAAGTATTATTATTGCAGAGAAAAAGGGAATACTTTTTTCAAATATAGAATTGTTTGCTTATAATTGAATGGGAATTCTAATTTTCACTTGACCCTAGATAAATCTGCCCCTTAATGTCAGTAATTTTCTTGATTAGTACAAGAAATAACAAATACCCATAAATATTTCTTAATTAAAACAATAGGCAAAAGGTTTATTCAACACAAACCCTTTTCATTGAACTTGTGTTGAACAAATGTTTAAATTGCAAGCTAAGCTCTGAAATAAATTTTTTTATTTATCCAGAATTAATATGTTTTGCTGTTTTAAACAGAATATTTAATCGAATATCGAAATACTGTCTCCTCGACTTCGATTATTCGCCATCTTAAACCTGCTGAATTGCTGTTTTAGCATGGGGGACATCCTATAATCTATATGGCATCTTTGGGTAAAGTTTGAGAAGTATAAGCTTTTTTTAGGGAAATTGTTCGAATCGTAAGATTCGAACAATTTCAACAAAATCGGACCTATTCAATCAAAAACGGTCCATTTTCATTAGAAAAAACTTAGAATTAAATTTGATGGCTGAATTTCAAAGAATTTTCATTTCAAAATTCGACCCTTGATAAATCAGCCCCTAGGTGAGTTTGTGTTTCAAGATCTGTTGAAAATATAACCGATTTTTCATTCTATTCATTGTTTAAAGGGCAAGGAACGGCAAAGAAATAAAATCCCATTTTTACTTTCTTTAATGAAAGAGAAATCTATCTCCAATCTACTTTAATTAAAAAACGTGTACCGTTTTTATAAGAAACCTGACTGTATGCAGTGAAATTCTCCCTTCATTTACTGCTGTGGATAGGAATTGTCACATGGTCCCTAACTTCTGGCAGGGAAACAATCATACTTATGAACAGCCGGGGGAGCCTCACTTACCAGCCATGCAGAACTCAAGCAGCTTTGTTTTTTAATCATTTATGATCCCTAAGAAGCCCAGACCACACTGAGCATGTGTATGCAGTCTAGTCTTGCAAAGATGTATAACATAGTTAAAAGATGACAGCCCCCTGGGCCAAATTTGAAAGCATAATCATTTGTTTGATAAGGCTTGTGGTGCAGTAAGTTCATGTTTATGTTTAGTATAAAAAATACAGCATTTCTAGCCTTATTCTATTTTAGACTTTCTTTGCCATTTAAGTTAAAAAAAAATAGACACAAACTTTTGCCAATCTTTTTTTCAATGCATAAAAATGATATACTTCCATACTTCCATACTTCTTCAAGTTTGCAAACACAGGAAGGTTTCCTCTCCATTCCCTTCTGATGCAAGAACTTTGCCACCACAAAAACAAGCAGGGGAAGATGATGAGAGAGTCAGATCCCCTCTCCAGAATAAGATTTATCTGAAAGTGTTAAATTTAGTTCACTGCCCAATATATCATTAAACATTATAGCACTCAACAGTATTATCAATAAACATTATTATCAACATCAGAGTCAACCAAGAAATGTCAGACTTCAATGTAATGATTACAAAAATGAATAAATTGCAAAATAACCTAGGAAGAAGCCGAAAGGACACATTCAATTTACAGTATTTAGCATTTCCAACTTCTAGTGGGCATCTGCTTGAATTGTGCATAAAATACCAAAGACTATTTTGTGGATTAAGTGTAATAATTTTGACATATGTATTTGTAACTGCAGGAATGGCACAGTTTAAAATAAAGTATGCACTTGTTCCTTAAAAATAATACAGTAATGAATGCTGCCCTATTATGCGCATTTCTATTTTAAGCTAATAGGGATAATTGCAAGAAAATTGGTCTCTGAGAAAAGGTTATTAAATTCTTATACTGACTCAGCTCATTCGCTTTACTTCTGGGGACAACATGTACTTTGGTCTGTCACGTTGGAGAGATGTTTACATGTTTTCTTTTCATTTCAAAGAAGGTTAACTTTGTAACACTGGTCAGATTCTGGTGTAAAGTACATTGACAGAAAATTAATGTCTTTGGTTTATTTCCTAAAGTTTTGTAATATGCAGTGCTCTCTACATGGGCACATGGTTTGTAAATTGTAAGATTGTTTGTAAATTACCATATACAGCTATAAGGGTGTGGTTTTTTTTTAATTTCCATTTTCCCTCTTATTTCCTCTCCTTTATGTGGCAAATGTTATATTAAGAAAGCATTTTAAAAAGTATATATATGCACATAACAGTTGGATTCTGAGGCATTAAATATTTTTAGATATAAAATGGATTTGCATTTGTTTCTTTTTTAAAAGAAATTTCCTTTTTTTATTGACTAGGGCAGGCCATGATACTTCAAATCCTGTTTTGGTATGTTCAGGTAAGGAAGAGCACTGGGGCCAGCAAAAATAAAAATATTCTGATGAATTATGACTTTTAAAACTCGTAATTATGACTTTTAAACTCATAATTATGACTTTAAAAAGCCAAAATTATGACTTTTAACTTTTAAGCCATAATTATAAGATTAAAAGTCATCATTTTAACTTTTTTAAAGTCATAATTATGAAATTAAAAGTCATAATTTTTACTTTTTAAAGTCATAATTTCGATTTTTTGATGTCATAATTATGAGATTAAAAATCATAATTTCGATTTTTTAAAGTCATAATTATGAGATTAAAAGTCATAATTATTTTTTTTTTAAGTCATAATTATGAGCTTAAAAATCATAATCATGAGTTTTTATAAATCATAATTATGAGATTTTAAAGTCATAATTATGAGTTTTAAAAATCATAATTCATTAGAATTTTTTTTTTACTGGCGCCAGTGCTCTTCCGTATTCAGGAGAGGGTAACTTAAAGTCTTTATATAACTAGGTTGGGTATAGGCCTGATTGGAAGAATGGATGGGCAGGATGTACTGAGGTGCCCAGCCAATCGGGTCCCTCTCCAGTCTGTAACTGGGCTGGATCATGTCATAGGCAGAAAAACAGGGGAAGGATTCCTCTTGTCCCCTACACTAATTCAGGTGGTTCTAAGCTCCTGACTCTTAAGAAAGCATAGGTGGAGTGTAAGGACTTGCGTTCACCCTGGTGGTCTAGTGGCTGTGCTCCAAGCACGCGGGAGCGCCCGCCATGCTTCCGTCGGGGACGCTCACCGTGTGCATCCTCTCGCTTCCAGCACCGGTCTCTCTATGGTGCGCGCACCGGCACACTTCCGGGTTTATGCGCCGCTGTTATGATGTCACGCAACTTGGCGCAAAATTCAAAAGGTATTTAAAGGGATCTTAGTGTACAGACCGGTGCCCGTTGTTAAGTTCTATTTGGTAGTTCCTGGGTGCTATTACTAATTGATTCCTGCTTGATCTACTGGTTTTTGACCCTTGCTTTGCCTGACTATTCTGTTATTCTCCAATCCTGACCTTGGTGGTATTCTTCAACCCAGTATCCTTGATGAGACGATCATGCCCTTGTGCTAGCCAGAACTTTTAGCTTTGCACCTCTCAATAAGTCCAGGTGGCATCTGAGTAAGCTGAGGGCTCCTCCCAAGGCCAAAAGCGGTCACTTAACTGGTGAAGCCGAGCTGAGACCAAGGTGCTTAGCAAAGTTTCTGGTATTGGGTGCCGTTCGTGACATGGAGTATCACTATCACTCTCCTTTCTCTTCACATGCTAGGGGAGATGTCGCTGCTGATAAAATATAAGTAAGTAAGAATATAATGTTTGGAAGTATTCTTGTATATGCATATACACAAGGGAGATTTTTAATACTTCACTGTAAAAATAATAATTTTTTGGTTATAATGGTTAATGTATTCAACCTGCCACATTGGTCATTAGATATAATGGATAGTGATGGGTGAATTTATTATGCATTATGGGGGATTTTAATTCCCCTTTGTATCCATGCTTGGATAAATTATCATCACAAAATCAGTCCCCTACTCTCCTGGAAAATTGAATAGCTACTATGAACCTTGGGGAAATCTGTAGATGGAAACACCCATATTTTATTCAGTATTCATGTCATTACAATTCTAATCAGGCTCCATCTTGAATAGGTTTTGCGTTTAATTCGACAGAAGTGTTATCATTTAGCATTTTCTGATCATTCCCCACTATTTCTTACTGTAGGTTTTGGTTATAAAGCTTCAAAGTATTTATGAAGACTTAGTCCTCTTTGATTGGCCAATCCATTTGTAAATCAAATGAATTCTGATAATTATGGATACTGATGGGAGGTAAATGAAGGGATAGCTGTGGCTTTTGTTTGCTGGGATGCCTCAAAGGTCATGACAGGGCCCTTTCTGGGGCTGCCGCCGCCTGAGGCCGATGCCGCCCCCCCCCTTCCCGCTCTGCTCTTAAAAATCAGCGTCGGAACGGGTCAAAAGGGGGCAGTATCCCTATTGCATAGAGAGCAATTGCGTTCTCTGCACTAACGGAGGCGAATTTTCAGGTTAAAACCCGGAAATTCGGCGCTTAAAGTTACAAGAGGTGGCTTTTTGCCGCCCCTTGTAACCGGCTGCCATGTGCCGCCTGAGGCAAGGTAATGACAGGGCTGTTTCTGGGGCTGCCGCCTCCTGAGGCAGCAGCCTTGATGCGCCCTTCCCGCTCCGTGCTAAAAAAAAATCAGTGTCGGAGCGGGTCAAAAGGGGTCGGTATCCCTAGTGCATAGAGCCTAATTGCATTCTCTGCACTAGCGGAGCCGACTTTCCGGCAAGAGGTGAATTTTTGCCACCCCTTGTAACCGGCCACTCCATGCCGCCTGAGCCAACGTTCTCACCGTGCCTCATGGGTGATGACTAGATAGAATCTTGTAGATGCTATCTCGGCCGCCCATACAGTACAACCCTTCTATAGAAGCTCATAAGATCTCTTAAAAGCAAATTAGCTTATACAACACTTACTTAAAAAAAGGAACTATATGCATCTCAGTGCATCTATGACTATGGAGGAAAAAGTGATAAAGTTTTGGCTCCTTTGGCTGCCTCTTCTTCTTTTAATACTGTGATTGCTAGGGTACATCTAGAAGAAGGGAATTTAGTTTCCAATCCACAATATATACTGAGAGTGTTTAAAGGACAGTTTTTTTTTCTTTTTCGGTCACTTATGCACATTGTGCGTAGATGATCGCAGGAACTGCGCAGTTTCCGTAACATTGTGTCTCCTTGGCGGGCCTTGTTTCAGACGGTGAGTCCGCTAGTTAGGGTTTATATGGTTATTTACAGGCGCTCTTTAGGCGTACATGTGTAAGCTGCACCGGTGTGGCTTGAAGGGAAAAGAGGAGCCTAGCTTCTGAAGAGAAGCCCCGCGCCACTGCCATTTTCTGGTAGAGGAGGCCTGGGGCAGGGGAGGTGTATGTGTGATCCGTTTATTTGTGTGACTGTAACGTGTCGGGGAAGGAAACTCTGCTGCAAGGAGAAGTCTCTTTTGTAAGATCCAGCAGGAGAAGAGGCAGTTGTGTGAAGGAGAGAGGGATGGGCAGTTATGGGCCAGTCTGCTTATTGGGAATGGTGAATAGTGAAGAGCCAGGAGGAGAAATCAAGCCCAGCAAGATGGATGGTCGCCATGTCACCTTTTCTGAAAAGGACAGGAAGTGGAGATTTGTTAAGTTATTTCTTAATAAAGCCTTTTCTATTTGAAATTGTAATGTGTCTTGGTGTTTTTGTTTCGTTGTATTCTAACAAATTTTTTTGTAAAATTTTTTGATGTTACTGGAATATTAAGGAATATTACGCTTTGCTTTGGGAATCTAAAATAAATCAATCAGCATACTGTATATCTGAGTATTTAGCTGCCTTTTCAATTCCGCAATTAGATCAAGATCAAAGGACATACCTTGATCAATCAATTACAGTGCAAGAGATTGCAGAAGCATTTGAATCTTTACCAAGTAATAAGACTCGAGGACCAGATGGCATACCCCCTGAATGGTATAGATCAGTGTCAGATGATCTAATCAGAAGATTTGATTCCTCATCTTTTGCATATGCATGAGGACACTTTTAAAGGAGACCTGGGATGGGACTGTCTCCTAAGGTGGTCAACCCTGGCATCAAATTTTACCAGACTTTTCACCAACACTGGAGGGGAACAAACTTGCTGGCAGACCTGTATGGCTGGTTTTAACATTGAAACATGAAACAGTTAACAGATAACATAAACATCTCAGGTAACTCAAGACGGACAGAGGTTGGGTTCACAATGTCCACAATAGGGTATGGACCAATAAATCTAGGTCCCCGTTTAAGGAATGGGATTTTAAGCTTGATATTCTCTGTGGATAGCCAAACCAAGTACCCAACCTGATATTTAGGTACCTCCCTACGAGGCTTATCGGCTGCTCTTTTCTGAGTGGATGTAACTACGTACCCCAGAGCGAGACTTAGAGCAATGTTCGACAGAAGAGTTTCTCTAGGAAAGCAACTGCCACCATTAGAGTGGAAGGTAGACATGAATCTTTGCACTTGGAACCCCACTGGATAACCTCCCTAATTACCCAATCAATGTACTTGTAGCCAAGGTAACCCCAGAATTAAAGGGGATGAGGAACCATCAAGAATGTAAAAAAATAATTTTTCACAATGCATATTGTTCACACACACATGGATAATGCCTTGGATTTTTGGGTTACCAGACCTGACCCCAGTGGGCTTTTATCAATTGCAGAAATCTTCATAGGAGGTGTAAAGGGAATAAGGGGAATATTATACCTTTCTGCGAAGGCAGCATCTAAGAAATTCCCCCCAGCCCCAGAATCCACCAAGGCTGAAACTTTAACTGAACCCCCAGGCCAGGACTACAGGTACTAAGTTTTTTGAGGCGAATAAGGGAGAAGAAATCCCACTACCCAAATGAAGCTTCCCTTCTCCATTTAGGTCTTGAGGTTTTCCAGGCCTCTTGGGATTTTTTTTTTAAGGAAACTCCCCTTATCCTGACAATATATGCATAGACCCAGGAATCGCCAGGGACAAGCGAGTAGCCGCCAACTGAATGGGTTTCCCCTGAGGGTTTGGAAAGAGTGAGTTGGTGATATGTCATTACATATAATAGTGAAATCTATATCCCCCTCCACCCATCTTTCTCTTGATAGAGCGAGAAAATCCCGCCCAGAATTGACTACGAAGAGCTGTATCATTCCACCCCGTCTCAACTGACCAGCGGTGGGAATGTGTGTACAGTACTCTTCAATTACTCTTTTCCCTTGGCGGAGTTTACGGATTGCAGAATCGGGTCAAACTGGGTCATCATATAACATGGCCACAGTAGCAAAAAATGCCTCTAGTGACAGACGGGCAGGATCAGAAGAAGGTAATCTTAGTGCCCAGACTTGTGGGTCACCTTTTAGTAAGGTCATAACGAACCTTACTTCATCCTTACCAGTAGAGAAGTTGTGAGATAAAGCTTATAGGCTTCTTGAAAAACAAAAAACGTACTCCTATCCCACTAAATCTGGAAAGGGGATTTTTGGGTCATGTGACAAAACTCTATTACCCAGAGAAGCAGATGGGGCAGATCCCTCAGGAACCGCAGCTGAGGCTTGTTGAACTGCATCCAGCCTGTTGGAGAGGGAACACAGACCCTGAATAATTAAGTCCTGTTTCCTCTCTTTTTCCTCTAGGTGCTGGAGGAGAGTAGAAAAAAGTGTCCATATTCTTCTTTTTCATGGGCTGTTGTACTGTCACGAATGACACCCTAAATCCAGAACCCAAGCTAAGCTCCCTGTCTCAGCTCTCTCTTCTGCCAATAACCTCTGCTTTCCACCTCTGGAGGAGCCCTCGGCTAATTTCAAAATTCTAATTACTTTCGAAATTACTTTCAAAATTAAAATTTTTTAAATTCAAATTTTATTTGAATATTCACTTCAACCCTTAGTAAGTGTGCTCCTAAGTACAGTATGTATACTGTATGTGTATGGATGTATGTATGTATGTGTGTGTGTTACACACTTGTGATGATTCCTGGTGATTTAGTTTTTTTTTTTTTTGTATTCTTACTTTTACCAAGTGAAGTAAATTAATGGTGTGGGCGGTTAAAAAAATGATCAAAGTGTGAAAAAAGTCTAACAGATTCTCAAAAGGTAATGGCATTTATTATTAAATCCAGATTTTGTTGTAGATCTTCCTGTACCAAACAGATGAAAAACATTCCTGCCTTATTTAACACTCTCTGTGTGTTGAAATTAAAGAAATGTACAAATAATTGTGTACAATAAAAAAACACTTTATCTTATTAGTACACAATTCTCATATTTTTCTTTTAAAGCCTATATCTACCTCTAAGATTGAAAATACAACAAAACATAAAAACAGCAAATGGTTTTTTGTTTGGATTTGAAACTCAGGTCACTAGAGGACATTAGTAAAATGGGTACAGTATATGCAGCCATAAGCATTAAATGCAGAGTGCTTTAGAAAAACAATAACATACATCTATTGAATAAAGTTTGTAGAAATATTGTGTTTATAAAACAATTGTCCTTGAACTGTGATCCATATAATATATATTTCTTGCTATTTAAAATGAAAATATATGTTGTCATTGTGTTTTCCAGTACACCATTATAAACTACTTTTCCCCTTGATTCTGTTGAAATACTGTATACTGAAGTGGCATTCAATTCCACATAATAAGCAATGCTTATATAGCATTCTAGTTAAAGGGATACTGTCATGGGAAAATATTTTTTGTTTTAAAAAAGCATCAGTTAATAGTGCTTCTCCAGTAGACTTCTGCATGAAATCCATTTCTCAAAAGAGCAAACAGATTTTGTTATATTCAGTTTTGAAATCTGACATGGGGCTAGCCATTTTGACAATTTCCCAGCTGCCCCGGTCATGTGACTTGTGCCAGCACTTTCGGAGAAAATGCTTTCTGGCAGGCTGTTGTTTTTCCTTCTCACTTACACGAGGGAAAATGTAATTCATAAGTCCATTTAGACATATATATAATTGATATCGATACTAAGAGTAAACTGACATAACTGAGACGTGTAGTAAACGTATGCCGCACATAGCACTCAGCACAATCCCTAAGACGCTCTCTTACATGTAGTAGTCATGTACCACACTCAGGGTGTCCAATTTCAGTTTATTAGTATCCTTAAAAAAGAGGAAGAAAATGTTAACACAAAATCTATTCATAATGGTAAAAAACATTGTTAAAAGACAATTATAAGTGAATGACCACTACTGATGACTTACATGTGTATAAACAGGAATGGAGTATGATCTCTATTTAAATTACGGGCCAAAGTGTGTCTAGTTTGTGGATACAGAACATGTCTCTATGTTTCAATTGGAGAAGTCTATCTCCCCCTCTTCTGGGGACTTCAACTGTATCAATTATTTGAAATTTGAGTTGGCTAATCTTATGCTTTGCTTGATGGAAATGCGCAGGTATAGGCAAAGTAGTTCGTTTCTGCGAATTATGGACTTTTGTTTTGAGAAACAATCCTTCATTTGTTGAGTTGTTTCACCAATGTAAATTAAACCACATGGACATTTCAACAAGTAAATTACAAATGAGGATTCACAGGTGAAAAAAAGTTTGATCTCAAACGTTTTGCCTGTGGATGGTGAAAATAAGTCCACAATTCGCAGAAAATTAACATTTGTCTAAATGGACTAATTAATAAAATTTTCCGTCATGTAAGTCCACATTCTGGACTTCAAAAGACTCTTTGTGTGAAAGGCAAGTGTATACCGTGAACTAAAAGGGGACTGAACCCCCCCCTGGCGCTAACCCAAAACCCCCACCCCGCCGTAGGCCCTCCTCCCCCCAACCTACCTCTACCCTAAGTCCCTACTTAACGCTTAATGCAGGTCCCTTTCAGCGATGTTCACAGGGGCCATCTTCTCTTCAAACTGCTTCTTCCTGGATCTGACGGCGATGGGCGCGCATGCGCAGTAGGACGCCGGTACTACTGCACATGTGCTGAAAGTTCACGGAGTTCGCCGATTGAACTCCATGAACTTTCGGCGCATGCGCCTTCAGTTCCCGGAACAAGAGAAGAAGAAGAAGAGAAGAATTGGTTAGAAGAGAGAGAAGATGGCCCCTTAGAACATCGCTGGAGGGGACCTGCATTAAGGAGTAAGTAGGGACTTAGGGGCAATAGCCCGAGGGGAGAGGTAGGTCAGGGGGGAGGAAGGAGAGGGGGCCTATGGGGGGGTGGGGGGTTTTGGGTTAGCGCCAGGGGGGTTTCATTCCCCTTTAATGTGATAATTTGGGATGTCATCACTTTGGTTTGTGAGAGGTACTCACAATATCCACCTACCCACCCCTTCTCTAATATGCTCACTTCTTAAATACCAGTTCACGTGTATGCACCCACTAGGCTTGAGGGGCCCTAAACGTTGCCTTTTTTGTGAATGATTATGGGTTAATAAATCACCTATTTTCACTTAAGCAACAAAAAATTTTTTTGGTGTACTTCCTGATTTTTTCTACTCTACAGAAACATAAGTCTCTTGCCCCTGTCATTAATATATTACAAAATCAGAAAATACGCTACTATTGGCTATTTCCCTTTGGTCTATCCTTTAAAATAACCAACCATATTGTGTGGCAAACGCACAAGCAGACATGGAACTTTTAAGTAAACTCCATCTGACTGAGCCTCTGGGTTCCAGTTCTCCATCCCCCTCTCTGCGATCATCTCCATGACAAGTTACAACCATGTGTAGTGTGGTGGGTAGAACTGGATTGAAGCCTGGTGGATCTTTAGCTGCTTCTGAACCACCTTCTCCTACTTGATCAACACAGGCTATTCAACTATAGAGTGATCTGAAATGTTGGCCAAGTCTGAATATTAAAAGATGGTCAATCTAGGATTCTAACATATTCCCACAAATCTTGGACCTGTTATACAGAGTGCTTGGGACATGGGGTTTTCTGGATAATGGATCCGTAATTCAGAAATTTCTGCATTAATAACAATGTGTAGGGCCTTTCCTGGATACTAGAGTATTTAAAGGCACAGTACACTACACCTTTTTCTTAATAAAAAGGGACTTTTTATTCAAACACAACACACATCAGAATCTCTTGCAAAGTTTACATACCATAAAGTTGTCCTGACATGCCTCACTATACACCGGACATGTGAACACAGTCTTTTTTAGGCCTTTCTTGCACCACCTACCCGTCAGTCTGCCGTACACTCTACGACCCTCCACCTCTCCCAGGTAGAAATGTCCGTTGTGTCACCTCCCTCCTTCAGCTTGCGGTCCACCACAGAGGCGCCCTCTAGCCTTTCCGATTAGGCTTTTCGCATCAGCCTGGGTTGTCCATACTGTCCTGACTATCACTCCTGTCCCTCTCTGTGGCTGAGCCATGGCTACTAAGCCTCTCACTCCGTTGTGGAGCCCTTGGTAGCTAGGTTACCTAGTGCCCCATTTAAAGTTCTATCTACCTGTACCTATCAGAACTGACTGACCACGCCCTGGGTGGAACCATCCCTTTTATACCCTTTTTGAGCCTGTCCAACTGCCCCCATCTAGTGGCCGGGGGAAAAACTACACCTAACTAACTATGGCAATTTGCTGCTACTCTGTGGTGATTTCCCACATTACCAACATCACATTATTACAATATGCATTCTTAATTACAATGCACTCTTTCATTCAACACACACAACATTTAAACCACTTTCTTAGTACACATTGCAGTCCACTCTCTTACATATAGGACCATTGATATCTTCTACCTATTCTATCTCCCATGGAATCCACCAAGGCTAGATTGATCAGAAGTAATCCTAAAATCTCAGGTACAGTTACGGGCAAACCGGCCCATAAAGTAAGTCTATTTGCTGATGATGTTACATAACTAAACATAACTATAGCATTAACGTGTCTTCCAAACCTCTACAATTTACTTACAACATTTGAAAAACTTTCAGGACTTCAGGTCAACCATGCCAAGACCAAAGCCCTAAATACTGTATAAACCTACATAAAGAAACTACTGACCCTTAACTTTTTTTAATTAACTATTATTTAGCATCTCGGCTCTTATCAATTCCTTCACTACGTGGAAATAGTAATACTCTAATATGAACCCATTTAGAGGACTCATGCATAACCTTATAAAGCTAATTCCTTATTCTGGATACTCAGATCTATCTTTCCTCTCCTGATCTCAACCCAGAACTCCTAACTCGTGTCTCCTCCTGCCTGTCTGCTATCTCTACTTGGATGTCACAACGCTACCTTAAATTAAACCTCTCCAAAACGGAAATGGTTCTTTTTCCTCCAACTATCACCAGTAACATCCCAGAAGTATCCATCGTAGTTAACAATTCCACTATCACCCCGTCTCCCGAGGCCCGGTGCCTTGGGGTTATCCTAGATTCTGCCCTGACATTCACTCCTCATATCCAGTCACTTGTTAAGTCATGTCACTTCCACCTAAGGAACATATCCAAAATACGATTATTTATTATCCAAGATGCTGCCAAATTTCTTAATCACTCTCTTGTCATATCGCGTCTAGACTATTGTAACTCTCTTTTAATTGGCCATCCCCTCCAGAAACTGTCACCTCTCCAGTCCATAATGAACACTGCTGCTAGGCTTATACTCCTCAGCAACCGCCCTTCCATATTTTTTTTCACAAATTCGGATTTGGAATATGTACAGGTATGGGACCTGTTATCCAGAATGGGTTTTCCCAATAAAGGATATTACTGTAGTTTGGATATTATTGTAGTTTGAATGTAGTTTACCTTAAGTCTACTAGAAAATCACACAGAAAATTAAATAAACCCAATAGGCCAGTTTTGCTTCCAATAAGGATTACATGTTAGTTTGTATCAAGTACAAGATACGATTTTAGTATTACAGAAAAAAAATCATACAGGATCATATACCTGTATTATAGAAGGAATCTGTGCATTTACTGAAACATAATTTTTACTTCTTCAGTGTTAAAAATCCTGCTCTAAAGCTGTAGTATAATGTATTACTCCCTGTTTATCAATGGAATTGAGAGCAATTCCAAACCATCTTAACTCCAGAGGACCGCCTGCTGACTTGAATAAAGCAAGCAAGATGAATAATATTGTTTCATATGCATCTTATTCGCTATTTCCTTTTTCCTGGCTGAATTAACTGTTTAAGTGAACAAAGCAGGCCTATTCAGTCTATATGGCAAATTATTTGAAGGCTTGTTAAGGGATCACATTCAAAAGTTTGTCCTTAGAGAATGGCATTATGAGCAGCAATCAGCATGGCTTTATGAAGGATAGGTCATGTCAGACAAATTTGATTGCTTTTTATGAAGAGGAAAGTGAGATGCTGCACTGTTCGGGGGGGGGCAGTAAATGTGATCTATTTGGATTTTGCCAAAGCGTTTGATACCGTGTCCCACAAATGACTGCTTTCTAAACTAAGGTCTGTTTGGCTTAATGAAGTTGTTTGCACATGAATAGGAAACTGGCAAAAGGATAGGGTACAGAGGGTGGTTGTTAATGGTATGTTCTCTACTTGGAGTAAGGTTCTTAGTGGGGTCCTTCAGGGCTCGGTATTGTGTCCACTTTTCTTTAACTTGTTTATTAATGACTTAGGGGAGGGTATTGTAATATATCAGTGTTTGCAGATGACACAAAACTATCTAGTCCCATTAATTCCATCCAGGATGTAGCAACTTGACAAACTGGCAATCTGGGCAGCTAAGTGGCAAATTCAATGTTGATAAATGTAAAGTCATCCAATATCCAAAAATATCCAAACCACTTATACCCTTAATGGGACTGCACTAGGTAAATCCATTATAGAAAAGGACCTTAGAGTCCTTGTAGATTATAAACTTGGCTTTAGCAAGCAATGCCAGTCAGCAGCATCAAGGGCAAATAAGGTCTTGAGCTGTATTCAAAGGGGCATAGATTCACGGGAGGAGGGGTCATTATTCCACTGTACAGAACATTGGTTAGGCGCCATCCAGAATATGCCGTACAGTTTTGGTCTCCATCACTCAAACAGGACATTATTATATTAGAGAGGGTACAGAGACGGGCAACTAAGCTGGTAAAAGGTATAGAAAATCTTAGCTATGAGGAAAGACTGGCCAAATTGGGGATGTTTATAAAGAGGCGCTTAAAGGAATTGTTCAGTATAAAAGTAAAAACTGCATAAATAGATGTGCAAAATAAAAAATGTTTTCAATATAGTTAGTTAGGCAAAAATGTAATGTATAAAGGCTGGAGTGACTGCAAGTCTAACCTAACAGAACAGAACACTACTTCTTGCTTTTCAGCTCTCTTGGTTTACACTGACTGGTTTCCCTGTTTACCAGACAGTATCCAATCAGTGACTTGAGGGAGGGCCACTTGGGTCATAACTGTTGCTTTTGAATCTGAGCTGAATGCTGAGGATCAATTGCAAACTTGCTGAACAGTTATGTCCCATGTGGCCCCCCCTCAAGTCGCTGACTTACTCAGATTATTGAATTTCATCTAGCTTTTTGAGAAAATCTGCAATTTAATTAGAAGATAAGCTTTTTTCCCATCAAATTAAATCTGGCCCTATATTCCAGGGTAAAAGGGTAGTGCTTTTAGTCACTGGGGTTGCCTAAATATTGGCACACTCAGGGGGTTGTTTACTATAATATCCAAGATGTTGTTTATTTATGATAATTCACAAAATATTGGTATGTTCATAAGATTTTGCAACTATATTGGAAACATTTTTTATTTTGCACGGCCTATCTATTTACCCAGTTTTTAATTTTAACCTGAACTGTTACTTTAAGGGGTGATATGATAATTATGTATAACGATATAAGGGGATCATATAATAATCTCTCTAATGCTTTATTTACAAGTAGGACTTTCCAGCTGACATAAGGTCACCCATTCTGATTACAAGAAAAGTTTTTTACAGTGAGCTGTGAAGATGTGGAATTCTCTCCATGAATCATTCGTACTGGCTCATACATTAGATAGCTTTAAGAAGGGAATGGATGGCTTTTTAGCAAGTGAGGGAATTCAGGCTTTTACCCTCTGATGCAAATTGGAGAGGCTTCAGATGGGGTTTTGTTGCCTTCCTCTGGATCAACTAGTAGTTAGGCAGGAAAAAAAACTATAAATGTTGAACTTGATGAACATCTATCTTTTTTCAGTCATGACAGATGGACTATGATAGCACAGAAGTACAGTAAACGTTTTATTTTACAATTAAAAAATATATATATTTGTTTATATATACATATATATTTTTTCTAAACTCTCAACTGAAATGGAGTAAATGAACTCACTGACAATTCTTCCAATATCCTATTCTTGGACTCAAGTGCTGCATATTGAGTTTGACAATTTTTGTAATGTCAACACCGAAACAAAAAATCTATCTGGAATGTTTACCAATTAGATTTGCTGCTGTGAAGCAAAAAAAGCCAATATTGAGGCATCTGCCATCCATCATTAGTTTATAATAATGAACTGAATTTCCTTAAATAAAAATATTGAAATCACATTATCTATTTACTTTTTTTAATTTTATAGTATTTTTGGTTCTGAATTTTCCATGTTTGAGAGTTGTTTTATTTCTTATTACTTGGTCTATTTCACTTTGAGGGAAAAAAATGTTTCTCCTAATTCAGTTCTAGTTTTTTTATCCATAGACTTCAGTAGAGTTTTCATGTGATGTGAACAGCGAAAAGTTTTTTCTTATTGAATTTCATCTGGCTTTTTGAGAAAATCTGCAATTTAATTAGAAGATAAGCTTTTTTTCCCATCAAATTAAAACTGGCTCTATATTCCAGGGTAAAAGGGTTGTGATTTTAGTCACTGGGGTTGCCTAAATATTGGCACACTCAGGGGGTTGTTTACTATAACTCTGTATTCCTAATTTTCAAATCCAAATGAACTCGACTTTTTATTCTTTGTAAATATCCAAGATGTTGTTTATTTATGATAATTCACAAAATATTGGTATGTTCATAAGATTTTGCATATTTGTTCGCTGAAAAATCCAATTTTATAGAGACGAATCGTATGGATAAATCAGCAAACATTTCTAGAAATAAACAATAGGGCTTGTTGTTTGGTGTGCAGTCCCATCTGATCACTGCTGCCAGATGCAGGCAACTTTGACAGTTGGTGGAGGATCGTGTGAACACTGGAAGTGGCATACAAGCACTTCAGTGACCTGAAGAGGTGCATCAGAAGCAAATTTGTTAACCAGAGGGTGAAGGTCCAGTAGGCTGTCACATAAATCAATGTTAATTTTTGTTCGTCATTTTCCTTCTACCATCAATATATAATCTTGACTGTTGTTCATGTTTAGTTTTGTACATTATTAAAACCTTGTTAAAGAGATGCTGACACCTGAAATTAAACTCTTTTTTACATCTATTATAATATTGGCTTTGAAAGCTACTTCTAACTTTGCCATAAAGTATTTGCAGGATGCTTTTACATTACCTGTCTGATCCCCCATGTTCCTGTATGAGGGGGCTGCCATATTTGTGCAGCAGGAGTCCATTAGCATTAGAAACTGTAACAAACAGGCTGAGATGGGACAGTCAATTGGCAAAGTCAGAGTGTCAGAGTGTCAGAGAGTCAGGCTTAGACATTTCAGCTAACAGTTATATATAAAAACAAAACTCTCAGCAAAAAATGATCAACATGGCCTATAAGTAACATTTAATGTACATTCCTATGTTAAAATTCATTTTTTAGTGTCAGTATCACTTTAAGCACACATACAAACTAAACAAAAAGGTGACATCACAAGTGGGCGTGATCAGGATACCGGCATCAGTACTAGTGATGCAAAACATGTACAAATAGTGATGCAAAACATACACAAATATGGAGGTGCTCCAGCACCTAGGCAATATGTTTGTGTTCTGAGTGCACCTATCTAAGTATCTAAGCAGTGTATATATATATATATATATATATATATATATGTAGGGACCCATAAGTAGCATGGCCCTTATGGCTTCATCCCTTGCCCTTACCTTTCCTACCTGCTATTGGACTAAGGTCCAGGTAGCTATATTGTATCACCTTATTGGATACAAGTGTGACCACTCCCTGCAGTGCTGTAATAAAAGTGCTTGCAGGGAGGGGCTCTTTATCTTTTGGATCTCTGGATCTTCGGATCCTTGGCTGCTGCTTTTGTCCTGAATACAAGATCCACTGAGCCTGGAGTCAACAAGGCCCCAGAAGCAATTACCCTAAAGGAAACAGCCACCTTTAGTGAAGTCGGGGATACAGGGACCCCGTGAATGAGGACTAGTTAGCCACAGGTTAACTTTGTCATAGCACTCTCTAGGAGAGGTGAGATTAGAGAGGGAAGATAGCACGGGCAGCTCAAGCTCCAACAAGGAGGATAGAAAGGAGTAGCTCTCCCCCAGGCTCTACCTTGCCTGTAGTGAAGGGACCTCAGTGTACAGGGACGGCAGGAAGAGTTATTTAACCCCTGATCTACCCATATCTGCTGTTGGGATCCGGACCACATGAGGTACTGCTATCCTGGCTGGTGAACCTACCAACTCCTAATACAAATCCTACCTGCAGGCAATATCTATTGCTGTACCTGTGGTTACTCTGAGATTTATATGCTGCTTATGATCCACTGATTTGTGAGTATCATTATTACCCTGTGGTGCTCTATGTAAATAAACTCTGTTACTTTTGTTTTACAAAGAACCCCTGGCGTCCAACACCTGTTATTTTACACACTTTGCAGTATTGAGTTGTAGTTCAACTACCTCACACGTGTATTTCCACTTAGCGAAAGCCCTACCTGAGAAAAGAGAGTCGCGTGTAACCAATGCTCTACTCATGCTAGTTGGTTTGGTTCTAATACAGCCAAGAAAGGGTTACATTTTTGGCGCCCAACGTGGGGTCCGAACACGTGTACTGCTGTGTAATATTCCTTTAAATTTTGCTGACAGGTGCTCCGGTACATTGCCGGACGCGATAGGAAAAAGGCACTCGTTTTCTGACACCCTAGAAATTGGCCGTGGGTTCGGGTTTGGGGTTCTATCCCGTTCCGCTATAGAGCCAGTGTGCCTCCCTGAAGTATTACTGCTTGTCTGCTGTGCTATATTGCTCGTTGCATGCTTTTACTTTTGGCGCGAAGAAGGTCTGTACCTGACCGCCGGAAGTAACGTAGCCGCCATTTTTGAAAAGGTATTCAGCGTGACCGCACATATCCTCCAGTGCGCACCAAGTCACGCGAGAGTCTCGGCGGCCATTTTGAAAGTTCACAACGCGGCTCCTGGAAGTTACGTCACCGCCGCCATTTTGGAGAGAGACCTCGTGGAAGACGGACGCATCCATAGTGGTTCCGGCTCTATTCAGGCACCTACCCTTGCGGCTGCATACAGGGACTTAGCCTTGCTCTCTCCTATACAAGCGGTGCTGCCCAGCTTCACTCCGCTTGCCCCTGGGAACCAATCGGACGGCTGTCCAGACCAACCCCAGGTGTTCAGTACCGCACTTTCTCCAGTCCACGGCTGTGGCTGATCCAAGGTGCTGAGCGCCTCCATCATTATACGCATCCGGACCCTCCTATACCAGGCTCCGATGGAGAACCAAGGATGGGATGGATGGCCTGATCCTGAAGAAGGACCCTCATCCTTCTCATTCCAAGACCCGATTCCAGCACCTTCAGCGAAAAGGTATTTTTGGGTGGGCCCTTTCGGTGAAAAGCATATCACCGCTGACTGTAAAATTATTGTGCCATACTGTGGGAGGTGTGGGGTAGAAGGAACCAGTGACTTTAAGAGAGTGGGAGTTTCTTGTCCTGCATGTGGACATAATAATTGGATGGAACCGTTCCTAAAGTTGGAAGAACCCGTGGGTCCTATTGTAATATCCAATACAGCTCCTAAACCCACTCTTGCTCTAATACCCGTGCCAGATGTCGCTGCTGCGATGGCAACCCCCATTGTTGCCCCTGCAGGCACCTCTGATGTACAGTCTCCTGTTACTGATCCTACTATGGCAGTCTCTGCTCCTACTCCTACCAGTCCTGAAGGGGGGGACGAGAAATTTGTTCTTGAAGTAAGGGGGCCCCACCAACTAAATCTCCTGACAAGAAAACTGCCACACGTGGTAGGGGTCGCGGACGCACCCCATCCACCAGTCTTAAAGCTGCATCATCCCCACTGCTGCTTGATGCTGTAGCTTCTGCCTCTTGCTCCTCTGAGGAGGAAAGTTTGGAGTCCATGTTGTCTCCACAGCCAGATTGGGCTGAAATGGACTTTGGGCCCTTACCTCCATCATCCTTATCCTCTGGGGAGGACACTAGATTTTTCTCAAAACCAAGACCAATTCCATTGCATTCAGACACCACCTTCTGGGTTTCCCCTGGCCGTGCGGATCCGAAAAAGCTGCGCACTGGGTCACGAATCCAGCGCATCATC
>CM044432.1:68154592-68193759 GCA_024363595.1 Xenopus borealis | reverse complement strand
TTCTTCCACAGAGGAAGTTTAGGAGAAATATGTGAGGGGGGCAGGTCTGCAGGTTTATATAATTTCCCCCACAGGCATATGGGGAGTGCCATGACCTCTGGTAAGTGAGGGGAGTTTTTGAGATGCCTGTATGGAGCATTACGAAGAGCTTCTAATGAACCTATGATGGATGCCTGTAGCAGAGTAGCTGGGTTATCCAGGTCTGAGTGGAACCACGATGTTCTGATTATTTTAGTTTAAAATGTTTGACCATGATTAGACCTTATTTATTGTTGAAAAAGCATGATTTAATCCGAAAAAATTTAATTTTGTGTTTTTTTCCCAAATAGCTAAATTTTTTCAGGCTTTTCCCGAAAAAGCCCAAATTATTGGCTTTTTTCCCAAAAAGTCTGAAATAGTGAGATTTTCAGGTTTATTCCAGTGCAGACTACAGAAACTTCCAGATAGGATAGGGACCACTCTCATTGACTTATATACAACCTTGGTAGGTCAGAGATGCCGGATTTTTGGATTCTGACTTTTTCCATCCTCGGTTATAATAAATTGTGAAAAATACTAGGTTTGTTTTTCCACTGAAAAATTGGATTTTATAGTAAAAAAAACTAGCATTTTTTGAGTTTTTGGCATTTGGACTTTACTAAATAACTTCCTTAAACCGAATCTGCTGTGTATCAAATTGTGCTCTTTTATATCTCACTAAGGATAATTGTGCTGCACAATCCAAAATTTAGGAAATTTCACTATTTTCCGTGAAATAGAATGAACGGTATCTGATCGTATGAATTCATCGAGAAATCGTATTGCAAGCAAAATGATAGCCTAAAACAATTCGATAAGCATTCGATGGTAGAATGCTTATCGAATTACAAATTTGGTTGAGCTAATTTTGGGGAATAATAGTTAATTTACCCCTAAGAGTAATTTGGAAACATGGATCCCCTTTAAATGCAAACATGTAAAAAGGAATGAACTGTGTACAAAATACATTTAGCTCTAAAACATTCATGGGACTACCATCACTATTTAATATCTTTGTCTCTTTAAAGGTATATTGTCAATACTTTATCATTGCCAGATCAATAAAGCAAGGAGAGCACTGTAATCCATGTAGATATGGTATGTTGCCTTAAAGAAGCATAGTTGTGTTAAACCAACACTTATGTAGCGGTGAAAGAATAACACACCTCTTATGTGTACCATCACCAACCATCATGAACAAAGTATTGTTCATTGTATAGTATCTTCAAATTAAAGAGGGAAGCAAAACTGTTGATAAGATGAAACAGAGAGTAATTTTAATCTTATTCAAAATGGCATCAGTGAAGCTCTTGTTAACTAGGTTAGACAAGATTCTTGTCTTCAGAATGATAACTGGCACTATCTGTTATAAATTGCATTATATATACAGTTTCTTTTAACTTCAAAATACATTTGAGCCTAAAATCTGCTGACCGCAAAACAGATTTAGCAATACATCATAGTAAGATAAGAATGAAATCTAAGGCTTCTTGTTTAACTTACACTGGATATTTGGTAAGCTGCTGCAAGAAGGGATATAAGGAAAAGCTCTGCCAGAATCACATTTGAATTATGTAGTTTGATTTATTGCTTTCAGTTTTTATTGTAGTAATTGCCAGATAATGGCATTGTTAGAGGTTATTTTCCTGTCAAGCTGCGTTTGTTCGTTTATGGATTCTGTCTTAAGAATTAGATATGACTATGAAGAATTAGATAGTTATCTGTATGCATTTATTTCTTTATATAAGATGTGCTGCCTATATTTGCAGCGCTGTGCATTTTTACAATACAGTGAAACAGATATGGACACCATTGTCCAGAAAGCTTTAAATTATGGAGATTTTTAACCAAATGAGATATGATTTATCCTTACAGAAGACAGAACATTCTTACTGGGTTTCATTAATGTTTTAATTTTTTAAGTAGGCTTAAAGTATGGAGATACATGGATTGAAACCCCAAGGTCCTAAGCGTTCTAGGTAACATGTCACATACCTATAGCATAAACAGGTAGAACAAACATTACAAGACCTATGGGGTCCGTTTACTAAAGTGCGGTAAAAATTTGCGCACAAAATATAGACAAATTTAACGCAGAATATGTTTTTGCGAGTTTATTAACCTGCGGCAAATATAAATTTGCGAATTTTCTTGCGCAAGAATATGTATTCGCCAGTTATCGCATCCGCTGAAAATAACGCTACGTACATATTAACGCATGGTTTACTAAGCAGCGAAATGTGTGAAAGACAAAATTAACACCAGAATATTCACAACATTTTACCGCCATCTATATAGTGGAGTTAACTTATTTTTTGGCCAGAAAATTCTCAATGGGAGTTTAATTCTCATTTAAACTGTGCATTTAAATGCTAAAAAGAGATAACTGGTATGATTTCTTGTTCATAGGATTCTATTGGCAGAAGGGTGTGTGCGTGGATGGATGAAGTATGGGTTTATATGATACATACATGTTTGATTGGTGTCACTCTGTAATGCTGTTGGATGGTTTAATCATCAGTCAATAAAGTTTATGAGTTTTGAAGATGCATTTCTGGCAATAAATGTCACAGTAAAAATTGCCATAATTAACGCCATTATTAACGCATAAAACAAGACTATTTTCTAGAATAAATATATGCAAATGTAAATTGTCGCCAGAAAATTCGCAACTCGCTAAAATTACCGCTAACGTAAGCTGGTTCGCTAACGTAGTTACCGCAAGTGATCGCAATGACTTCTGAGCACATCGCTGTTTAGTAAACTTAGACGCTGCGAATATTCTGGCGGAAAAATATTCTCAGCGATAACATGCGGAAACTTAAGTTCAAATTTACCGCACTTTAGTAAACGGACCCTAAGTCTTTTTATTAAACACCATGTGCTAAGAGATCCACTGTAATTGCAGGTAAAGTTGCTGTACCGTGTTAGCCAGTAAAAATGTTATTGGTCAACCCTTTTGAAATAAAAAATAACAAAATGTTATAAAGGTGATACCTTTATTGGTATATATAACATATATATTATATTGGTAATATAACCATAGCAAGCTTTGAGAACATTTTAGTTCTTTTTTCATGCTGATTACAATGAAGCTGTGGTTTTCTCTGGTATATATATACAACATTTAGCTCATAGATCAAATGACCAACAAAAAGGAATATCAAACTGTGTGTGAGGTGTCAAAGTGATATTTCTGACCTGGTGCAGACCTTTGTTAGTCCACATAATTAGACATAAATCCAAGTTCCAGGTTTAGTCCCTTCTCCAGAGAATTGAAAGATACCATTAATTGGTATTTTGTCAGATGTCAGGATGTGTGGGCAGGTTTTGCATTGTTTTTTACCACAGGGGTATGTTCCATTTTTGGTGGGGTGCAATAAGGCACTTCTTGTTATCAGTGACTTTAGGTTGGGAGGATGTCTGAATGCTAGGAGTGGTGGGTCTGGGAACATGCTTTTCAGTCTCTCGTCCTTATGAAGTGTACCTTGTAGATCTCTGGCTATTTTTCTGAGGGTCCTTTGTTGTGGATTGTATGTGACCACTAGGGGAACACGATTTATTTCTAGTTTTTGCTTATACTGTAGAAGGTGAACTGAACTTTGCAAAGACATGGAGGAATTCTTTAGGAAACTGCACCTTAAGGAATTTTTTCATGACAGACAGGGAAAATTGTGGGGCACTTGGGGATGTAAATAGGCCCTTTTTTCACTTTTATGTGAATGTGATATCACATACCTTTTGATAGTAGTTTTTGTGAAGGCATGACTTATTTTGTAGATATCTGAGGCTGATTCACAAAAGGTTGAAAAATTGAGTGTTATTTTTTGCATGCCTTAAAAACTGTATCACTACTTATAGTTTTATAATTAACAATTAATTCACTAAAAGTTCAGTTGTCTATCATAAGAAGCGATTTTTTTTTGTTAATTTTCAGTGAATTGTGTGTGGTATTTTATAGCACGCGTTATTTTGTAGTTTATTTTAAGCCATTTTATATTGTTACACGTTATCAGTGCATCTATAGTACCTATGACATTTGGGATGCCACTGACAGAGTAGAAGACTCTTTTTATTCTAGTTAGTCATTCTTACTCCTGGGAAACTTGATATAATTCCACTACAAAGAACGAAGTGCATTCTGGACCTGCCCAAGGAACTGTGTTAGTGAAAAGGTGTTAGTTGCTGTAGGTAAGGCTCATGCTCTTCATAAAGGCCTTTTATTGCTGCCTTGCAGCTCCTCACCACATCTTCTTCTAATAATCCATATGATGTTGTTTAGTAATGCCTACTCCTGGGAGGTGTTACATTGCACAGTAATTATCATACTTTTTTTATGCTTTTATTGCTTAAAAGCATAAAATTATGTGTTAGGATTAATTCTATTCTATAAGTATTGCAATGCGATTAGAATACCACTTTGCAGTAATGTAAATTTACAGCTTGCGATAAGTCTATTAGCGCATAAGAAAATACTTTAATAAATGGTTCCTTAAATAAACATTGTTTTTTGATGGGCAAAACAATGCGTTAAGGCATAAGGACCATAAGTCTTTCAGTGTAAAGAGTATTTTGCTTTTTGTGCAAAGACAGTGACAGACAAGATAGGCTGAGCCTGGAGATTTATCACAAGGATGTTTTTGAGTTAATCTTCGATAATATTTCAAGCAGAAGTTTCATCAAATAAAAGAATTAAACTTGGCTATAATGCTCTTACTGCACTGTAGATTCCATTTAAACAATGTATTTATGACTATAACTATTTGGAGTCAGGGTACAATATGTAATTGTATTAAAGTGTTCCTTGCAGCCTTAGTAAATTATTGATTACCTACCACAGCTATGTGTTAAACTGAAAATAGAATTATGAATTTTACATAAAAAAAAATTAAATAAGTAAGTAGTCAATATTGTTTAAGTATGTAGTCTTTCAGGTTCCATTTTTTCCACTCTGATGAAATATAAGCAGGCTTAGGAATATGGCATATGAATACAGAGTGACCTATACTGCTTTGCTGGTTTATACCGATGGATTATTTTAGATGTGACCTATATTAAATGTCCCAAGTTGCACCTTCAGTGAGTGCTGTCACTATGACAGATGAACGAAAGGTGAGTGACATGAGTCTGCAAGAATTGACATTGTTGGGAAAGAAATGACAAAAAATGGGCTGAAAACAAAATTGCCGTTGTTTTGTAAAGCTGTCAACCTAAAACCTTTGAAAAGTGCAAAGACAACAATATGAATCCGCTTAGACATAACTGTAGTGATGGGCGAATCTACCCACTTTTGCTTCGCCAAAATATTTGCGAAATTTCCAGCGATATTCGCAAATTGGCGAAAAAATTAGCAAAAAGAGTCGTGGCACATTTTTGACGCATCGCATTTGGGATGCCGTCGTTTTCGTCGGTTACGCTAATGACACCCTAGTAGGTAGAAGTCAAATAGTAGTTAAAGCATCTAGCATTTTTATAAACAAGTATATGTTATAGCGTGGTGGACCCCTGTCAAAAAGGTAAGCACAGGTATGGGGAAGAGAGGGGGTGGCAGCAGCAAGCTGCCTCAGGGTGGAAGACGGGCCAGGATCACCCCTGTGTGCTAAGAAGGGATCATGGGATAAAGACTGTGCACTTTTCCATATTTTTAGTAGATTGTAAACTGTACATCAATGCAGAGAAATTGAAATATTTTTTTAAAAATGATAATTATTTGCTTTATGTTTTGTTTCTAATCTGTTCTTTTTGGGGTTCGTTTGTTTCTTTGAATTAAAGGGAATGTCAACCCCCCAAAAAAACCTTTTGCCTGTTAAAATAAAAACAATGTTCTAAGCAACTTTGCAATATACATTCATGACATATTTTCTATACTGTTTAAGATATGTATAGCTATTGAAAGCAGTATTTGTCCCTTAATATGTTCTGCACTGATGATACAATGTAGGACAAGACAGCTATAGCACAAGACAGACCTGTCTTTGCTGGAAGCACTGAAAATGTTTTAATAAATATAATGTTGGAAAGTTGCTTAGAAAGTAGCTTTCTTTTATTGCCATTTTTTATATTTGGGTTGACTTGCACTGTACCATAGAGTGATTGTATGCTTTGTATGTAAGTATTAATAGATCACTTTGGGAGCTGAAATAGAAATGTAAGCATATAGTGCTTATTTCATGCTGCTTTACCTTAAATAATACCAAGGTTAACTGTAAGGAGTAAGAAAAGAATAGCAGTAGAAATATGGAAGGAAGAAGGGAAAACAGCTAAAAAAACTCAAGTAAACTATGCAGTAACACTGTAAGAACTTGAATTGAAAATTAAAATTGAATTAACAATCTTGGGGATCATGCTAGGTTTGAGAAACTATAAAGAAATTAGCAGGTATTTGCAGGTGTTCAGAAAGATAATGCTAGATGGCACATTTTCCGATGTCCAAATATGCAGCACCAAAGCACCCTGCTTGAATTCTATGGAAAGTCTTGAAAGGGATTGGCATCCAAGTCAATGCATGAGCTTTGTTGTCATGTGGTTGACCTCTTAATATTACAGCACACTGTGTGCAATTAGGATAAAAGGAGGTGTTTGGTGAGTTCATTTACATGGTATAGTGTGCCAGCACACTATACCTTTCTTACTCGTGGATGCTTCCCATTATACTAAAATGTACCAGTATCTGAAGTTGTGGTAACTGTGTTGGGAGTTTACTTTTAAATATGCACAGTAATCATTCCTCTTCAATAAACCAAACTGAAGAGTCAAGCTCTTATATCTGTTTGCACAAGGAGCTACTGTATGACCGTTTTGCATAATAACTACCTGGAAAGCTGTTTAAATGCAAATTGATTGTATCTCTTTTAGTATTGTGTTACCTTAAGGTTTAATTCAGCAGAATGTGTTTATACAAGCAGTATAGCAGTTCATTATTTTGATTTGGCATAAAAAGTTAATCGAATTCTGAATTGCAATTCCTAAACATTAAAGCAGTTCATTAAACCTCACTCAACCTCTACAACATGGAAAATTGAGACAAGAGTTCACATCAAAAGCAGCATAAAAGCAAGTTCCTTAGAAAAGTTTGCAACTTCCTCCACAACTGAAAAATTAAAAATTAAAAGATAAGACCAGTTATAATCTGTTTATTCTCTTAGCATGAAAGTGCATTTTATACACACACATATTTAGACAAACATTTAGGGGTAGATTTATCAAGAGTCAAATTTCGAAGTAAAAAAAAACCTTTGAACTTCAACCATCAAATTGAAATACTTTGACCTCGAGTATCAAAGTATTTTTGACTGAATTTCGAAGGAAAATCGTTAGATCGTTTGTTGAAATCCTTTGAATTGATTGATTCGAAGGATTTTAGTGATCTATCGAACAATTTTTCTTCAATGTAAAAAGACAAAAAAATGCTTAGGATGGTCCCCATAGGTTAACATAGCACTTCGGCAGGTTTTTTTTAGAAGTCGAAGTTTTTCTAAAGAGACAGTACTTCGATTTTCGAAGTCGAAGGATTTTACTATTCAACCATTCAAATGAATGGTCGAATGGTCGAAGTAGCCTATTCGATGGTCAAATTATCCAAAAAATTACTTTGAAATTTGAACTTTTTTAATTTGAATATCCTTAGTAAATCTGCCCATTAGTTAAATAGTAGTGATGGGCAAATTTGTCTTGTTTCGCTAAATGGGGAACAATTTGTGAAAGTGAATTTTGATGCCTGCGTCAATTTTGATGCCCGCCCAAATTTTTATATGCTCACCTATTTTTTTGTGTTAAGGTCAATGGCCATCCGAATAATTTTGACGCACATTAATTTTTATGCGCGCAACTATTCTGATGTGTGCCCAAATTTTTTGATGCTGTGGGTTTTTCACCAGTAGTTTCACAAATTTATTCGGCAGTGGCGAAACATGGAAATTTGACGCAAATTGGCTCTTGGCGAGTTTATTGGCCCATTGCTAGAAATAAGTGGTCATTTGAGTATTAGGTTAGGTCTAAAGCTCAACCCTTCATATACTTCTCATCAAGAGATGGTTCATAAACAATTTGAATCATATATTTGTCAGAATATATGAGTATATGAGTATATGAGTATAATCATAATATATAGGCTAACCAATCCTAACATAGAAAGTCAATTAAACAGGCAGGTATATTTAATTATAAAATCAATGCCAAAAAATGATATATTGAGGAGTGTGACCTTTTATAGCATTATAGTCCTATTATGATCTAAGGGGGTTACTGCATTTCAGTGTACACTTTGATATATTTCAATTTTATTGTTAGAAGATATTTGGTGTGAAGCAATTGATGTTTTAGTAAATAAATTTAACAAACAAGGGAAAGTTGTGCTCACCACTAATTTTTAAAAACTTTAAGTGGGGGTGCAATGAGATTGTGACCACAAAATTCACATAGACAAATACAAGAGGTCATCTGCACTCAACCCATTATCAATATATTAAGGACATTGAAACATTTTGTGCCTTAAGCTACTAAAAATGCCTTGCCCTTTAAACAAAACAGGGATTGTTTGTCCATACATTGCAGAATATGTAAGCTGGTCAACTATGTCAAAGTCATCCCATATCTGGCCAGTCCTACACTCAATTTGCATATAATTCATTAAAAATTCTATTGTTTCATTATACATTTTACGAAGGGATAAGTTTTACCTGTAACTTACTTGCTGCTTTCAAAGTAAAGCTCCCAAATGTGGTTGTCCTTGTACTGGCCACCAATGGGATCATCTGACTATAGGTGGGAAGGCTGGGAGCTATAACAAGGAGCTGGCCACTGCTCCTGTATAAACTATAACAAACAAGGAAAGTTGTGCTCACCATTAATTTTTAAAAACATTAAGCGGGTGTGCAATGAGGTTCAGGTAAAAATGCCTTACCCTTTAAACAAAACAGGGATTGTTGGTCCATATATTGCAATATATTTAAGCTGGCCAACTACGTCAAAGTCATCCCATATCTGGCCAGTCCTACTCTCAATTTTCATCTGATTCATTAAGAAGTCTATTGCTTCATTATACATTTTACAAAGGGACTAAGTTTTACCTGCAACTTACTTGTTGCTTTCAAACAATCCCTGTTTTGTTTAAAGACATTTTTAGTAGCTTAAGGCACAAAAGGTTTCAATGTCCTTAATATATTGATAATGGGTTGAATGCAGAGAACATTTTGTATTTGTCATAGTAAACACATGGACACTCAAGAGCAGATATTATACTGTGCCTAAAAATATTAGTACAGGTATGGGATCCCTTATTCGGAAATCCATTATCTAGAAAGCTCTGGATTACGGGATGGCTGTCTCCCATAGACTCCATTCTAATCAAATAATCCAAATTTTTAAAAATGATTTCCTTTTTCTCTGTAATAATAAAACAGTTCCTTGTACTTGGTCCAAACTAAGATATAATTTACCCTTACCGGAAGCAAAAGCAGCCTATAGGGTTTATTTAACATTTACATGATTTTCTAGTAGAAAGGTATGAAGATCCAAATTACAGAAATATCTGTTATCCAGAATACCCCAGGTCCCGAACATTCTGGATAACAGGTCCCATACCTGTACTTATTTGCCTAGTATCAGGAAATCAGAATTTTTTTTGCAATTATATTAAATCTAGTGAAACCAACTGATTTTGTAAATTAATAAGGGGCTATTTACTTTAGTAAGCACGGTTGAATCATGCAGTCATGTATGTAATTTCTGTCCTTCTTGCCTCCTGTTACGAATTTACCGCAGCTGTCATATTGATGCAGAGGAACCCTGGAGTTACACTACCTATGGACCAAACCGTAGCTGTCACTTTTGTGGTGAACCTCAACAGAAGTTGGAGAACTTTCAGCACTATTGTCCAATTTACACTGAGGATCAAACACAATTGTGGCAGATACTTTGTAGGGGTAAACACAGTTTGATAAGAAAAAAAAAACACAATTTTTAAACTCAAAATAAAAGTCTTTGCTCACTCCACTATAAATGAGCCCTACTATATTATTAAAATTATTAGGCTATTAACCATGTCATACCAGTCATGTGTAAAAATAAATACTGTATGTTATACCAGTACTCCCCCTATGCTCTCAGTTATGAAGGACCCCGAAAGCAATACAGATTTACAAAAGTGGGGTAGGTTATGAGTGAAGGAGGTAAAAACAAACAAGGGCATCTGTCACCCAGATATAAAATGTTGTATAATAAAAGTCCTTTTCAAATTCAACATGAAATTCCAATTTTTTTTTTTTTTTTTTTTAAACATCCATACCTGCTATAAAGGTGTTTAAAAAATATTACTTGCCCCATCAAACCCACCTGTTTGAAAAACAATAATCAATAAAGTTAATAATGTTAACACTGTCAAGCCAATTTTGGAAGTGTACAACCCATAAAATTATAAAATAATAAAAATCACAATGTCCTTTTACCTTTAATATTTAAATTTCATGAAGTTAAGACATAGCTTTGCACATGTTATTAGCTGAGTGATTGAAAGAATGATGTAAAGGGATATTACACAATGGAAACTAATATTAGTCATTGAAATATAGTTTATCTTGTAGCCACATGAAAAGAAGTACACTTTACTTTATTTTTCTATGCTTCCCTTCTAATACATTATTAGCTTGTGTGAGTAAAGGGACATGGAAAAAATGAGGCATCACGGTTGGCCTTTAAACCTGTGGCAGAACTACAGCTGTCATCAAGCTTCTTTCATTTCTTACCTTACTTTGTAACAGCAGCTATCAAAGTAATTTCACTTTCCTGCTTACATACTGTCACTGCAGTGGTTATTCTATACTAACTTGCAATAACAATTTCAGAGAAAATGCTATGTATATATATTCCAAAAGGTGGATGAAGTTAGAAAAAAGCAGATAGTTATCACATTGTAACAAATAGAATATGAACTCAGTAGAATGAACTTTTAAATTTAGCACGTTGTCAAAACTAGGTTTTGTATAAAATAAAGAGTATCTAAGAGAAGAATCATATTTTCTAACTTTATTAGCAGAATTAGCAGAGCACCTTTGCTAAGCTTCTCAGTTCAGCTTTGAATTTCTATACTTATTCTGCCATAAATTAAAATCCTTTCATAAACTCCACAAACCATTTGTATGATTTTTTACATATTAAAGGGGATTGAAACGCTACAAATGTATATGTTATTGAATGGCTAATTCTATGTATTTAGGTGAGGAGTGAGGGGCATACAATTTACCAACTAAGGAGGGCCCTTTGTTACAAGGAAACAGGCTAATACTAACTCAAGATATAATTATCCATTAAGTAATGTAAATTAAAAAAGGAAAAGTGGAAACATTCGCTGTAGGTTGGCAATTGCAAGGAGTTTGGTAAAATGGGGGACCTAAAAATTATGATATAATTGGTATCACCTGGTGGAATGAAGCATGAATGTGCTGTGAATTTAAATGGTTACACCATTTTTAGGGGGGACAGAATGATTACAATGGGTGAAAGAGTATGTAAAGCCTGAATTAAAGCCATGCACTAAAGAAATAAACATTGATGGACTGGTGAGGGTGCGCAATCCCTGGGAAGAGTTTTCTACTAGGTAAAATGTTATAAAGAAAATTATCATTGGTGTTTGCTACAAATTACCTCATATAAGTGACCAGGAAGAAGCCCAGCTACTTTTAAACACAGAAGCAGCTTCAAAACTTGGTCAAGTTATTACCAAGGGTGACTACAGTTATCCAGACATTGACTGGGGTAATGGGGTTGCCAAGACAGAAAAAGCTAGTAGGTTTGTAAATATTCTAAATGACAACTTTTTATTCCAGCTTCTTCAAGAACCTTCTAGGCAGGCCAGATTTGTGGAAAAGCCACCTAGGCCCTGGCCTTGGGCGACAGGATTTCAGGGGGTGGCATGCTGCCCAACCACACCCACATTTGTTCAGAAACACTGGGGATGCGCAGGAGATATGATAGTTTTTTAAATTTTCTGTGCACAAATCCCCATTGCTCCAGTCCCAATGAGAAATTTGCCCGACTATAGGGAAGGGGACGGGGCAGTTGAACGTCAGTGGGCCTAAGGGCACACACTATATTCCTGCTTCTAGGAATAATTCTCTTTGGATCTTGTAATAACTAATAATACTAAACTCATCTCTAGTATTTGCATGGGTGAGTATTTAGGGAATAGTGATCAAAACAAGGTCTCCTTTGAGATTCTGTTGCAGAGGTAACTCTATAAGAGAGCAACTAAAACACAAAATTTAGACATGCACACTTTGACAGTATAAGGGCATCTCTGCATCACATTAAGTAGGAAATGCTTTGTTCAAAGAACAAAAATGTAAAGTCTTTTAAATGCTGCTTAATAAATATACAATTCACTATATTCTCCTTGTAAGCAAGGAACATAGTTGCAAAGCAAAAGCTTTTTGGTTCAAAAAAAGCTAAAATCAGAAAAGCTAAAATCAATATGGAAAAGGGTATTGCAGCAAGAAGGATCCAAAATTATTTTTTAAATATGTAAATAGTAAAACAATAGAAGGGTGGGGCCCTGGGGGTTCAGATGATTGACGAGAACGTGAAAAAAGCAGAGATTCCAAACTCTTATTTTTCGTCTGTCCATACAAATAAGGAAATAGTTAATGAAGGTTTCCTTTTTGATAGTCCCAATTTTAGTAATACTGTACAACTAATGATTCGTGGTTCACACATGAGGAAATTAAAAAAAGACTAGAAGATGTTAAGATAAGCAAAGGTCCGGGGCCAGATGGTTTTAATCCCAGGGTACTTGAGTTTAGCTCTGTGATTGCCAAACGTCTTAAATTAATTTTTGTGATTTAGTGAGGTCTGGCATGGTGCAGAGAGACTGGTGAATTACTAATGTGGCGCCACTATTCAGAAAGGGATCAATGTTGATAAATGCAAGGTTATGCACTTTGGAAAAAATAATATAAATGCAAGTTATACACTAAATGGCAGTGTGTTGGGTAATTCCTTAACTGACAAGGATCTAAGAGTTTTTTTTGTAGATAACAATTTTTCTAATACCAGGCAGTGTCATTCTGTGGCCACTAAAGCAAATAAAGTACTGTCTGTCATAAAAAGGGCATAAACTCAAGGAATGAAAACATAAATCTGCCACTTTATAGGTCTCTGGCATATGCAGTGGAGTTTTGATATACTAAACAAGCTAGAGAGAATGCAGAGACTTGCAACAAAACTGGTTAGAGGGATGAAAGATTTAAATTATGATGATAGACTGTTGTGGTTGATGTTGTTTTCTGTTGTTTTCAAAAGGCTGAGTCAAAAACATAGGTATAGCTGAATATAAGATACTTAGGGGGTAATGTAATAAAAGGCACTAAGTTTGCCCAGGGGCAAAAACCCATAACAACCAATCAGCAGGTTACATTTACTGGTCACCTGTTTAAAAGCAAGCATCTTATTGGTTGTTATGGGTTTCTGTCCCTGGGCAAACTTAGTGCCTTTAATTACATATGGGAGTAAGTGTCTTCTCTGGAAAAAAGTTTCTTGCAAGGGGACATGATTACACTTCAAGTACATTAGAGGACATTATAGATAAATAGCAGGGAACCCTTTTACCCATAAAGAGGATCACCGCACCAGAGGCCACCCCTTCAGAATAGAGGAAAAGAACATTCATTTGAAGCAACATAGGTGGTACTTCACAGTGAGGACAGTGAGGTTGTGGAATGTACTGCTGGGTGATGTTGTGATGACTTGAAGATTTCTTGAACAGGCATAATTTCAAAGGATATTATGATACTAAATTCTATAGTTAGGGGCAAATTTACTATTTTTCGCATAAAATCCTACGAATCCATTCAAAATTCGATAAGCATTCGATAGTTTCAGGCTTTAATTTCCTCGATATTCGATTTCTCAATGAAATTGTACGATCGGATACCGATTCGATTTCACCAAAAAAATCTTACTTTTTCCATCGAGCCTCCGAAAAATTTGTACGATTCGAACAATCAAGGCGTTTGATCGTATGAATGGTATTCGAGCAAGTCTTTGCAAAAGAAGCCTATGCGGGGGGGGTTCCCATAGGCTTCTAATAGGCTTCTATTAGTATTCGGTAGGTTCAATCTGGCAAAGTAGGCATTCGAAGGATTTGAAAATTTTAAATCCTTCAATCGATTATTCGATCATTCGATCTATTTGATAATTCACTATTCGATGATCGAAGATGCCAAATTTGCATATTCGATCCTCTGAAAAAATCGTATGATCTTTGATCTCTTCACACGAATTTTGTAAATCTGCCCCTTAGTATAGATATGGGTATATACCATTTATGTGAGGGTATGGAGGGGGGTGTGTATGGATGCTGGGTTTCATTTGGAGGGGTTGAATTTGATAGACTTTGTCTATTTTCAACCCAATTTAACTACAGTGTGTAACTATGTAATTTTGTAACTTTTTTAACTTTGTAACTTTGTAACTTTTCTAACTATGTAACTTTTCAATTGGTCTTAATTTTTTAAGTTTTGAATTATTTGCCCCTTTTTTCTGATTCTTTCCAGTTTTCAAATAGAGTTCATTGACTCCATCAAAAGAAATAAATGCTCTGTAAGGCTACACATTTATTATTACATTTTATCCTATCATTTCCCAACATCTTATTCATATCAAATCATGGACACTACAGTAATCTGAAGCCTAGCAATCAGATTGCTAAAATTGCAGACTGGAGAGCTGCTGAATAATAAATAACTTAAAAAGCATAAATAATAAAAAATGAAAACCAATTGTAGATAGCCTCAGAATATGACACCTTACATTATACTAAACAAGCCCTTTATGGAAAACAGAACATTATTTGCATGGTGTCTGTAACATTTTCTCTTTATGTGTTTGTTCTGCAATGAGCAGCAAACATGAACTATACCTGGACAGGGATTCATGTAAATGATGAATGCATTTTTAATGCCCTACATAATTTATTAACGCCACACGAATAAATTATTAACATTATAACAAAAATTAGCAATATTGAATTGAATTCTGAGAGCATATAAAAATGTAATTCTGTAACATTTTTGTAGAGTATGTGTTTTGCCCACATCTTTGTAAATATTCTATGCAATAGTTTAATATAAATTGTTTTTTATATCACTTTCTTAGGTTGATTTACAAAGGAAAGACTAAATTGTTAGATATTGTATAGATCTTCCATTTCCTCTGAAAACACTAAATTTCTACAGGTGATTGCAGTGTAGTGAGAAGCAGAATCCATAGTGATTTATATGGAATTGCCCTTATTAAGCTTTAAGACCTTTTACTACTTGCAAAATGATATACTGTATGACACATTTTAACCACTTAAAGTTACCTATTCTTGAGTAATTGAACTCTTAGATATAATGTGGTGTGAACATGAAGATTGAAAAAGATATTTTAAACAAGAGACTGCTAATTTGTGAATATGCCAAAAATTACATATATACAGTATGTTAAAGGAAATTCATCACCATACCCTGTTTGTACACACTTATTTTATAGAGCAATAATGGTAATGTAACAATGGGGTAATGTAACAAAAGATCAGCAGTCCCGGAAGATTTTGTAGAGGTTGACCTCTCCTACACCTCCCACTGAGGGGAAACAGTGAGTTTGGGAAACAAAACTGAGCCCTAGCGGAGGAGTGTCAGGACTGCTGGAATATCCAAATATCTTAAAGTCTGAATCAGAACGCAAAAGGCAGGTCGGACAGGGAATAGGTCAGTTGAAGCAGCAAACTTCAAAGAACCTGGGACAGGCTGAGTCAAAAACATAGGTAAAGCTGAATATAAGATGCTCAGTATCTTATCAAGTAAAGTAAATAACTTTGCAAGGATCAGTGGCAGAACTACCAGGGGTGCAATTGTACCAGGGCCTGCACACCCTGCAGGCCCACCGGTAGTTCGTGTTCTTTAAAAAAACAGCTTCCATTTAATGGGGTAGTTCACCTATAAAAGAACTTTTGTGATGTGATGGTTTTCATTTTTAATTTTTCTTATTTTTAAACCATTCAGCTTTATCTTCAGCGATAGCTGGAAACGAATGATTTTAGGGGGAGGCATGCTGCACAGCCACACCCACATTGGTTCAGAGACACTGAGGATGCGCAGGAGATCATCATTTTTTTAAACTTCCCGTGCCACAATCCCCTTTGCTCAAAATAAAGGAGAGTGGATGGGGCACCTAACAACAGCAGACCTAGGGGTAAATCCGGCCCTGGCTGGAAATATCCTGAGCAAAATGAGACAAAATGAAATGTAACACTTAAAACTGTAACCTTACTGTCAACATTTGGCTGGCAGGGTCAGTGAGATCCCAGATCAAAGAGATAGGAGGAGGAGACAAATAATTAATAGACCCTACTGTATATTTCTGGATACAGATCTTGCTTGTGTAAAGAATCTGCCCACATAGCCTGATAGTAATTAAATCACACCTTTATTAGGGTAATGAAATTGGGATATTTTCTTTCAAAGAACTGACCAATAAATGCTGCCTGCTTAATAGTTTCTATGGGTTCCAAGCAGGGATGCACCGAATCCATTATTTTGGATTCGGCCGAACCCCTCATTCGTTTGCAAAAGATTCAGCCGAATCCGAATTTGCATATGCAAATTAGGAGTGGGAAGGGGAAAACATTTTTTACTTCCTTGTTTTGTAATAAAAAGCCATGTGATTTCAATCCCTGCCCCTAATTTGCATATGCAAATTAGGATTCAGATTCAGTTCGGCCAAGTCCGAATCCTGCTGAAAAAGGCAGAATCCTGGCCGAATACCGAAAAAAATCCTGGATTTGGTGCATCCCTAGTTCCAAGCTTTTATGCTAGCTCCATACAAAGAACATACTGTACATATTGTATAATTGAGCCTTTTGTTATTAATAGTTGTCAATGTCAGCTTTATGCAATGTTATTGTGATGGACCTGTGAAAAACACTGGAGATGTTGATTTGATTTCTTTCTAAATCCTGAAAAGGCTTAGAAGATTTTCAGAGTTCCAAGAAGTCTGTGCCTGACAATAGGCAGATCAACAATAGACAGCACCATCAGTGGGACATAATACAGTCACCCAGGCTCCAATGCATCTCCACACACCCGCATGAGGACAACAGGGAATTACTGGGAGGCTGTGCATTAAAATAGTCACCAAGAGAGACTTGCAGTTGGTCTTCAGAGATAGAAGAAAGGTTATGTTCACATTGGTTCTGCTGCTTCAATACTCTTGGCCATTATCTACTTGGACTTTTATTGGCACTATGGATAGACTTTTGTTGGACTTGGAATTGATTTTTGTTTTATATCCATAAAAAAAAAGTGTTGTGTTTCAAAAGAAATTGAAAAAAATCCACTGGGCTACTCTCCAATGCATACTTTGGGTTTGGTCATGTCCATCACAGTTATATTGAAACATTCTGTTTTATTCTTTTTAAGACATCAGTTTGTGAACAGTATGGGCATCATATTCAGTTCTGTACCTGTTCTGCTTCTTCAAAAAGCCAGAGAATCTGTCATTCACCTGAAAATGCTTGAACCACAGTCAACTAAACTATGCAAACTGAACTATGAAAATACATCAACATATATTCTCAAGAACTATGTACAAGTACAGATGCAATGTTAGCTTGCAGCTGGATAACCAGGATGAGACAGAACAAAGGCATTTATTTTATTCTACTGTTCTAAACAGAATCAGTAATACAGATACAACTTGATTTATACACACGCCTGGAGAACTTTACAATCATTACATTTTGAAAGTTCAGAGGAGAAGGAGCACATTGTTTTTAGAAGATATATTTGAAAACACACTGTTAAAATCTAAGTCTAAGTCCAAAATATATCAGTAACATTATTTCATTAGCTTTATAAATAACGTTGTCTTCAGTTCCTCCACAACTCCCACAAAGCTGCTGCCTGGGTTCTGGTGCATAGAGAATAAAGGAAAATAATGTTTATATATTAATTCTGCTTTGTTGTTCCTGCAAATAGGAATCGGATAGGAAAGAAGAATGTCTTTCAATAAATAAATATAATTCTGAATAAGGGTGATCTACAACAGTAAAAAAAATTTCAACCAGTTACATTTTGTCTGTCACAGGTCTAAAACAGCTCCATCTAACTCAGCACATGGAGATTTGGCAGCAATCTGTAATGTATTAATTATGTAGCATATCATCTGTTGCTCTTATAGGGCTCCTCCACCCAAAGACTGCATAATGAAAAAAAGTGATTCTAAGCAACTTTACAATATGCAGTACATTCATTAAACATTCCCCATATTTTAGCTATTTGTAAATGTAATTGCTATTACCAGCAGTATTCCTTCTGGCTCTTAAAACAAGGTGACAGGAGTCAAGTTTTCTGTCTGTCTATTAATCAGCTGGCCTACACCATTGACAAGAAAAGGCAAAAGAATAAAATACAATTTTTACTTTCTTTAATGAAAAAGAAACCTTCTCCAAAATACTTTAATTAAAAATGTGTACCATTTTTATAAAAAAAACCTGACTGTATGCAGTAAAATTCTCTCTTCATTTACTGCTGTGAATAGGAATTGTCAGACGGTCTCTTACAGCTGGGCAGGGAAACAATCATACTTATGGAAAGTAGGGGCATCCCCCGCCTTACTTCCCAGCCATACAGAACTCCATCAGCTTTGTTTCCCTGTAGAACAGCCAGTGACTGTCCAGAGATTTGTATTGGATTTTATTTTGTCTTTACATCCCCTTTACTGTTTCCAACTACAGCTATAGGAACAAAGATCAAGGAGTAAGATTTAAACAGATAATCTGGGATTCTATTTGGAGGATTATTTTCCTGCAGCCACTGGTTCTGGAGAGTTGGAGAAAGTTTGTATTAAACAATACAAAAACCATAAAATCCACATTAGATCACATGACAACACAGGACCCAGTGCAGTCTGTACATATATTCTGTTTATTAATCAGTCTAGTCATATCGGCTTCTGGCAGATATTATTTGACTTATGCTGTTTTGATAATTTATGACGATCGCTAAGCATGCCAAACCACACTGAGCATGTGCACATTCTTGATCTTGCAAAGATGTTTAGCAAAGTTACAATAACAGCCCCTTGTGGCCAAGTTTGAAAGCATAAATCATTTGTTTGATTAGGCTTGTGGTGCAGTAAGTTCATGTTTATGTTTAGTATACAAAATACAGCATTACTAGCCTTATTCTATTTTAGACTTTCCTTGTCCTTTAAGTAGTGGGAGGAAGGAGATAATGTAATGGCTATACAGATTGTGTTTTTAATAGCAATTAAATTGACAAATAACTTTAAACAGAGTCAGACTAGGGGGCCCAGGGCCCACCAGGACTGTTGCCGCAGGGCCCCCCCTCTAGCTCCCCCTACCACACCAGCAAGTCAGTGCTCTGCGCTGCGTGTGTGTGCATGCCCACAATGTTTTTGCTGTGACCACCCAACAAAGTCAGGTTGTGGCATTAAGAAGCCTCAAATTCGCAGACCTGGGCGTGGATCTGACCCAGTCCAACCCTGACTTTAAACACTAAATATTTATGTTGTATATTCACTTTAAATTACATTTTATTTCACTTTGCAAAAAACTGTTTGGGGTGGACAACCAGACTATCTTCTAAAATGTCCTTTTTACAAAGCCATGTTGCTGTGAAGGTTTATACAACTAATTCTGTAAGAATTTGAGTTCAAAAAAGCATAAAAAGTAAAAAAGTACAATACCAATAGTGGTTAATTGTTTATGTTCTTCTAGGTTTAATACAATTGGTAAACATTGTTTCCATAACCACAGTCTCCTGTTCTATACTGATCCTTGAGGTCTAGACTGAAATTCAAAATAGGCCCAAACAGCCCCCACTAGCCCAATAAATAGTGTTTTCTATGGCATCTTACAGCAGCCTCTGAATCTACAAATTCCATTCAACAAGGAAGGGTTTGGGTTACTAGAGCACTGGGATGATTTTTCGCTGGGGTACTAACTATACAGTCATGATGGATTGCACCTCAATGGAAGGGGGTCCACTGTGCTAGGGGAAAGAATGGCTAAGAGGTTGTAGGAGTGTTTAAACTAGGCAAGGGGGGGTGACATAATGAATTATGGGGGAGCTAGGGTAGATGGGGCAGTGGGATTAGTAAGGGGTCATGGGGGAGGAATGAGGGGGGGCATACAGTTTACCAGCTAGGGAGGTCCCTCTGTTACAAGGAAAACAGACTAATACTAACATAACATATAATTCTCCACTAAGTACTGCAAATTTAAAAAGTAAAAGTAGTAACCTCTGTATGCTGGCAAATGCACAAAGTTTGTCAGGTAAAATGGGAGGCCTAGAATTAATTATGATATAATTGGCATCACTGAGACCTGGTGGGATGAAACATGTGACTGGACTGTGAATTTAAATGGTTACACCCCTTTTAGGAGGGACAGAGGGATTAAAAAGGGTGAAGAAGTGTATTTGTATGTAAAGCTTGAATTAAAGCCATGCACTAAAGAAATAACCATTGCTGGCACTGGTGAGGGTGTGGAATTTCTCTGGGTAGAGATTTTGACTGGGCAAAATGTTACAAAGTAAATTATTATTGTTGTATGTTATACACCACTATTTTTAAGTGACGAATATGAAGCTCAGCTACTCTTACTAATAGAAGCGGCTTCACAACTAGGTCAAGTTATTATTATGGGTGACTTCAATTATCCGGACATTGACTGGGGTAATGGGGTTGACAAGACAGAAAAAGCTAGTAGGTTTGTAAATATGCTGAATGACAACTTTGTAAATATGCTGAATGACAACTATTTATCCCAGCTCATTCAAGAACCTACTAGGAATAAATCTCTTTTGGATCTTGTAATAACTAATAACACTGAACTCATCTCAAGCATTTGTGTGGGTGAGCATTTAGGGAATAGTGAACATAATATGGTCTCCTTTGAGATTCTGTTGCAGAGGCAGTGCTATAAGGGAGTTACTAAAACACTACATTTCAGACGTGCAAACATTTACAGTATAAGGGCATCTCTGCAACATATTAAGTGGGTAATGCTTTTCACAGGGTCAAACACAGAACAAAAATGGGAAATTTTTAAAATGCTGCTTAACAAATGTTGTTGCAAAGCAAAACCTTTTTGGTTCAATAGAAGTGTTGGTGTCAAGGTGGGTAAGAAAAGACGTGCTTTTAAGGCTTTCAAGTTAGCTGGGACAGCCAAATCATTTATAGCGTACAAGGAGGCCAATAAATCATGCAAAAAATCTATCAGAATCCACATTCTCCTTTGCGAGTGTGGAGCTCCCCATTCCCCATATTGGAAGGGCACGAAACGCGTCCGTACACTGTGCCAATATCGTGCCAATGCTGACAACTTGTATGTATTCAACTCAATAAGGATGTGAAGATTTTTATAGATTTGGAATATGTGTCATTGAATAGAGTCCTGGGAAGGCAAACTAAAATCGATATGGAAAAGGATATTGCAGAAAGCAGTAAAAATAATCCAAAACTATTTTTAAATTTGTCAATAGTAAATGAAGCAGGAAGGGGTGGGACCCTTAATATCAGAGGGGGGAAGGATATTTAAAAGTGACTAGAACATGTTAAGATAAACCGAAGTCCGGGGATAGATGGTATTCATCCCAGGGTACTTACCGAGCTTAGCTGTGATTTCCAAAGCTCTTTACTTAATTAGTATTAAGTACCATAGTATTTGTACCTGGATAGAGAACTGGCTAAAATATAGATTACAAAGTGTGGTGGTGGTAAATGGAACATTTTCTAATTGGACCAGTGTTGTTAGTGGGGTACCGCAGGGCTCTGTACTAGGTCCCTTGCTTTTCAGCTTGTTTATTAATGACCTGAAAGTGGGCATTTAAAGTACGGTTTCTATTTTTGCAGATGATACTAAATTATGCAAAACTGTAGGTTCCATGCAGGATGCTGCCACTTTGCAGAGTGGCTTGTGTAAGTTGGGAAACTGGGCAGCAAACTGGAAAATGAAGTTCAATGTTGATAAATGCAAGGTTATGCACTTTGGCAAAAATAATATAAATGCAAGTTATTCTATATACTAAATGGCAGTGTGTTGGGAGTTTCCTTAAATGAGACGGATCTAGGGTTTTTTTTTTATAACAATTTGTCTAATTCTGGGCAGAGTCATTCTGTAGCTACTAAAGCAAATACATTATCTCTTGCATAAAAAAGGGCATTAACTCAAGGGATGAAAACATAATTATGCCTCTTTATAGGTCCCTGGTAAGGCCTCACCTGGAGCATGGACTCTAGACATTAAGAGGGAAAACTGGAGAGAGTGCAGAGACATGCAACTAAACTGGTTAGAGGGATTGAAGACTTAAATTATGAGGGCAGATTGTTAAGGTTGGGGTTGTTTTCTCTGGAAAAAAGGCGCTTGCAAGGGGACATGATTACACTTTACAAGTACTTTAGAGGACATTATAGACAAATAGCAGAGGACCTTTTAAACCATAAAGAGGATCACTGTACCAGAGGCCACCCCTTAATACTAGAATAAAAGGACTTTCATTTGAAGCAACGTAGGTGGTTCTTCACAGTCAGGACAGTGAGGTTGTGGAATGCACTGCCGGGTGATGTTGTAATGGCTGATTCTGTTAATGCCTTTAAGAGTGGCTTGGATGATTTCTTGGACAGACATAGTATCAAAGGCTATTTTGATACTAATCTATAGTTGGTATAGTTATGGGTATATATATATAATTTATGTGAAAGTATTTATTAGTGTGTATGGATGCTGGGTTTTCATTTGGAGGGATTTAACTATGTAATTATACAACTATGTAAATTACAATGCAAACACATATGGGAAAATTTACGAAATTCACGTGAAATGATCGAAGTTCGATTGAATTTGAATCAATTACGATCGTACGATTTTTTTCGTGAATTCATATATTCAAATTTGGCCTCTTCGATCATCGAATATCGAATAGATCGAATGATCGGATATTCGATAATTCGATCATTCGATGATCGAAGGAATCAAAATTTAAAATTTATTCGACTGCCTACTTCGCCAGCCTACCGAATTGCAATAGAAGCCTTTGGGAAGCTCCCCATAGGCTTCTGAGCCTAAGTCCTGCTTGAATACCATTCAAAATGATAGCCTAAAACAATTCGATAAGCATTCGATGGTTGAATGCTTATCAAATTTCGAATTTGGTCAAATTAATTTTGGGGAATAATAGTAAATTTGCCTCATACAAACAAAAGCCACAAAGGTAATTTATTGACACCACTGAATGGATCTTCATGTGCTACATAGTACCACAACATGTGCAACTCTGCTCACAACTAGATATTGGAAAAAATGTTCCTCATTAGGGATGGCGCGAACCGCCCAAAAAAAAGTTCGCGAACTTCCGGAAATTTGCGAACGGTTCACGAACGGTTCACGAACCCCATAGACTTCAATGGGAAGGCGAACTTTAACAGCTAAAAAAGATATTTCTGGCCAGAAAAATGATTTTAAAGTTGTTTAAAGGGTGCAACGACCTGGACAGTGGCATGCCAGAGGGGGATCAAGGGCAAAAATGTATCTGAAAAATCCATTGTTGACACAGCGCTGCGTTTTGTGCTGTAAAGGGAAAAAAGTCACTCAGGTGGTGGTTGTGGACACTGTAATATTATTGATATTTAGACAGAATGTGAACAAGCTCACACAGCTAGATGGCAGTTGTTTGAAGAACACACTGGGCAAAAAATGCCTACAGGGCAAATAATGGCTACAAGGTCAACGTATACACTACTACAGCGGTGGATACGGATTACGTAAAATTTATTATGGCTGCTTGAAAAAAGTCACTCAGGTGCTTTTTCTTGAGAGGGTAATATTATGGATATTTAGACAGAATGTGAACAAGCTCACACAGCTAGATGGCAGTTGTTTGAAGTACAGTAGATTACTAGCCAGCAAACTTACTATCCACTGTCCCTGAAATCACTAACCTCTTCAGCACACACAGGCAGAGTGAAAAAACGCTGCAGGGCTTCAGTTTTTATAGGGAAGGGGAGTGGTCCAGGGGGTGTGGGGGTGGTCCAGGAGGGAGAGCTTACTGATTGGCTGCCATGTATCTGCTGGTCTGGGGGAGAAATGGCAAAATAAAAGCGCCAACTAAGCCGAACCCAAATTGGCGAACGTCGCGCGACGTTCGCGAACTTCCGGCGAGCGCGAACACCCGATGTTCGCGCGAACAAGTTCGCCGGCGAACAGTTCGCGCCATCCCTATTCCTCATGTCATTCTATGTTCTGTTGTTAATCAAAGTTAGTTACTCCCTTTTCAAACCTTATTGACTCAATCTGGATACATGCACTCACTAAAAGTTTATCCACCATGTGTGCAAGTAAAACTATTTATTTAAACTTTTTCAATTGTGCATTTAACATTACAGCTTATTGCTCTTATTGCCAGATGATTTACCCAAGTAATCCAGCAAAATTTAGGCTTGTGCACAAACGCTTAGAACTTTTTTTTACTGCCACAGACATTTTAAAGGTGAACTAAAGCTTAATATATTGGTGTTTTGTATAAGCTCAAGTAAAGATCTGTGAATGTCAAGGTGTGTGCACTAGCTCCCCATCTTCTTTCTTCTGATTGACAGCACCTGCTGTGTGGTGCTATCCAGTAACCAGATTAACATATACTCTATGTATAGAATATAAAGGTAACAATACAAGGCTAATTAATAAATAATTGAGATTCCAATTACACAGCAGCTCAGTTAGCATCAGTTTCTTTGTCAGAAAACATAAATTTCTGCTGACCCCTAAACTTGGCTTCTCAACAGCTGCCAGACCACACTGTGCATGTGAATGTTACTAATATGCCTAACAAGAGCTAAGATGTGACCCCATGTGCACAACTTTGGATGCCTGAATCATTACTGTTCTATATAATGTAATACAGCATGCCTCAGCATAATTGTTTTTAGGGTTTAGTTCCAGTGATGGGCGAATCTCCCGCGATTCGCTTCGCCGAAAAATTCGCGAATTTCTAGAGAAATTCGCGAATCGGCGAAAAATTCACGAAACGAGTCACGGGACGATTTTGTCACGCGTCACGTCAACTGTGTCGCGCGTCGCGTCCACTTTGACGCGTCGCGTCGTTTTTGTCGCGCGTCGCGTCGTGTTCGTCGCATCAAAAACGACGCGCGACTGACGTCGTTTTTCGCCAAACGAAATTTCGCTGGTGATTCGCGAATCGCGGGAATTCGCCGCGAATTCGACCTAGGCGAATAAATTCGCCCATCACTATTTAGTTCTCCATTAAAGATTTTCACTGGCATGACTACATTTTGCATGTGTGTGTATCAGTGACTGAGACACTTGAAGGGACAATTCCACTGCTTATCTGCACTGCATTGGGTTCCACCAGCATTATATTAAAGGGATCCTGTCATGGGAAAAAAAAAAAAATTTCAAAAATCAGTTAATAGTGCTGTGTCCAAAAGAATTCTCAATTTTGAAATCTGACATGGGGCTAGACATATTGTCAATTTCCCTGCTGCTCCAAGTCATGTGACTTGTGCTCTGATAAACTTCAATCACTCTTTACTGCTGTACTGCAAGTTGGAGTGATATCACTCCCTCCCTTTCTCCCCCCCCCAGCAGCCTAACAACAGAACAATGAGAAGGTAACCAGATAACAGCACCCTAACACAAGATAACAGCTGCCTGGTAGATCTATCAATAGTAAAACCCATGTCCCACTGTGTACTATTCAGTTACATTGAGAAGGAAAAACAACAGCCTGCCAGAAAGCAGTTCCCTCCTAATATGCTTCACAAGAGAAAACCAGCCATCATTAAACCCTAAAGTGGCATCCAACGTGCTATTAAACAACTGCTTCTTCTGTGATCTCTCCTCAAGAGAAGTTATTTGTGTGCAATTTTCTTGTGACCTTTAAGCTTCCTAATTATAAAGTGTCTTGTATGATTTCTGAAAAATGCAGGTATACATATTTATCATATCATTACAACATCTTAAAGGAGAACTAAACCTTAAAATGAATATTGCTAAAAATGCCATATTTTATGTACTAAACTTATTTCATTGCTTGCGACACTCACATGCTCAGTGGGCTCTGAGCAGCTGTTGAAAAGCTAGGCTTAGAGGTCATCACTAATTATCAAGCAGAAAATTAGGTTGTCTGATGCTAAAAGGCTTATTCTTAAATTCTGATGCTAGTTGCACTGGTTTCTCTGCTGCCATGTAGTAATTATCCATATTAATTACTAATCAACCGTATACTGTGACATTTATACTCTAAGGGGCAGATTTACTAAATTCATATAAATTCACATGAGTGATTCGAAATTCAATCTAATTTTCAAAAAGATTCGAATTCGAATTTTTAATATGCAAATTAGGCAAATTCGATCATCGAATATTCGAATTCGAATATTCTAATTTAATTTTATTCGAATATTCGAAAATTTGATGGTCGGATACTTCCCCTTTAAATTTTAATTCGACCACCTACTTTACCAGATTAAACCTACCGAAATGGGGATCATTCCCTAAGATCGAATATAAAAAATTCGATTGATCGCTTAAAAATCGTTCGAAGAGTCAATTAGAATTAGATTCGAATATTCGAATTACCAATCGAATTTTCTATATTCGATCGTTCGATTGATCAAATTGCGGCAAAATCCTTCGAATTCGATTGTCGAATTCATAGGATTTTACCTCCCCACTATTTCCAAGGTTGAATTTCGATTTTTTTTTTATTCGAAATTCGACCTTTAGTAAATCTGCCCCTATGTCTACTAAGCTCAGTAAGTGACAGCAGCACAGAGCATGCACAGTGAATCAGCAGAAAAGAAGATGGGGAGCTACTGGGGCATCTTTGGAGACACAGATCTTTACTGCTAAAGGGCTGTGGTTGCCTGCGGCTGGTACAGACGCCCAACACATAATGTACAACATTTCTAGCTACTTCTTTAGTTTAACTTTCCTTGTCCTTTAAGTAGCAGGAAAAAAAACTTTTCTCATTATGCATGTAGAATAGTATTTTAGCATAGCAAAATCAGCCTTCTCTAGTTTGTAAGCATATCATACAAGGAATGGACATTGATGCAAAAAGTAGAAAAAAGATTGTATATGTGAACAATAACAAATAAAAGAATAAGGATGAGAACCCTAACGGGGAATTTAATGAAAAAACTATTCACAAAGTGAAAAGTTATGCCTTTGCGCGAACACATTTTGCTTTGCTTTAGCGACCACTTCCGACAGTGGAAGACCAAATTTGATAGTTTGCGCCAATGCACAGTAAATGTAATAAAACTTCTTAATAAAAAAGTAATTATGTTTGATCCAAAAGATATAGACTCCTCCAAGCACTTCTTCAGCGTGTGTAATTAAAATTTGCAATGCAATAACAGTTTAAGGAACAATATTACGAGATGGGGAATTTTATTCTTATTGGTGCTAATTGTTTTTCTCTTTGCAAATTTAATTAAATCCCCCCCTAAGAGTTTCTAATCTAATCTGTAGTAGGTAGAACGGTCAAATAGCAGACCTTATGACAGGTTCTCTACATGATATACAGAGCAGACTTTGTTCATTCCATACTTCTTAACAGATGGACTCAGTATTTGACCTTTTTTGCACATTTCAAAATCTCAGCATAGTTGCAAAGGTAATATTGCAATTGAAAACGGAGTGGCCTTTTGGTGGCATTTACCATCAAAATCTGTATCAATACATCGATACCATTTTAAATCTTTTGAAAAATCTTTTAACCGTGTGGCTATTTGCTAGACACTTGAGAAGCGACATTCATTTTTATAAGGTTGTCAAATGGCAACACAGAATCACTTGTAAACCTCAATAAAACACAGTTCTTGTAGCTCTGAGCAGTGAAGCAAAGGCATTTACTAGAGCCTTTTATGATGGAAGAAAGCCTTCTACAAAAAAAGTTAATTGTCTTTGGTCTGGATCACAGCACAAAAAATGGCTTAATACAGGAGCTCTTGGAAATAACTGACATGTCTTTGACCCTTTCTTAATAAAATATTATAGCATTCCTTTAGTAAAATGGGAAAAGGTATCTGTTGTCAGATGTAAGATTTTCACTTCCATTTATACAGTGCTACCCTATGCATACCCACTCCAAATGTCCCGTCACCTGCAGTATAAATGGCACATAGCTTGCACCTTCATTTATTTCATATGTTTTTCAAGTTGTATGTTTTAAATGAAATTATGTTTAACATTTATATCAGAATAACTCATGGAATAATGGTCAGCAGCACCATCAGTAAAACATGAATCTTTATTTTGCTCTTAACAAGTTCAGAGTCTAATTCCTTTAACCTTAAAGATAAATGATCTTAGAGGATGGTGCTGCTGACAGTTTTTCTGTGGGTTGCTGTATGAGAGTATGGGAACAATGAAGGAGCTTCCCTCCAGTAGGACAATGTGGTGAGCTGCCAAGTTTGTTTCCTGTTTATTTTAGAATACAAATAATAATTTAGAAAATGTAAAATCTTTACAAAATTGCCTTATTTTTCATAGTAACATAGTAAGTTACTTTGAAAAAAGACATATGCCCATTAAGTTCAACCTTTTAAGTCTATATATAACCTGCCTAACTGCTAGTTAATCACGAAAAAGGCAAAACACATCTGAATACCCTCCAATTTGCCTCAGAGGGGGAAAATCTTTCTTGATGATGGCAATCAGTCCCTGGATCAACTTGTACTATAAGCTATCTTCTGTAACCCTGTATTCCCTCACCTGCTAAAACGCCATCCAAGCCCTTTTTAAAGATTTCTAATGTACAATATCAGCCTGTACAACTGATTCAGGGAGAGAATTCCACATCTTAACAGCTTCCACTGTAAAAAAAAAACCCTTCCAAGTATTTGGGCAGAGGATGAAAGACAAGCTTCTACCGTGACCTCCATCACTCTGCGTGCTTGGGAGAAAAGGGGCAGGAGTGCTCAGAGTCAGCAGGTTCATGCTGGAGAGGCGACGGGTTTTGCTGCCCCAATACTGCTGGCAGAGAAGAGCACGCCTGACATAGGGCAGCCAGTAGAGTGAGCCAGGTTTCATTTGTGTTGGTGTTTATTTTTCAATGCATACTAACGAATTTTTAAAAAAGTTTTTGATGTTACTGTCCCTTTAAGTGTCTCTTCTCCAGCCCAAATTTAGACAGCCTTTGCTCATAGCTGAGATTTTCCTTTTACCAGCTTAGTTTCCCTTCTCTGGACCCTCTCTTATTCAATAATATCCCATTTCAGCACTGCGGACCAAAACTGTACAGCATATCTAGATAGTGCCCCCTCTTCCTGCAAATCAATGCTCCTTTTAAAGGGGTTGTTCACCTTTGAGTTAACTTTTAGTATAATGTAGAGAGTGATATTCTGAGACAATTTGCAATTGGTTTTGATTTTTTATTGTTTGTGGTTTTATGGTTATTTAGCTTTTTATTCAGCAGCTCTCTAGTTTGCAGTGTCAGCAATTTGGTTTCTAGGGTACAAATTACCCCTAGCAACCCTGTATTGATTTGAATAAGAGACTGGAATATGAATAGGAGAGGGACTGAATAGAAAGATGAGTAATAAAAAGTGGCAATAACAATACATTTGTAGCCTTACAGAGCATTTGTTTTTAGATGGTGTCAGTGACCCCCATTTGAAAGCTGGAAAGAAACAGAAGAAAATTGCAAATCATTAAAAAACTATGAAAAATAAATAATGAAGACCAATTGAAAAGTTTCTTAGAATTTTTTTCTAATTTAAATTAGGGATGCACCAAATCCACTTTTTTGGATTCGGCCGAACCCATTGTGAAAGATTCGGCCAAATACCGAACCGAATCCGAACCCTAATTTGCATATGCAAATGAGCAAGGGGGGGTAAAAGCTAAAATTTTTTTACTTCCGTGTTTTGTGACGAAAAGTCACATGATTTTTTGTATTCAGATTTGGTTCGGCCAGGCTGAAAATGGCCAAATCCTAGATTCGGTGCATCCCTATTTTAAATATTCGAATTGTTTCAGCCTTCCTCCAATCCCTAGGTTAGAAATCCCTAGAAAATTAGAAATAGAGGCCAGTCTAAAACTGACCGAAACTCTCTTAGGACCCAAGTGTGTATTCCATTTGGCCCTGGCACCTTGTTGACATTTATTTTTAGCAACACTTTTATCTTTGTTGTAGTAATGCCTGGCAATAAGAAAAGCCATTCATAACTAAGGGGTCGTTAACCATTCCACTGGGCAGAAATGCAGTCTAGTAAGGACTGCATCCTCTGCCTCTCTCCTTTAACTTGCTCATTTGAATGAGGCACCATTTCGAATTGGGTAGCAGTGGGAAAAGATACACACGTGACTTCCACAACACCTCTTTAATTGAGTAATGTAGAACACAGACATCACTCCATTCAATGGGGTAGCCCTGTGAAACAAAGAAAAGAAACCCTGGAGCATTATAGGTCTAATTCAAAATCCCACCCAGAACAAAGATCCCAGTTATTTGTGTTTATATGTATAATTGGGTTTATAATTTACTGTTTATTTATTTATTTATTTATTTATTTGATGAGGCTTTTCCCCCAAGCCTTCATTAAAATCTGCTTATGTTTTGCATGTACAAGATAGACATAACTTGCATGTCTAATCAAATTAATAATATTCCTGTTGTTTGCATTACTAGCTTTTAAAATAAAATATATAGTAAAAGTAAATATCAAAATATAGATAACCTTTCCTGCTCTAATAATCTTTTAAAGATAACTGGGTGCATTGTATTCAAGGAATAAGTATATTTTTCATTCATCTTTCATATAGCATCAGCTGTGGCTGCTACTGAAGCTATGAAATTGTTACCCTTAACAAGCCAGTCACAGTACAAAAAAAAAGAAAACTGCCACAAAATGACAAGGAAAGCAACATAATGTAAGCATCCCACAGAAGGAATGTCATGTATCCAATCTCATACTATAATTCCTGTAACCTTCTTCAATCTCTATGGATTCCACAAGATAAGGCAGTACTATTTGTAATGCAGATTGTGGCTTCAAGCTACAATGATTTCCCTATAACCTTTTGTAACAGTGTATAATGTAATCCTTAGTAAGGCTATGCAATTTTAATAGTCCAAGTCCAAGTTCAAATACGTTTTTACATATATAAAACTAACTGTAGATCTTGAGGTCACCACAAACCTGACTATTTTGCATAACCTTGAATTTATCTATACTAAACTTAATTGGCTAATTTGCTGCTCAGTTTTCCAATTTAGTTAAAGTGATACTGACGTTAAAAAAATTATTTTCAAAATATGAATGTACATTAAAAGTTACTTATAAGTCATGTTGATAGTTTTTTAGCTGATAGTTCTGCTTTTGTAAGTAATTGATACTAGAATTGTTACAAGAAGTTCCTAAACCGGAGACCAAAACTGTACAGCATATTCTAGATGGGGTCTTACCAGTGCTCTATAAAGTGGAAGAATAACCCCTTCCTGCCGTGAATCTATGCCCCTTTTAATACGGTTCAAAACCTTATCTGCCCTTGATGCTGTTGACTGGCATTGCTTGCTACAGCCAAGTTTATTATCTACAAGGACTCCAAGGTCCTTTTCCATTATGGATTTGCCTAGTGCAGTCCCATAAAGGATATACATAGCTTGGATATTTTTTAACATCCCAGGTGCATGACTTATCATACAGTACATGATTTATCATATCAGTTTGTCAAGATCATGTTGCAAGGATACCCCATCCTGGATGAAGTCACAATTCAAATGGGTTGTTTATTATAGGTGCTTATGGCAACTTAGTAAGCTTCTATTTGCTGCAAACATTTATTTTTTCTCTTCATAGGGGCCATATACAAAAGCAAGTTATATAAGGCAACCTTGTCCTAACCACCTGCTATATGGAAGGCATAACATAGCAAGAGTGTTTGGCAGTCACTGGCTCTCCTTGAGCATCTTAATGACATATATGGCTACAGAAAGCAAAGAACAATTTTCATGAGCATCCCAGAGTCCAGCCTCCATGAAAAGTGCTGCTGAACACAAACTGTATTCAGCACTGGCTTTTCTGAAAGGGTGATGCATAGTTATGCATGTTCTCTAATTGGGCAGCTTGGAGTGAATATTGAGTTGGTGCTGGGGCATACTGGGGCAGGTATCAAGGATGAAAGTTTCAGCAGAAGAGAAAGTAATCATAAACATACAGGGACCTTCTGAATTATTCTATAGTGTTCCATATTTCAAGATGCTGTGCCGCTAGTCCACCAATGCTCGCACCAAACCCACACCATCACAATCCTTGCATCACCTTACTTTCCCCAAACGCTCTGTTTATTTGACCCACTGTTATCTCTTCCACTGGAGACTGTATATCCAAGAGATTCAAACCACTGTCAAAATCTCCCATCTAGTCCCCTAGAATATGCTGTACAGTTTTGGTCTCCAGTGCTCAAACAGGACATTATTGTATTAGAGAGGGTACAGAGAAGAAATGTAATTCACACCTAGTAGTTTGATAGTAGTAAATAATGGTAGAGAATCTCAGGTTGATGTAATAAACTCACCAGTAGTGAGAAGTGGTCCAGGTGCACTGCCCTGAACCCTCAGACTCAAACTTAAACAGTCTTTGATACTTAATCATAGGCCTATCATTAAGTATATGGATGATGTGAAACACGTAAGTCTGTATCTGTGTGCACCACAATAAACTACATGATGGTTTGACAAGTCTGCCTAGAACATTGGTCTTTTGCTGTATAAGGGCACAGACAGGCCCGGACTGGCAATGTGTGGGTTCTGGCAAGTGTCAGAGGGGCTGCTATAATGTGCCATATACATTCAGTATTTATTGGGCTGGTGGGGGCTGTTTGGGCCTCTGTGTGGGCTGATTAGGCCTCTGTGTTCCTGAAATGCCAGGGCCTATTTGGACTCTCAGTCCAGACCTGGGAACAGAGAAGGGCAACTAAGCTGGTAAAAGGTATGGGAGATATTAGTTATGAGGAAAGACTGGCCAAATTGGGGATGTTCACGCTGGAGAAGAGGCTCTCAAGGGGTGATATGATAACTATGTATAAATATATCAGGGGATTATATAATAATTTCTCTAATGCTTTATTTACCAGTAGGCCTTTCCAGTTGAAATGAAGTCACCCATTCCGATTAGAAGAAAAGAGGTTCTTCCTAAATATTTGAAAGGGGTTTTTTACAGTGAGAGCTGTGAAGATGTGGAATTCTCTCCCTGAATCAGTTGTACAGGCTGATACATTAGAAAGCTTTAAGAAGGGGTTGGATGGCTTTTTAGCAAGTGAGAGAATGTAGGGCTATCGAAGATAGCTCATGGCACAAGTTGATCCAGGGACTATTCCATTTTGGAGTCAGGAAGGAATTGTTTCCCCCTCTGGGACATATTGGAGAGCCTTCTGATGGGATTTTTTTGCCTTCCTCTGGATCAACTAGCAGTTAGCCAGGTTAAAAAAAGTTAAAAGGTTAAACTTGATGGGCGTGTGTCTTTTTTCAACCTAATTTACTATGTTCCTATGTAACGCACAATAACAGAAAGAATATAGTCTCTGTTTCGTAGATACTTACTAAGGCAAGTTTTGCATCAACCAATGGGGGGCCTGATGCCCATGCACTGGCTACATAATTATAGATAGTGAAGAGGGAGTGGAATTTGAAGACTGCAGGGACATCTAGGAAGAGCTAACGGAAAGTGAAAGTAAAAGACTGTTCTACCTGAGACAGGCAAGATATGATTGACGTTCCTTGATGATGGTAAAGAATCAGTTTCATGTTTGGTAACTTTTACTACACAGTGTGGGTCACACGTCCCCTTTAAATGGAAAATAAGTTTTAGCTCAGATCTTCATGAGAGCATGCCATTCTAAACTGTCATTCACCATTAACACACTCAGACAGCTGAAAATAAATTTGTAACAGGGTCAGAAATGATACAACATAATAGTTTCCATACCAACCCTGTTGGGCGAAGAGGCAGTTTAAAATAAACCAGCTAATCTTAAGCATCTATTGCAGATGGTTGTGTGATCTCAACATTTAAGTGTTTTATTACTTTTATGTGAGTGTAATGCATTCAGGAATTCATTTTCATGTATTTTAACCAATGTACCTGTACTTACAGCCATGACATTGTGCATTATTTTACTAGCGAGTATTCTTGGCTCTCCCACATTGCTGCGTTATTATTTATCTTCTGATCTTTATCCAAGTTTCTCCGAACAACCAATTTTTCCTGTAAGACTTTTGTTGTCAGCATGCAAAACAGCTGTTGCTTTGAGGTTCCTGGCAGTAATGAACTCTTTTTGACATGCACAACCTACATTGTATTTGTTAGGTTTAATGAAACAAAATGGTATCAATAAATAGAGGTTAACTGATGATATTTTGATTTGACCCAAGCGTCAACTCTTCGTCACTAATTACAGTTAGATAATGCACACATTAATTTCTGTCACGAACGGCACCCAATACCAGAACAATTGCTAAACACCTTTGTCTCAGCTCGGCTTCACCAGTTAAGTGACCGCCTTTGGCCTCGGGAGGAGCCCTCGGCTTACTCAGATGCCACCTGGACTTAACGAGAGATGTAAAGCAGGAGTTCTGGCTAGCACAGGGGCACGATCGTTTCACCAAGGAATTGGATTGAAGAATACCACCAAGTGGAGTAGGCAGGCCGGAACAGCACAAGCTACGTAGAATAGTCAGACAGGCCAGGATCAGGATAAGAGAGGGTAGAGTAGTCAGGGGACAGGTAAAAGGTCAGGATACCAGAGGACAGAGATAATCAGACTAGCCAAAGGTCAGGATTGGAGAATAGCAGGATAGTCAGGCAAAGCAAGGGTCAAATACCAGTAGATCAGTCAGGAATCAGATAGGAAACACACCCAGGAACTAGCTAATAGAACCTAACAACGGGCAATGCTCTGTACACTAAGATCCCTTTATATAGTGTTTGAATTTGGCGCCATTGCGCGTGACGTCATCACGCCGGCGCATAAACCCGGAAGTGCGCCGGCGCGCGCGCCATAGGAAGACCGGCGCTGGAGGAGAAAGGATGCACGCGGCAAGCGTCCCCGACCAAAGCATGGGGAACGCTCCCGCGTGCTTGGGGCATACCCACTAGATCACCAGGGGAAACGTGAGTCCTTACAATTTATCTATCTCATTTATACCACTTAGCACAGAATATTGTGTCACAGCATCCCATCCAATTAAAGAGTTCACCATTGAAAACAATGGTGCTTTGGTATGCTAATGAAAAGGTTAAATGCATTAAATGAGTTAAGATAACTTTGGATAACACAGTTTCTTCAATTAACCCTGAGTCACGACGCATTTAACTTACAAATCCAAGTGACTGTATCTGTACCAAGAAATAAGCAAAGAAAAGTAGATGTGGAATGATTCTGTTTATAGAAGTTTTTGGGGCAAGTTTTGGTTTTGTAATTGTATGCTTGGATTTTTATTGTAACTTCACCCACTAATCTCTAGACAGAATCAATAAGTTTCTGATTCCAAGCCTGAATGTGTTTTAAGCTGTTGTACGCTGCACAGGTGTACACAAGAATACACAGGGATTGGTTTGGTTTTGACCCTAACTGCATTTATTGATTGAATAATGTCCACCCTAGATGCAGCCTTAAAAACGTTCCATAGCATTTTGAGGGTTGCTGTGTCTTGATTTTTTTTTTTTTTTTGAAGTAGAGCTCTGCAGAGGTATTGGACTTTTTCAAGTAATTTATCTTGTGCAAGCCATAAGGAGTTTAGGCATGAGTTCTTGAATGGAATAGAAGGTATTGAGCATTCAGTCTCCGATCAGCTGCACTGGAGCTCTGAGGAAATGCATCCATCAGTGGTTAGACCATACCCTGGGCAAACCTAATTTTGATGATGATTTGATGATGATTATTTGTAACAATCTCTTTTCAATAGCTGCTCAAACCACATTGAGCATATACAGGTCAAAGCAGTTGACAACTTTAAAGGCCTCAATTATTAGTAATATAGAGATGCTGAACATTTAGGCTGGTTTAATAAGTTTAATACTGTAAATAAATATGGCATTTCTATTTTTAGGGTTTATTTTTCCTTTAAGGAGGACTTTTTTGCCACTGGCGATTTCATTTATTTGGATGTATTTTTACATACTGTGGAGGTTACTCAAATGGTTATAAGTTTTGTGCAGATATGAGCCTTTTTCCAATTAAAACAAAACTGCAAATTAGATATAAGTTCTTTTGACAGAAAAAAGCATACTGGCCCATTTGCTCCCACCAGTTTGTGAGAGAGCCTCAGCCACTCACAAAGCAATGGGAACATTTACTCACAAGTTTATCCTGTAGCTTTTTCAGCTATGCAAGTAAACATTGACTACTGCTTTCTACTTTCTGGGCACAGAGCTCAGCCACTCTCATTTTTCCCAGGAGGAGAAAGGGGCCTAAGTGAACACACCCACTGTTACTGCCCTCAACTTCCCATAAAGCATTCTGGGAAAAAATATACTTCACTCCAGTGCAGTAATCCCAAACCAGTAGCTCATGAGCAAAATGTTGCTCCCAAACCCCTTAGATGTTGCTCTCGGTGGCCTCACAGCAGATGCTTATTTTTTAATTCCAGGCTTGGAGGCAAGTTTTGGTTGCATAAAAACCAGGTGTCTTACCAAACAGAGGCACCTGTAGGCTGCTAGTCCACATAGGGGTTACCAATAGTCAATCACAACCCTTATTTTTCTGGTGAGGTGTGGTTACTTACTTACATCATATCCTGTCTTCCAAAAATGCACTTAAGTTAAAAAAATGCAGGATTGCCTGCAAAAGTCCTAACCTAAACTTTTTTTTGGGTAACCAGTTTTCTCCAGACATTTCATAACTTATGGAACATTCATTTTACAGTGGGCTCATGTGTAAGGCATAATATTAACTCTCTTGTCTTTATTAAGGTTTCCTGGATATTTGTAATAAGAAATGGTAACTTCAATCATTTGCACCAACATTTATAATAAACACCTCCATACAACTTTAAATTACCCTCCCTATGCAAATTGACCTAAGTGCAAGATCACTAGCGAATATTCTCTAGTCACAAATGAATGCTAGTTCATTTTCGATATGAAATGTTCACACCACCAAAGTAACGCTAGCAAAAAGACAACAGCATTCGATGCCCAGGACGAAACTTTGCATATTAGTGAATTGGTGAGATTGTAGTGCATTTCCGCCTGGTGAAGTGGTGCGAGGTGTGAAGCTGACGGCGAACATTCGCCCATTAGTTAATCTGTCCCATTGTGTCTCAATATGTATTTATAAACAGGATCACTTAAATGTGAATTTAAAAAGCTTTTAATAGGGGGGCGTGACCGGAAGCCGACCAGGACGGACGTCTGACACAGCAGCTCCGTGACTGTGCACAAAATCCTGCCACTATCCTTTCAGAACCGGCGATATCTGTGACGCATACTCCCCGGCTACTATCAGAGAACCGGCCGAGACAAGTACATGGGGAAAAACCGTGCGGCAGGCTCCCGTAGCAGCGCAGCTGCCATGGCTTCAGGCGTCCAAGATGGCGCCGGCTCCTCCACTGCTCACGTGCCGAGTGAAACCCCACAGACTGAGCAAGCAGGGAAAGGGAAAAGTCTGAGCACATCTGCAGCAATGAAACTTGGCAAGTATGCTAGAGAACCACCTTATAACCAGGCCACGCAAGGAAGCCAGCATCCTATATCTCCTGGAGCCTCTCCCTATAGCTCTCCTATGCCCTCCCCAGCTAGTTGCCCAGACATGCAGTCAACTGAGCAAACACAGCCAACCCTTGCTGAACTCATGTCACTTATCAATAGCAACCATGTGGTTACAATAGCAAAGATGGACGATCTCAAATCCGACTTCGCATTGTTAAAGCACAATGTACAAAAAATAAGGGAATGCACAATGGAGGCGGAGAGGCGAATCAGCACATTGGAAGATATCACCACTCCTATTCCAACCAGCGTCTCTGAGATGACACAGAAAATTCAGGCTCTGGAGGCAAAAGCGGACGACCTTGAAAATAGGCTCCGCAGAAACAACATCAGACTAGTGGGCTTGCCAGAAAGGGCGGAGGGCAGCTCCCCTGAACTTTTCTTGGAAAACTGGCTCAGGGATAAGTTTGGCAGCAGCATGCTCTCTACAACATTTACAGTAGAGCGCGCCCACAGAGTTCCAGCACGCTCTCCACCCCTAGGAGCTCCACCTCGGCCATTTATAGCCAGAATGCTGAAATACAGAGACCGGGACAGGATTCTTATGGAAGCCCGCAAAAAACAGAAGATTAGCCACGAAAATACCAAAGTCTCCATATACCCAGACTTCTCTATGGAAATACGTAAGCAGCGGCTTAAATTCATAGATATCAAAAAACGCCTGCGACTACTCAACCTACCTTACGCAATGCTGGTTCCAGCCAAACTGAGAGTCCAGGAAGGAGACAGGGCTCGTTTCTTTCAAACCCCGGAAGATGTTAATTCGTGGTTGGAAACCAGGACCCGGAGAACACCAACTCGATAGACATTGAATGACTTCACTAAGTAGGCGCAATGACGGAATCCACGCCTGGTTCTGAACCCAAGACTTGAATGCACAGGACACATAAAAAGGTTTAATTAATACAGCCTTAAGGTTCTGCCAGCTGGCAGGTCACTAGTTAGGAGCAGAGAGTGCTCCTCCTTGTAAGAACTCTTTTGGTTATGGGACTAGGCCCACCCAAGTTAGGGGGGTGAGTAGGGTGGGAAATGGGTGTTTTTGGGTCGTTAATTGTTATTTGTTTTATTTTGTGGTTCAATCTTGTGTCCCCCAGCTAAGGAGTCTCCAAATACTCCCTATTCTGTATACATGCACAAAATATCGGCACTATGCAGTCTCTGACCCTGATCTCCTGGAATACCAGGGGACTCAACTGTAAATACAAACGTGCCCGCTTATTTGATTGTATCAAAAGACAAGCCCGCAGTACTGCTTTTACAGGAGACTCATCTAACGGGACAAAAACTCCTCTCCCTTAACCCTTTAACTGCCAAGCACGTACCTAGTACGTGCTGGCGTTAAAGGTTCAGGCCGC
>CM044432.1:68137757-68152407 GCA_024363595.1 Xenopus borealis | reverse complement strand
ACTGCTTGGCAGTAGATGTTCGGTTTTGGACAAAATGGCTGGCAGCGAAAGGGTTAAGAGACATTGGGTGGCTCATGCTTACCACTCAAAGTTCTCTACACATGCTAGAGGAGTCTCAATACTCATTAGAAAAGGTGTCCCTTTTGACTGCATCGGAGTTAGATCCGACTTCTATGGGCGCTACATAGTTCTCCATTGTAAGCTGGCCAATCAGCTCCTTACATTGGCCAACATCTACTGCCCCCCGCCATTCTCCCCATCTCTATTAGATTGTGTGTACTCAGCACTTTCTTCTTTTCCATGCCCCAACCTGTATACTGGGAGACTACAATGCCACACTGGATCCCCAATTGGATAGGCTGAGTCAGACAAGTAGTTATAATCAAGGGCTGAAACGCTGGGTAGACAACCTAGGCCTCATAGAGATTTGGCCACCAGGCCCTAGCCCAGGCGCAGAGAGATTTAGAACTGGCCCAAACAAAGGTAACCAGAAAACGCTTGTTATACACAGACCAGAAAATATTTGACCAAGGTGATAAAGCAGGTAAACTACTAGCAAGAATGGCCTTAGCTAGAGACTCACAAACCCTAATAGCCCAAATAAAAATTCAGCAGGAGATGTAGTGAATACCCCAGAGGACATACTTTCAGCCTTCACTAACTTCTATGAGAACTTATACCAGACAAAAGCGGCTATTTACTAGACCAATTAACTCTTTACCTTGACACAATAGCCCTCCTCAGGCTCACGCAGGAAGAAAGGGACTACCTGGACAGTCCCATTTTAGAAAAAGAGGTGGAAGAGGCCATCTCAGCTCTTCCTTCTAATAAAACCCCCGGCCTTGATGGCTTTCCAGCCGCCTGGTACACATTGCAGGGTAACTTCTTGGTTAAACAACTTCAGAAAACTTATATTTATGCCTTCGAACAAGGGATTCTGCCTCCCTCTTTTTATGAAGCAGTGATTGTATTGATTGCAAAGGAGGGTAAGGATCCAATGCTCTGTGACTCATATAGGCCTATCTCACTCATAAACACGGATGCTAAGATACTTGCTAAGATTTTAGCTGCCAGGTTGGCTAAGATAGTTCCCTCCATCATACATATGGAGCAAACAGGCTTTATGCCAGGCAAATCCACCACTACTAATCTAAGGAGAGTGTATACACATCTCCAGACTGAACATGCAAACAGTAGCTAGGATCATAGTTTCCCTGGATGCCAATAAGGCATTGATGAGGAAACTTGGATTTGGCCCGAGTTTCCTTAAGTGGATCCAAATGTTATATCTCAAGCCCACTGCATGTATTAAAGTTAACAGTATGGTGTCCTCCTCCTTCCCTCTAGCCAGGGGAACCAGACAGGGATGCCCGCTGTCACCACTTCTGTTTGCAGTGGCAATTGAACCTCTGGCCTCCTGTCTCCGACAGGCCCCAGCGGTGGTAGAGCTAAAACATGGCATCCTAGAGGACAAACTCGCTCTCTATGCAGATGACCTCCTTCTCTTTTTAGAAAATCCAGGGCGGCTCTTAGCATTATTGATAGATTTGGCACATACTCGGGGCTTATTATAAACAAGGCCAAATCAGTAATCTTTCCCATTGATGATATTCAGGACCATTCTGCATCCACCCAGGGTCTCAAATGGGTTGATAGATTCAAATACTTGGGCATCACCATCGCCCTAAACCTTGATTCATATATTTCAGACAATATTGTCCCAATTGTCACTCAATTTAGGAATGCAACAAATGTCTGGTCTAATTTGCCCATCACCTTTTGGGGCAGAGTTAACCTATACAAAATGATCTACCTGCCCAAGATATTATATAAGTTGATTAACTCACCTGTATGGATCCCTGAGTCTCAGTTTTGTAAAATTAACTCCATATTAATTCCCTTTTTGTGGGCTAGCAAATCCCCACGCATCACCTGGACCACTCTAACAGCTCCGCTGGACAAGGGAGGCTTGGCCCTGCCCAATTTACGCTTCTACTTCTTGGCCAGCCAACTCTACCACATTCACAGCTGGTTCCACCCTGATGTGTAAGATCCCACTCTCCTACTTCTGACCTCCAGGATGGGTTCCCTGGAGGCGCTTAAGAATATACCATATAGGCGGCTAAGTGACTACGATAATTATCCCTCCACAATATCCACCCCCTTCAAAGCGTGGAAGACGATCTGTTCATACACAGGCCATAAACCCCCCTTAATCTCCCCTTATCTGCCACTGTGGAGGAACTCCAATTTACCCCATCTTAAATCTCTCCAAGACTTTGCATATTGGCCAGAAAAAGGTCTAAAATTTTTGGGAGACATCCTGATAAACCAGGTATTCCCTACTTTCCAACAACTGGAAGTGCAATTAAAAGAGCCCAAAATCCAGTTTTTTAGATATCTCCAACTGCGCCATGCCTTTAAAGCTCAGTTCTCCTCCTTGGAGGTGACATATGATACTCCCCCAGTAGAGTTAATACTCCAAGACCCAAAGAGAGACAAGCTGACTTCCAGAGAGAAGAGGTTTTGGCGGGGGGTGATGCGATACCTGGCTGATAATCTAGCGCTTCCCCAAGTGCTCTCCCCCGAGGTCTGTCTACTTGGGCTAGTGGATGATCTGGTGCCCACGAACAAGTCCAGAACACTAATGCGGGTCACAATTTACTATGCAAAAAAAACTGGTGATAATGAACTGGATGGGTAAAAACTGTCCCACTATCACCCATTGGGTCAATTTAATAAATAAAACTCTCCCTTCTATTAAACTCCCTTATTTGGCCAGAGGGTGTCCAGATAAGTTTGAAAGGATATGGAATCCGTGGTTAGAGGTTAACATGATAGATACACATGTTATTAATACTTGTAACAACACCCCAACTTGAGGAGGGGACCTTAAGACTATTGCATGTACACTGTAGAAAAACATTGTGCTGTAAAATGTTCTGTATATGTAACTCTTTTGTTAATTCCCATGTGAAGACCTAAAAGACACCGCAGTTGTTTACTCTGTTCCAATTGTGAACCTTGTTTTTTTTTTTTATGTTATTCCACTTCCCCTTTCCCTTATAAAAGAAAATAAAGACTTTAAAAAAAAAAAAGTTTTAATAAAGGCTTTAAAAGAAAAGATTCAGAATTGTTCAATTGTTTATTGTTCAATGTTTGTCATGAACTATTAACACGCACAATTCATCCTTCCCTGGTAGGTTTTTTTCATTTTCTCATGATTTTCTAGATGCCTTTTATGTTAATTCAATCAAAGCTACTAAAAGATTTTTTAAACCTTGGTTTCAATTCCACAGGTTATAATAGTCTATCTATAGCAAACTGATTACTATCCATGTGTCACATCTAGGGCAGGTAGTACTACAAAGAATACAAGTGGCTGATGATCTATTAAGGTACACTTTAAAAAATGATTTCCTTTTTTAATTTTCCTCATGCTTTTTACAGTTACTTATTTATATCTTTTAACCCTGACCTTAACTACATTTAATAAGCTTTGATTGTATACAGAGTCTGCTTTATACAAAGAACATGTCTGCTATAATCTTCTGAATATTGCCTCAAAGCAAAACTCTGTTCAATCAATCCAGCCTTCTCAGCAGTTATCCACATGTAGATAAACAACAATAATACCTTGGATTAGAGTGTCTCTGTGTGCTAAAGGCAAATGGGGCATTTTGATACAGCTTCCATCCAGCAGGACACAGATGTGAAAATCAGCCCAGTTCACTGCTAGTATTGTAATTTAAATCCCAAGTGCCCTAGCAAAAATATAAGAAAAATTCAATAGAATATAATTTTTTACATGTTTATACATTTATGTTTGTTATAACTCACAGTAATTATTTAAAAAAATAATATATAAAGTATTGGCCTGGCCTAAGCAAATGTGGTGGCCATTTAATACAACTTTGATGAGGGTCCTCTGGACTTGTGTGCGTGTGTTTCTATTTCCAGTATATACTGTATATATTTTAATATATATTAATGTAGTGTAGCACCAGGCCCAGCATTACATTTAGTGTATCAATATTTAATAATGGCAGAGATTACATAGTCCAGGACCCAGCATTTGGATATGCACTTTTCAGTTGCTTTTAATCAGTCTTATTTATCAGCAACTTTGTCAGAGCAAAACTCTCATGCTCCATTGCTAATCTTATCTAGGCCTGCTGAAGAACCAGCCTAAAAGCTGTAACTCACAGCCATTTTGCCCTAAGTTCCCCTGCAGTGGATATGCTGCCCATTTAGGTGCATTTAGGACATTCAATTTGCAAACAACTCAAGATTCTTCCATTAGTATATTAGCATTAGGTGTAAAACTGGGTAATTGCAGCCATGTGTAAGTTTTAAAGGAGAACTAAACCTCCTAAACCTCAGCCCCCTTCAACTATCCTCCCTTCCTGCGAACTCTCTGCACAGTTTATTCCATTCATTGTAAATCAATCGTAAACATGCAAAAGTGCACAGCAGATTTCACAGGTGCCATCCTCTTCCAGCAGTTTGCCTACACAAAAGAACCAGAGTGTGTTGAAGGGAAGACTGTGCAACAGAGCTTGGTTTGTGGGTATAAGGTCCCCAAAGAGAAGCCCCATGAGTCTCCAGCACAAGGGCAACATGGCAGCTCCACCTTTGGTCTTTTTTGTCAGAAATTAGCTGTTGCTTGACTTTAACCCTGCTGCCTGGGATGGAATTAGCTCATTGTTGTCCTGCCTTGCGGTGCATCTGCTGCAGAACCTCTTGGGAAAAAATTGTGTGAGTCTCCATGAGCCTGTAACTGCATCATGTGCAGCCAAGTAGCACTGTGTCCCCTTCTTCTCTAGGCTGTGTGGTTAACCCTTTGTGTACCAGGCTTCCCATTAATATATGACATGGAGCTAAGTGAACTGGTGCTAGCGAGTCTGTGTCAGTCCAGTTAGTTGTAAATTCCCTGGCCAGTAAAGGATTAATTGGCCTGGGATATGCTGTATATAAAGTAGCACTATAATAAAAAGAGTATCCATGGCAACAATGACTTCCTGATGCAACATTTATAAATTGTTGTGGTCACTGACCATGGCAACCAGGGAGTACAGTAGTTCAAATTCCAAGATGAAGGCAAACTAACGAGCAGCAAGATGGTCTGCAGCAGTGGGCGCTGGGGTACAAGGAGGAATTACTAAGAAACTAGGAGTTGGGGGTTAGTGGGCTAAATAATAAAAGAGGGACTGGAATAGAGTGGGGAGGGAGGGGCAAGTTATCACGGGCGACTGGGCAGAGGGAGATTTTACAGTGTGCACGCCAGCAGCCTTTCTTGTCAACTGAGCAGTCGGGACTCCTAGAATATACTAATATCAAATGCCACTTTGCCTTAGAAAGTGGTTTGTCTCAATGAGCCTGCCAGTTCCACGCTGGCCTAATTCACACGTAATCCTACGTTACTCTCTTTTCTGACACAAAGGTTAAAAATAATCATCAATAAATGGGAAAAAGTGATGATTCTTTTCTCCAAGACATTCATTCAACAAAATGTCAACATCTCTCTTGCTGTTCTTTTGCAGCTGAACCTTTTGATGTTGTTTTTACTGTCTGTTAGCAAATTATTCTCTTGTTTTTACTGTCTGTTAGCAAATTATTCTCTGTGAATGACAATTTTAAAAGCAGGATCATCAACACTCTTGCTATAATGTTGGCAAACACCCAAGCCGTTCAGCAATGGGTTAAATACAGTATACAGGCATCAAAGCTCTCCTGCTAGAGTGGCTTAGCTGTTTGCCAGTATTATAGCAAGTGTGGCAATGATCAGTGCACCAAAAGAAATCCAAAGGGAGTCTGAAAGCAGGAGCTCATCACCATTGGGATATTTCTCATATTTAGCTATAGACTTTGCAACTAATGTACTGAATATTAGCAGGCCCGGACTTCCCTCTTCGGGGCCCCCAGGCCAGCAGGTCCTAGCACCTGCAAATCCTGAATGCCCAAAACTAGAATTTCGATATTTAGAAGTGTGAAAAAAATGCTAAAACTTAAAATGTTAAATTATGGCATCTAAAAGCTTGCAAGCTAATGTAGAGGTCAACTCTTCTTGGCAAAATGTTTTTTGTTTTTTTTCAATTTAAGTCTTTGAAATTTTTCTTGAGAGTTTTAGACATTTTGATTACTGTAGTTAGTAAGCAGTGGTATCTACTGAATCCATTCCCCTACAAATATGCAAGGTATCTGGAACTGGAACTCTAGTGTAGTTGGAGGGAAAGCCCTGCATGGCTGGAAATTCAGATACCTGTTTTTATAAGGGTCTCTCTTGCTGGTTAAATTGTGATGTTGGATTACAGGTGTCCTGCTTTCCAATGCTGCACCACTAATGCTGAAAATAGTACAACAGTGGTATTCCTAAATACTAAAGAGAGAGCTGAAGCGTAGGCTTCAATTACCAATGCCATCTTACATGTATAAATGGAGTTCAACTGCTGTTATCCAATTCCATTTCCATATCGTTTTCTAGTCTTTTCTTATACTTTTGCTTTTTTCTTCTATTTTTCATTTCTCTTTAAATGAATATTTGTAATTTTATGGTGTATTCTTCTTCTCTACTCGCATATAAACCCTTGTCTTTATATAATCTGCTCCACTTATTTGCCCTTGTTCCTCACAGGCCAATGTTTTCTACAGGAGGAGAAAATGCCAATCCATCCTATGCACCCTGTGGTCAGTGTGTAGTGGCAGGAAACGCAACTAGACAGGTAGATGCATATCTTGCCAATACACATTGACTAGGGTGAACATATTGACATTTTCTTGCTAAGCAGTGTGCTGGGAGTTTCCTTAACTGAGAATGATCTAGGGTTTTTTGTGAATAACAAGTTGTCTAATTCTGGGCAATATCATTTTGTGGTCGCTAAACCAAATAAATTACTGTCTTGCATAAAAAGGGCATTAACTCAAGGGATGAAAACATAATCTTGCCTCTTTTTAGGTCCCTGGTAAGGCCACACCTGGAGTATGCAGTGCAGTTTTGGGTTCCAGTAATTAAGAAGGATATAAATGAGCTGGAGAGAGTGCAGAGATGTGCCATTAGGTGGGGACAGGGGGGAGTGTTGTCCCGGGCCCTGAGGGTTTTAGATCTTAAAGGACAAGGAAAGTTAAACTAAAGAAGTAGCTGGAAATGTTGTACATTGTGTTTTGTGCTTCTGTACCAGGCCAAGGCAACTACAACCCTTTAGCAGTAAAGATCTGTGTATCCAAAGATGCTCCAGTAGCTCCCCATCTTCTTTTCTGCTGATTCACTGTACATGCTCTGTGCTACAGTACACATAGAATATAAATGTCACAGTATAAGGCTGATTAGTAATTCATATGGATAATTACTACGTGGCAGCATATAAACCAGTGCAACCAGCATCAGACTCTAATGATCAGCCCTGTAGCATCAGCTTATATTACAGACCAACCTAATTTTCTGATGGATAATTTATGACGACCCCTTAGTTCTTCTTTAAGGGAACCCAGCCATGCTGGCTTTCAGTGAACTGGCAACTTCGGAAGAGGGGGTGTGAGCACAGATCACTGCATCAGAAGTCCTGTAACAGCATTCTCTGCCCTAATTGGCCACAAGCTTTTAAGTTCTGATTGAGCTGCTCAGAGATTAGATAGCTGAGGTTTCCCTCCAGCTTATCCAATCCCTATGCAACTTTACCTGGGACTTCTGTGACCAATAAGGGAAGAGAATGCAGCCACCTGTGCTCCTGCTAGCTTGATGGATTGTGGTCTTTTTTACAACTCAATCTAACTACAGATGAAGCCACTTTGGATTGTGCATTTGACACAGAAAAACTTAACTCATCTATCCCATTTATCCCACTTAGCACAGAATATTGTGTCACAGCATCCCATCCAATTAAAGAGTTCACCATTGAAAACAATGGTGCTTTGGTATGCTAATGAAAAGGTTAAATGCATTAAATGAGTTAAGATGACTTTAGATAACACAGTTTCTTCAATTAACCCTGAGTCATGACGCATTTAACTCACAAATTTCCCCTTCTTCCATTTTTTCAGTACAGTATCCCATTATACTGTATCTCTCCCACCACTACTCCATTCTCTTTTTTCCTCCCCATTTCCACAGCTCCTTCCATTTTACCCACTTCTTCCATTTCTATTGTATAATTTTGGTTTTCTGTCTTCAACCCCCTTCAGAAGAAACTAGAGCTTGTATCCTCATTTTCCTTCATTTTATTGCCTATACAACCTTTGCATATTTTATTGACTGTCCTTTTGCTTACCGTTTTTCTATTCTACAGTTATTCTTTGTTCTCGTCCCCATTGTAATATAAAATGTTGGCCCATGGGTTTTACAAGAGCTCAGAAACTCAGTTACTAGAACTAAAAACCTTTGTACTCAAGCAGTTGTTGACCTGAAGTGTAACATCAAGCTTATGTACTAGAACAGAATGCAGCTCCCTCACCACCCTGGGTGTGCAGCACAACTGGACATTGACACTTGAATGTTCTGCAAACTGTCCAATCACACTGAATGTCCAGTGCTGAAAGTGCTGTACTCTGTTCCAATACATACATCTGTAGAAAGCTTTTTTTTATCATCTGGATCAACTGACAGGGATAATCTCCCCAAAAGGGTAGGATTAGGTGGCTGCTGGAATACAGCCTTTTTGCAGGGGGCAGAGCCCCCTCTGGTTCTAACACATATGCCCCATATTCACAGCAAAAACAAATCATCCAGCTGATAGAAACACCCTTGTTCCAGTGCTAGACCAGCTACTATAAATGATAAAAAGCCAATATTTGTACACAAAGAGAAAAGGATAAAAATGCCAGTTCATGGTTTGACTTTAAAAATAATTATTGCAAAAAAGATTAGGCCACACTTTGGCCAAAATATGTAAGCTCATGTCCCAAATCTAGGCCCCTCATTGTACGTGAGTCCTACACTATCTCAAGTTCAATGAGGGGCCTTGATGTGCCACAAGAGCTTACATATTTTGGCCAAAGTGTGGTACTAACAACTCATTATTTGTAATGGTACACAGTGCCCGGGCAATTTTTTCTCTTTCTATTTATAAAGGGTGTGCCTGTAAAAGTTATAGACAACATTGTACAGAAAACATCTATAAACACATTCAAATAAAACTTTTAAAGACCAGCATACGACCACAGTACACACAAAGCAAAAATGTACAAGAAAGAGAATAAAGCTAATCTGAGGAATCATTGCTGGGTACTGGGTAATACTCGTTAAATGGCCTTTGACATATTTTAATATCTCTTTTTTGTGAAAATAAAAATGTCTCAATATTTATTCACACATTTCATTATTTAACCAAATATTCTGCATCATTTCAAGAAAGCACACTTTTTTTTTGGTTTAAAAAATCCTTCAACCTAATTCATTCATAAATAACATCTTTAGTCCCACTAAACACAATAGACAGGAGACTGAACAGTTGGAGCATTTTAAGGTAACAGATGAAAATGTCTACGTATAGCAGAGCAGAACAGATAGAAAGATTAGTCTGATGAAATGAGAAATCAAAAAACTAAAAAGCTCCCCAGAATTCAAGGCCGTATAACAAGTGAGTAGATACAACAAACATGGTAGGATTATTTCAGTTTAACTGAATTCTTAGCATTTTATAAAGCAAAGTTAGTCATTGTTAGCTTTATATAAAGTTTGGCCTTAATTTAAGTCTGCAAACAATAGAAGACATTCATATTTCAACATTATTTATATTATTTTTTATGCTATTACATATATCAACCCATATAAATGCAGTGCACATTGTATGAACTTTCTCATTATTACATTACTTAAATGAGGTGTCATAATGGGATAACTATGTGCTAATGCTTTGTATTCTGTTGTAATGGACATATTGTCCCAGTGAGCTTTATACAGATTAATTTTACATTGTTCAGGCTATATCTGACTTTCAGCAATTTATGTCACTTAATTGCACTGTTCAGCACAAGCCCTATTCATTAAACTCATATTGAACAATAGTTTATACTGCAGCTTCATGACTACAGCTAAATGAAATAGTTAGTAAACCTTTTCTATGTTAGCTACTAGTGATGGGCGAATTTATTCACCTGGGGCGAATTCCCACGATTTGACACAGGCGAATAAATTCGCTAAAAATGCCAGAAAAATTTTGCCTCTCGTTTTGGACGCTGGGGTCTGTTTTTGGACACTGGCGACCATTACCGGCGTCAAAAAAATGGACACCGGTTTCTGAAAATGGAGGCACGGGGACGCTTCACAAATTTTTTGCTGTTTCGGTGAAGCAAAACGTCCCAGATTTGCCCATCACTATTAGAAACTAAAGTAATGTCATTAATAATCAAACTAATACAAACACAAGTACATCTTGCTTAAAAACTAAAGCTTAACTAAAGAGGTACTCTAGAAATGTTGTACATTATGTTTTGAGCTTCTGCGCCAGCCAAGGCAACCACATCCCTTTCGCAGTGAAGATCTTTATCTCCAAAGATGCCCCATTAGCTCCTCATCTTCTTTTCTGCTCTGGGACCAACTCACAATATACAGTACACATAGAATATAAATGTCACAATACAGGGCTGACTAGTAATTAATACAGATAATTACTACATAATTAGCAAATTAGCACCAGAATTTAATAATAAACTCAGCTTATTTTACAGGCCAACCACATCTTCTGCTTGATAATTTGCGAAAACCCCTAATCTTAGCTTCTCAACAGCTGCTCAGAGCCCCCTGAGCATGTGAGTGTCACAGACAATTTCCAAGATGGTGACCCCCTGTGACAAGTTTATAGACCTGGATCATTACTGCTATTGAGATGCTGAAGCTTTAGGCTGGGGACTAAAATATGGAATTTGTAGCCATATTTTCTTTTAGGGCTTAGTTCTCCTTTAAGCTTAAACTAAATCAGTTATTCTAGTCAGTATTGGTTACTCAGGCATTTGTACTGCATTTAATAACTGGTAAAGCTGTATTTATTAGCAATGACTTTCACCATACATAGTGGAGCTGCAGATCAGATTTACACAATGCATAGGAGAAATTGTACACCTTTCATTGATATCACTAGACTTCACAAACAGATCTCTTTAGTATAAACCATTTAATGTCAGGTGGATTGAGGGTCTGGCCATTCAAAAACAATATTTGCATGTAAGTCATTTGTATTATGTCATTGTAGATGAAAGAATGCTGCCTTTGAATCCACATGTAACATTTCTTGAAAATGTTCAGGTTACATCAATGTCGCTTATAGTTATCTCAATGAGCAACAATGCTTGAAAGCTCGGATCCATACTTGTGTGTTGACATTTAGTCCTTCAAACACTGGGGCTCTTTCATGAGCTGGTGTGGTTGTGCTAAAATGAAATTAAAGGTACTTGCATTCAAAAATGCACGCTACACTTCTACATTGTTGCACCAGTTTGTTTGTCATGAATAATTGCGCACAAACATGCCTATTGATGCTCCAGGGGAGCTGCCAGTAATTCCAGGTTTCCTACAGTTGGCTGTATCAGTTAAACACAAAAAAATAGTTTGGATCAAGTACAAGGTACTGTTTTATTATTACAGAGATAACGGAAATCATTAAAAAAAATCTGGATTATCTAGATAAAAGGGTGTATATGGGAGATGGCCTTTCTGAATAAGGGGTTTCCAGATAATGGATCCCATAAATGTGAAAAAAAATTTTATGTGAATCAGTAATATATAATCATTTTGTTGATGTTATTTTTTCCCATACAACAGGACTACTGTAGCCTATAGCTTGCAGTTCTTCCAGCTGCTCATTTATTTTCAGTAGTGATGGGCGAATCTCCCGAGATTCGCTTCGCTGAAAAATTCGCAAATTTCCAGAGAAATTCACGAATTGGTGAAAAATTTGCGAAACGAGTCGCGGCATGCTTTTGACGCGCGTCGTTTATGTCGCGTCGTTTTCGCCAAGTGAAATTTCGCTGGCGATTTGCGAATTTATTCGCCAGAGGCGAATTGCGGGAGTTAGCCGTGAATTCGCCCCTGGCGAATAAATTCGCTCATCACTAATTTTCAGTCATTCATTTTACTTTATGCTCTTGTGTTCCAAAACGATAAATACAACATTGCTTGAACACTTCTTAAATTTCCTTGATAGTGCTCTCAGAAAAGGTCAGTTTACATGTAAAGCTCTAAGAAATACAAAAAAATATTTTAAGGCAGGAATGTAGTAATATCTCATTTAGCATTCATACAGTTATTCTCCTTCTGGGTATCTGTTAATAGATACTTATTACAGATACTGTACTACGTATGTTATGATTTACAGAGTGTCTTATTAGATATCCTATTCCCTGCATGTCATTAAATCTATGTAAATAAACAGTAGACAGTAGTCTGGGTAGTTTTAATGCTCTGAGGTCTTTCTAACATTCAAATGTACTCTCTAGAGAAGTGAAGGCATGGATTCCTTGATTAGACATAGATGTACAGTAATATCATGCCTGAGAGAATGACCTAATAAATCCCAACAGCTTGTATTTTAATATCTTCTAAATTAGCCAATGAAAGGAATCACTGACCCTATATTTTCTTAAACAGGGAGTATAATAAAAGGTGCATTCCTCTGAGTGGATGCAAAGTGATAGTGTAGAGTCAAGGTTTAACAAATAGACAGAAAGGTTGATATCTTCATCCTGCTGCAATGTGAATAATGCATAGCTGAATGTATGGTATTATTATACTATATGTGATTCAATTGTGTTCCTCCTTTTTATTCTCATTGCCTATGAGTTTGCAGGGGGCTATGCAGAGTTTCTGTAAAGAGTAACCAACTCACTTATTGGTTTTTATCATATACAGTAGTTACCTTCATTTACAAAGCTGCACTATTTTGCTTCATTGAAACTGAACATATACTTATAATTAGTGATGGGTGAATCTACCCATTTTGCTTCGCCGAAAAATTCACGCATTTTCAGCAAAATTGGCGAAAAAATCGCGGCACATTTTTGTTGCGTCGTTTTCGTCGTGTTGTGTTAAAAAACGATGCGTGACTCATTTTTTTGTGCGAATTTTCACCAGGCGAATTTCCGCTGGCGTTTCACGAATTTATTCGCCAGCGGCGAATCGCGGGAATTCGCCGCAAATTCGCCCCTGGCGAATAAATTCGACCCATCACTACTTATAATGATTAAATATATATATATCCTGAGAGACGAGGGTCTGCCTTAGCTAACTCCAGCTCCATAAGAAGGTCACTTAGTTCCTGCAGCTTGCGATTGTCTTTGCTGGTTATTTTTGGGAAAGATTGTAGTCTCTTAAACAAGGCACTTTCTAAAGCTTCGGAGCTACCATAGAAGCAGCAAGACCTGCATCTGGGTAGTTAACGTGCACAGCTCTTTCTCTAAACACAATCTGCAGACTCTGGACCTAGCCATTTGATGAGCAAATCAAGTTCCTCCTTGGCTGTGAGGTTGAGGTCAGCAATTGCAGCTTTAAAGGTAGATCTCCAGGCTCTGTAATTCTCTGGACAGTCATCAAACCTTGAGAGACTAACGGTAATGAGCTCACAACGTATCATGTACCTGGTGAAGTCAGACAGGTCTGATTTCTCACTCTTTGGTACCTGGGTAACTTGTGGAACCTGGGGTTGTAGAAGCTTCCCGGTGTATAAAGGTGAGATGAATCAGGTTGGAATGACATGGCGTTAGCATTATGCAGTGGTTTGGTCTCTAAGGTCTTTGCTGGCTCTAGTTTAAGCTGAGGTTTTTCGCTGGAATTCACTTGAGGGATGGTAGGAGGTATCATCTCGTGCTGAGTGACTACGTCTGTGTGGTTCGCCTGATCTTCAGACTCTGCTGGGATAGGGTAGTCTGGTTCATGCACTTCTCCCAGTGCTTGCTCAAGGACCTTTAACCTTGCAATAGCTACTGCCTTTTCCTTTTCATTTTGAAGAATTTCTAATTTAGCTTCTATTTCTGCCCTTTTGCATGCAGCCTCTGCTTGCTGCCTTGCAATTTCTGCTGATGCCTCTGCTTTAAGGTTAACCTCTCTTTTAGCATACGAAAGTTGCACCTTAGTTGCTTCCGCATTAGCACGGGCCTCTATAAGCTTGTCACTTAGTGTGGATTTCCTAGAACGAGAAGTCTTGGAAGATCGTGATGTGAGCTGTGATGATGTGGATCTGTGAGACCTAGTCTCTTGCAGATGTGTAATCATAAATTCTGCCTTATCCTTAGCGCTTTGTACCAAAAGGTCTCTTTCTTTGCCTAAGGCTTCAGATCAGGTTAGCTCTGCTGAGGATTCCTATTAGTGTCTCTTAAGAAGATAATATATTTAGCAGACAGCCTCTGATAATGTTCTCACGTAAGAAGATAAATGATTTATACAGTCTCTTAAATCAGCTATGTCATTGTTAGAGCGTGAAAGAACAGACATGCAGTGCACAGTTCTTTCCCATAATTCTGATAAATTGCTTGAAAACTCATCCCTTGTAATCTCATAATTTTCTCTGGACTCTTGAGATGGTTTTGTTAAACGTTTGGGTCTGACGCTTTGCTCTGCGGTATGCATGGGGTTTTCTCCCTGGATGTCTGTGAGCTCTGGTGCATAGTGCACTTGCTTAGATTCAGTTGAAAATGAATGCACAGAGCCTTGCTGAGACATTTTGCA
>CM044432.1:68109290-68135030 GCA_024363595.1 Xenopus borealis | reverse complement strand
TATATATATATATATATATATATGTAATACTGTAGATATTATAGAATTTTATATATATACATATACTGTATATATATAAAATTTTATAATATCTACAGTATTTGTAACAAAATTAATCTCAGGGGGTTGAATGTACAGTACTAAGTCTCAGCAGCCATTCAGCTTTTTCATAAAGTTAAGCTCATTAGATGACTACTTTGACTGGGAATGCTTTTAAAATAAAATATGGATAAATGTTGCCTACCAGTATGCATTTTTATAAGTTCATGAACACAGTGTATACAGATTCTTACCTTATAAATCATTAGACTTGCACCCACTTCAGATCTCTCACTAATTATTTATGTATTGTATATATCGCTGATAAATTCAAACTGATTATAAAATAAATCTCAGATCCTGTCTGTTCTAACACTATCACAGTTTTTTTTATTAATTTACATGTCATGTAAGTTTGCGGCAGAGGAATAAACATATACAAGCATTAGACACATTCTACATTTACTGAAAAAATTATAGTATTGTACTGTAGCCTCCAAAGGCCCCACTTTTGGTTGTTTGGCTGGATTTCCCATAAAAAATATTAGTTTAGCTAAGAGCAATGTGCAGAGATGTTCTTAATAGTGATATATAAAACAGTACATAAAAAATCAATCCCCTTTTATGTACAGTATTGTCCCTGTCTACAACATAGACAACTCCCTATGGGAAGAAGTCCCATAGTTTGGGATAAAGAAGGTGTTGCTTTTAACAAACAGGGGTGAATATCTCAAACTCAATAGATAACAACAACAACTGACCTCCCACCAGCCTTATTAGTAGAGGTCTTCTACAAAAGCCAACAAAGGCACCTAATCTTGTGACTGGCATGGCTGGTTAGCCAGTGCCCCAAATATCACCATGCCAGGTGTTTCCAAAAGAAGTTTAATTCGTGAAACTAAGTATGTATGCCAATTAGTCTTTCTGGGGATTAATTTCCTTGGAGCAAGTACAAAAATGATAAATACTGTGTGAATATTTATGTTTATTAAATATATAGGAATGTCTCAGTCTAGTGAACAACCAATTTCCAGAATGTGGTTTGGTCCTGTTTAAGCCACAGGAAACAGTGTAGCGATAATCTGAAATCTAATATCTCCCTTGACACTTCCTCCATCTTCCAGGAATCCATGCCATCTATCCAGCTGCTTATTTAAGACTGCATCCCAAACTCCTCTGTGATGGATTATTGGCCTTACCACTGCCTTGTGAAATTCTTGATTATGATCCTGTTTCGGTTCCTGATCCTCTTTCTGCTCCTGTTTTTGAATCTGGTTATCTTGTCTTGTTCCTGCCCAGTTCCTGTCTGGTTCATATTTATCTCCCGGTATTGACCCTGCTTGTACTCTGCCTGTCCCAACCTTTGGTCTGTCTCTGATACATTTGTCTGCCACCTGCCCTTGACCTTTGGCCTGAACCTGGGATTGTTTTTGCTGCACTGTTGCAATTTAAATTATAGAAAAAATTCAATCAGGCCCAAATAAATCTCAGTATTTTGGTACTTCCAAGCACCTTTGTCCAGCTATGGGCACATAAGGTTCACAAACGTTTAAAATACAACTTTTTAAAGGGTTTCAGGAAATGGCATCACAGATCTGACCATCAGTGTTAAGCATACAGATTCCAGGTATCACAGCACAATTCCAGACCTTGTAAGAGAAAAAGAAACAAAAGAAAGAACAAAAACAGGAAACTATATCCTATAAAAATCATATAAATCAAAAAATTCAAGTCCATATGGGGACAGAGATCAAGAGGCATATTTATTATACTGTGTAAAATTAAATTCGCAGATAAAAAGGTGTAAAAAGCTGTGTAAAATAAATGGTGGTTTTATCAAGGTGTTTCTGTAAAACACCAGATTTGATGTCATTATTTGACAATTCACTCCAAGAAAAAATACATAAAAAATAAAAACATTTTTACACGGTGAAGCCTGGCAATGTGTAATGTATTCTCCTCTGTTTTTTACATAGCATAATAAATATGCCACCAAGAGCTGTTATTACGTAAACATGAAGTGTGGCAGATACATCAATTACAATCTTTAGCATCCTACTTTGCAGACGATGAGCAAGGGGATGCTTAGAAAATGCTTTTGGTGTTTCCCTCCATTCTGTGTGAAGTATGAATAAGAAAGTAGCAAGGTTCCGCATTATAGTTTAAAAGTCAGGAATCTTTATTCAATCCATATAAAAACACCTTGTTGGCTTGACGCGTTTCGGGCACAGCTGCCCTTAATCATAAGCATAAACAAGATCATGGTAAGAACATCAATAGTCAGAACTGACAGTGAACCCTGGTGGTGGAATTTGTATCTAAGAGGGGGAGACCTATTATACCTTCTTAACACCCGTGAGTCTTTCTGGATTCGGACTTTACATACACGTGGTCCACGTGGTTTGAACAGAAGATTTGATATTTCTCATTTTATATGAACTGAAGCTTTAGTCATTTGCTCAGTTGTTTATTTACTTGACTATATTTACTTTTGCTTTTTTGTTTATGAATATGTTCATTATAATTTTTTGTCTTATTTTGTAACCTACTGTGTTGGTAGATACCATGTATATTATAGTTATCTATTCATTAAGAAATCCATTACCAAATTCTACCACCAGAGGTCACTGTCATTTCTGACTTTAAATTATGTTCTTACAGTGTTCTTGTTTACGCTTATGATTAACTGACTTCATGGCAGCAAAGAACCCTTGCGTGCCAGGAAAAGCATGATGGTACTTCACCAAGGCATCAGTATAATTTTTTGAGATGGATTTCCTTTGTGCAAACAAGCCTGAAGCTCATGTTTGTGTTGCTGATAATATTCACATGCTGATGTACTGTATATTTGAAATATTTATTTAATGAAGATTTGAGATGAATTGAAGGATTGCCCTGTTGTAGATTAGTTGCTTGCAGTATGGTGTATTGCATCTGAGCATCTCCAGCTCTATAGAAAAATATGCTGTTTGATGATATAAGTAAACCTCCAAGCAAAAAAAAGGCAAAATGCATTTGGTTTTTCTAAGGAACAAAGATACAACATCCTCAGTACAGCAGGAATTGTCACTCCAATCCCAGATGGACAGTGATCTGGCAAAAAACAACTTGAAGGGTTATTAAAACATAAATTAAACCTGGTACTTCACAAGTCTGCCCTCTGTGAATACATAAAGGTAAAAAGGATACCAAGAGAACTGGGGATTTACTGATTTATCTCCAGTCCAAGTATTCAATAAGTGTAAGCAAATTTGAAATTAAAGCAGGCTGGATTTAATCACATGAGACGTTCAGCTTTTAGAACCAGCTATGCAGCTGCTGATCTATAAAACCATGCAATACTTTAAATCAACACTGAAGATCCAAAGAGATTAAACACTGAACTGGCCATTTCAGGTTGGATTACAGAAACAACTGCTTAGAAGTGGAATCAAAGTGGAATGACTGGGTCTGCAACTGAGGGAATCAGTACAGGCATGACACCTGTTATCCAGAATTCTCAGTATCTAGGGTTTTATTGATAATAGATTTTTTCATAATTTGGATCTCCAAACCATAAATTTACAAAAATATTTAAAACATGACTTAACCCAATAGGATTATTTTGCCTCCAATAAGGATTAATTATACAGTAGCTTAGGATCAAGTACACACTACTGTCTTATTATTGCAGAGAAAAAGCGAATTATTTTAAAAAAAAATTATTTCATTAAAATGGAGTCTATGATTCAACAAACAACAGATAATGGGAACAGGATCTGAACAGAATCTGTTATCCAGAAAGCTCCAAATTACAGGAAGGTCATCTCCCATAGACTCAATTTTAATAAAATAATTGAAAGTCTTAAAAATGATTTCTTCTTTTTCTGGAATAATAAACCAGTACCTTGTACTCTTTAATCCTTCATGGAAGTAAAACGATCTATTAGGTTGATTTAATGTTTTTTTTAGTAGACTTACTTTTAAGTTAACTTTAGTATATTAAAGAATGGCTAATTCTAAGCAACTTTTCAGTTGATTTTCATATTTATGTTAATAAAAAAAACATAAGCTATGTAAGGCCATACAATTATTGTTATTACTATTTGTTATTACTCATCTTTCTTTTCAGGCATTCTTCTATTCATATAGTAGGTGGTCGAATAAAAATTTAAAGAGGAAGTATTCGACCATCGAATTTACGAATATATGAATTAAATTTTATTTGAATATTCGAATAATTCGAATTTGCCTAATTTGAAGATTCAAATTCAAATTTGATACAAATTCGATTGAACTTCGATTCTTCATGTGAATTTAGTAAATCTGCCCTTAGTGTTGGTGGAGATCCATTGTAGATCATACATTGGCCAATAAAAGTTGTAAACTCAATCCCTCCAGACCAAGTTGGCAGCTTATTGGTCTGTGTAGGGGGCCCAACAATGGGGCCAGTCTGATCAATGTCTAGTGGGAAATCAACCAGATATGAATCAAACATGTTTGACAATCCTGTCAGATTACAATTATTTGCTTAAAATAGTTCCTGTGGGAGACAACCTTCATGTAACTTCTATTTGATGTGGGTAGGCACAGTCAGTATGTATATATGTATTTTATTTTTTATCCTTGAGGGCAAAGCACTGTACAGCAACAATACATTAGTAGTAACAAACAAGGGTTCACTGCATTAATAAGTAAAAGTAAGTGCATTATTAGAAATACAATTCACATAAATATTAAAGGATGGAGGACCCTACCCTGTGGGCCTTACAGTCTAAATGGGAGGGTAACTTACGGGCACAATTCGGAGGGGCATTAAAGTGCTATATTTTACAGTGGGTGACACTGTCATAAGTTATCCAGGTGCTCCCAGAGGTAGTCTTTGCGTTTCATTTTAAAAACATTGCAGGAGGATTCTCTCCAGATGGAAATTCAGGAAAGGCATTCCAAAAATAAGGATCCGCAAGAGAGAAGGTTTTGACACAGGAAACAGCAATAGTAGTGGGGGCTGCAACCAAGTGGTTGCTCTGAGAGGAGTGGAGGTTACAGCCAGGAACATATTTAGAAACAAGAGATGAGATGTAGTTAGGTGCAAAGGAATGACGGGCTTTATAGTAATATTTATGTTTTATTGGAAGCCTGATAATGACTTCAACGGGGGGGGCTGTACTCTTTTGGATGAGAGGAGGATAATTCTGGCTGCAGAGTTTAATACAGACTGTAGAGAGATGGCCAGTTAGTAAAGGTTACAGTAATCTAGTTGGGATAGGATGAGAGCATGCATGAGCGTCTTGGCTGTAGCAGGTGAAAGGAAGGGACAGACTTTGGCAATATTGCATTAGAAAAAGGTTTTGACAATGGCATTAATATGATCAGAGAAGGAGTGAGAAGTGTCAAAGATTACCCCCAGACAGCGTGCTTAGTTGACTGGGTTAATGAGCATGCCATCGACAGACATAGTAAAAAAGGGGAGTAGGACCAGGCTTAGGTGGAAAGATGATTAGTTCAGTTTTTGTTAGGTTGAGCTTGAGGTGGCACTGGTTCATCGAGTTGGAGATTGCTAGGAGGCAGTTAGAGATTTGAGTCTCTGTTTTAGCTGTTAATGAAGGGGTGGGTAAATATATTTGGGTTTCATCAGCATACAGATGATAATTAAAGCCAAATGATCGAATGAGAGCTCCCAAAGACAGAATGTACAGGGAGAACAACAACGGACCAAGTACAGAGCCTTGCGGCACCCCTACATTAAGTGGAATTGTAAATGAGGTTTTGTTAGCATAAGAGACTGTGAATGTTCGGTTAGAAAGGTAAGAAGAAAGCCAAGATGCTGCCAGGTTATGGATGCCAAGCGAATACAGAATCTGCATCAGGAAAGAATGGTCAACTGGGTCAAATGCATATGATAGGTCAAGGAGGATAAGGATGGAGAAGTGACCTTTGGCTTTGGCCACCTAAAGTTCATTTGTAACTTTGCAAAAGGCAGCCTCAATAGCATGGCCAGACCAGAAACCAGATTGCAGAGGGTCCAACAGATCATGGGTGTGTAGAAAGTTAGTAATACGGGAAAACACAATACGTTCTAGGAGTTTAGAGGCAAGCGGTAGAAGGGAGACAGGACGGTAATTTGACAGACAGGATGGGTCAAGTGTAGACTTTCTAAGAATAGGCTTTACACAGGCCTGTTTGAAAGGAGAAGGCAAGGTTCCAGAAGCTAGAGAAGAATTGAAGATGTGAGTAAGTGGTGCTGTAAGCTCTGCCACACAGTGTTTGAGGAGAGAAGAAGACATATGGGATATGATTGTGGATGGACTCCACTTTGTCTTTAAAGAAATAAGTTAAGTCCTGAGGAGAGTGCGTCAGGTTGTTTGATACTATCGATGAGGGACAGAGAAGAGTATTGAATAAAGAAGGCAGAATTGAGGCATGAGAGTAGAAATTTATAGTGAATAAAGTCAGCTTTCCACATACTGTCAGCAGAACTCGTACAGGAGCTTAAGAATCTGGTTTCTGAATTCAGCCATGGTCGTGGTTTCTAAGCACGTGTACGCTTAGCCTGTAAAGGAGCAAATGAGTCAATAGTTGAGGATAGCGTGTGATTATACTCACTTACCAGGGCATCAGGATCAGACATCTCCTTAAAGGAAGTGAGACTGGACCTGAGCTAAGGCTGGGGGGTCAATGTCACGTGTTTCCCGAACTAAGCAGGTGGACACAGAGAGTGAGAGATTGAAAATGTAATCAAATGGTGGTCAGAAAGGGGGAAAGGTTCACTGTGAAAACCAGAGAGAGAGAGAGAGTTTTTTAGTAAAGACTAGATCCAGAAAGTGGCCATAGGGGTGTTTGTCCACTGCTGGAGCTCAAAGGAGGTTAGGCAGAGAAAATGAGAGGGTCGGGGTTGTGAAGTATCATTGATATGGAAGCTAAAATCCCCAAGGATTATTTCAGGACTATTAGTACAGAGGAAGAAAGAAAGCCAGGTCTCAAAATCAGAAAGGAAGGCAGCAGAGGAGGAGGCTGAAGGGGGTCTGTAAATGATAGCTACACATACAGAGAGAGGGTGGAAAATGTCAATGGCATGGACCTCAAAAGAGTTAAATGAGAAGGCTAGAGGAATAGAAATAGGTTTGAACCAACAGTGAGAGGCGAGGAGAATTCCAACTCCCCCAACACATCCAGTGGTTTGGGGGATGAGAAAAAGAGAGACCGCCATAAGAAAGTGCAGCCTCAATGGTGGTATCATTCTGTGAGAGCCAGGTTTCTGTTAGAGCAAGAAGTGAATTAGAGCAAAATAGATAATGGATTAATGTAGATTTGATAGGTAGAGAGCGGGTGTTAAGAAGGGCACAAGAACTTCGAAATGTGATGCTCCCCTCCTTCAGAGATACCCACTTATAGAAATGTAACGGAGTACCTTTTGCTACAGTATTTGTCATAGATTGTAACACTAGGGTTTATCTTTGTATGTTTTTCATTATTTCCTTGATACAAGTTTCTTCTTATGCTGTCATGTATTGTGATTTAAAACCAATAAAAAAATATGGTTTAAAAAAAAAGAAGGGCACAAGAAAACAAGGAAGACGGAAGAGTCGGAATCTGAATAAGGTTAGAGAAAGCAGATGAAAGAGATTTGCGCAAGTTGGCAGGAAAACGCGGATGAATATAAATTGAGTAGGAGTAGGGTCCTCGGTTTGAAAAGATATCACCTGCAGCCAGCAAAAGTAGGTAAAAGAGGGAGAAGATGTGGGAAGAGGACATAAATATCTTGTAAGTAACTGGAGGACAAAGGTGTTTGAAGTGGTTATAAAGTGTATAAGAGCTGTATAATAATGATATTACTCTAAATAAGGGTATGAGTACAGTATGGTGTTTGGTAGATGGAATTCTGCAGATGATATGTTTTGGGGACTTAAAGGGCAAGGAAAGTCTAAAATAGAATAAGGCTAGAAATGCTGTATTTTGTATACTAAACATAAACATGAACTTACTGCACCACAAGCCTAATAAAACAAATTATTTATGCTTTCAAAGTTGGCCACAGGGGGCTATCATCTTGTAACTTTGTTATACATCTTTTCAAGACTAGATTACATACACATGCCCAGTGTGATCTGGGCTAGTGATGGGCGAATTTATTCGCCAGGGTCGAATTCGCGGCGAATTCCCGCGATTCGCCGCTGGCGAATAAATTCGTGAATCACCAGCGAAATTTCGCCAAGCGAAATTTCGCCAGAAAAACGAGTCGCGAAACGACGCGACACGCCGAAAATGACGCGACATGCCGTAAACAACGCGACGCGCGTCAAAGTTGACGCGAGGCGCGTCAAAAGCGTCCCACGACTCATTTTGCAAATTTTTCGCCGATTCGCAAATTTATCTAGAAATTTGCTAATTTTTCGGCGAAGCGAATCGCGGGAGATTCGCCCATCACTAATCTGGGCTTATTAGGGGTCATAATAAATTATCAAAAAACAAAGCTGCTTGAGTTCTGCATGGCTGGTAAGTAAGGTGGGAGCTCCCCCTGCTGTTCATAAGTATGATTGTTTCCCTGACAGAAGTTAGGGACCGTCTGACAATTCCTATCCACAGTGAATTTCACTGCATACAGTCAGGTTTCTTATAAAAACAGTACACATTTTTTAATTAAAGTATATTGGAGATAGATTTCTTTTTCATTAAAGAAAGTAAAAATGGGATTTTATTTCTTTGCCTTTCCTTGCCCTTTAATGCAATGTATGAGCAAAAAGTATATGCCTGAAGTACATATGTATATACAGTGAGGAGGATTTGAAAATTATTTACTTTGCCTACTATTAGAGCTAAAAGAAGTTTTATAGGAAATAGTTATCATTGTCTGTTTTATAAAGAAGCCCTTTCTATGGCAACGGTGTTGCACATATTCTTTAAACTTGCTGTAAATGACCAGATAACAGTACTGTATAAGCATATATTAACAGTATTACCTGCCATTCATTGCCTCTAGATTATTTTCTTGTATGTTTGTTAGGGATGGCGCGAACCGCCGCAAAAAAGTTCGCGGACGCGTTCGCGAACTTGCGACAAACGCGCGAACAGTTCGCGAACATCGCGAACCCCATAGACTTCAATGGGAAGGCGAACTTTAAAAGCTAAAAAAGACATTTCTGGCCAGAAAAACGATTTTAAAGTTGTTTAAAGGGTGCAACGACCTGGACAGTGGCATGCCAGAGGGGGATCAAGGGAAAAGAAAAATCCATTATTTTCTTATGTCAAAAGTGTTACAAAGTATCTTACCTGCACCTGTTAGCTGTTCTGGACGCTGTTCTGGACTCTCTGCCAAAAGCCAAGTTCAAATCTTTGCTTCTTTTTCTGGCTGTTCAGTGAGGGTCTTTCCAGTGAAATAGGGTCCTCCAAAAAGAGGGTCTTTCCAGTACAAATGAGGGACAGAGGGTTGAGCTCGCAAAAGAGGGACAGTTGGGACTCGGGAGGTATGCACATTTTTTTTTTTTTTAGTCCAGGGGGTGTGTGGGGGTGGTCCAGGGAGATCTTCCTGATTGGCTGACATGTATCTGCTGGTCTGGGGTGAGAGGGCAAAAAAATGCGGCAAAAAAAAGCGCAAAATTAACGCGAACCCAAAATGTGAACGTCGCGCGACGTTCGCGAACTTCCGGCGAGCGCGAACAGCGGATGTTCGCGCGAACAAGTTCGCCGGCGAACTGTTCGCGCCATCCCTAATGTTTGTATGATAAACAATATATAACTATAGAATATAAAGTACTGGTAATAAAAAGGCATCAATTAATACAGTTATAAATCGCTGCAGTGCACTGAAAGTACATATTTCACATATGAAAGCTTATGCCGTAACCTACAAAAAAAAAAAGCAGGAATACTTTCAAAAATGAAACTTTCAGGAAGACAATATTCTTTCAGAAACTAGATGCTAGATTGTCTGTGATAAAGGTTTTCTTGTTGCATGGTGAATAAATATCATAAATAATTGAATGCTAATAAACATGACAAAAGAGATTCTTTAGGCATGAAGCCCTGGCTGCCAATTGTAGTAAGTAAATGGGCAAAAAATCTGTATGAAAAGTTGAATACGATAAGTTCCCATGGGACAAGAGCTGAAATTGGTGTTTCTTACTTCCCACGCTAATGGAAAATCCATTAAAGCTTCAGTGCAAAAACACCTGATATAAAAATCATTAGAATTCTGTACTTATAAATATAAATTGCAGATTGAAAATAAGTCCCTGTAAATAAAGTAAAATGCTGTAAACAGCATGGTCTGTAATGTATCCATATGGGCACTAATGAACAAAACCTGTTATGTCTCTTTCTGTTTGCAAAGGTGAGCAAAAGAATGTCCTGAAATTCATAATAAAAAATGTGTATTTGTTCTGAAATTCATAATAAAAATGGGTATTTGTCCCTATTTACAAATGTAAGTAATGGTACTTGTTCAGTCCAGTTCCACTCATCACAATTTCTATTAAATGGAGTAGAAACAATAATATATATCAATCAGCCGTGAAAATGGATGTTGCATGTTACTAGGAGCGGTGCTGAATAATGCAAGTCATATCATTGCTAACCCTAGACCAGGGATCCCCAACCTTTTTTACTCATGAGCCACATTCAAATGTAAAAAGGGTTGGGGAGCAACACAAGCATTAAAAAGTCTCTTGGGGTGCTAAATAAGTGCTGTGATTGACTATTCGGTAGCCCCTATGTGGACTAGCAGCCTACAGGAGGCTCTGCTTGGCACTAAACTTAGTTTTTATGCAATTAAAACTGAAATTCAAAAATAAGCACATGCTTTGAGGACACCGAGAGCAACATCCAAGTGGTTGGAGAGCAACATGTTGCTCACAAGCTACTGGTTGGGGATCACTGCCCTAGACTAATTTTTTTTTTTTTTTAATTGAAAGCTCCATGTGAGTGCAGAAGCAAATCACGTGCAATAAGGGGGTGCTGAGGGCACTGTGAGAGACAGATTACAAAGAGCTGTCTTGCCATTCCTGGCTATATAATTTGACCATATATGATTGGCCTTATAATGTAAGCAATATTAATAAAACTAAATAAGCCTGGTTATCCTACCCACAAGATATGACTAAAAGCAACTTGAAATCATCCAACTTTGAGGAGCTATCAGTCTGTTCAAATTACATTTCCTACAAAGAGGATACCATGGGACAGATTTATTCAGGGTCGAAGTGAAAATTCAAATAAAATTCTAATTTTTTAAAATTCTAATTTCAAAGTAATTTTGGACTACTTTGAGTAGCCCAAAATTCGATTCAAATGGAAAAAAATCGAAAATTTGAATTTTTGAAGTACTGTCTCTTTAAAATCCTTTGAAAAGCTGCTGAATTGCCATTGTAGCCTATGGGGGACCTCCTGGAAGCTTTCCAGGAAGCTTTTTTTATTTTTGGAAAATCATTTGATTCAAAATCTGGACCTTAGTAGATCTGCCCATATTTGTAGCTGTAATAAAACTCTAGATAGATGAAGCACATAATGAAGATCCAGGTTTAATGCCCAAGAGATAAACTGTTCCAATTGTTTGTTCCAATTATGCACCTTTGCATAAAACTATTTAAATAATACCTACCATGAAAGCTAGAATATTTTAGTTTGGGCATAATTTTAACAGTTTTGTTATTTAGGTTTTAGCCATAAATAGTAGTTACTGAATTTGGTACGTGCATTATCAATGTCCAGTATAATTAGTATGCCTAATCAAAGTGGTGGTACAAACACAACTTTTTGATAAGCTGTGAGAAAAATATATTTCTATATCAAAATACAGACAGCTTTTAGGCTTAGTAACTTAGAACTCTGTTTTTCGTTGACCTACATTCGTAAATTACATTATCAAAGCTAAAGCTAATTTGGTAGCTAAATCCCTATTAGATATTGTGCTACAAAGAAAGAAAGAGGAGATGCTGATTTATGCTTAATTGGTAACTACCAAATTGGATTCAAATAAGTAAGCATTAATGATTATGTATTTTTTTAAGTGAGGGACACAAATGCTATAACCAGGTACAACATTTTTTTAAACATTTCACAGGCTAAATTATGGAACCATGTCTGTCCATTAAACTGACATTTCTATTGCTACATTAAGGAAATTCAGGACCGTAATTTGTACTTTTCATCAAAAATATATATAGTAAATAATGTACCACCTATTGTAAAATATAAGGATGTTATAACTCACAGAGGAGTGATTTCATACAATTAATTGAACTTTGAAGGGACTTCTAATATTTTCATACCATAAGGGGGGTACTGTATTATAATACACATTTTAATTGTTATAATACATGAGTTGAAACTCACTGAAATTATATCACTAAGCACTGATTGTAATTATATACTTGTGCACTAACTGATGAACTGTTAGCACGAAGAAGTCATATTAACACTAAGGGGCAGATTTACAGTACAGGGTCGAAGTGAAAATTCGAATAAAATTAGAATTTTTAGAATTTGAATAAAATTTGAGTTTTTAAAATTAGAATTTCAAAGTATTTTTGTGCTACTTCGACTATCGAATAGCCCAAAATTCAATTCGAATTGAGAAAAATTTTTAAATTCTAATTTAGAAGTACTTGCCCTTTTAAAACCCTTCGACTATTTGCCAGCTAAAAGTTGCCGAATTGCCATTTTAGCCTCATAGAACCTGTCCTGAAAAGTTTTCTAAGTTCCAAGAATTTAAAGCATTTTGCTGAGAATCTAAATTTAAAAATCTAAAATGGACCCAGTCGATCAAAATAGGTCCATTTTCGATCAAAAAAGCCCTTTAAAAATACTGTGAGGGGCAAATTGCTAAGTTTTTTCACTTTTGGCCCTTAGTAAATCTGCCCCTATGGGCAAAAAAATTTGAATTTCAAAGTAATTTTGGGCTACTTTAACTAGACCAAAATTAGATTTGAATTGAAAAAATTTAAAATCCTTCGACTTGTCCTGAAAAATTTTCTGTCAAGAATTCAAAGGATTTTGCTCAAATCCCTTCAAATCATTTGGACCTATTTGATCGAAATAGGTCCATTTTCGATCGAAAAAGGTCCATTTTCGATCGAAAAAGCCCTTTTAAAAAAACTTAGAGGGTCGAATTTCAAAGTTTTTTCACTTCAAAAATTTGGCCCTTAGTAAATCTGCCCCTTACATCTGCATCCCCTCCCTAATCATGGTAACCATACCCCAAAAGGGTTGTGAAGTCAAAGGTGTGCTTTAAAAATATCTTACACCTTTGTTTAAACAAGATGTCATTCCCAGAGTTCCTAACTATACATTACCGATATATCTATATATCCCACTCAACTTTTGAAAATCCAGGAGAATAGGGCACCTTCTCATTCAGAAGGCTTTCCAGTGAATCAAAATGTTTTTTTTCTGCCTAAAAATGTACTTATATTAACTTAAATTACTTATTCACAATACTTGTTAATGTCCATACCTGCCAGGGCCGTTTAATTAGTGGGCACCCCTAGGCCCACTGTCGTTTGTTGCCCATGTTCCCTTCCCTCATCATTGGACAGAGCAATGGGAATTGGCACACAGGAAATTTAAATTTCTAAACCAATGTGGGTGTGGTTGGCCAGCATTCCACCCCATAAATCCTGCCAGCTTAGGCCCGGCCTAGGTGGCCTCTCCACAAATACAGGCCTGATACCTGCTATGGCTTCTTGAAGTAGGAGGGAAAAAAAATTAAACCAATGGATTATAATTTATAATTACAGTAACCTAGCAAAGGCGGTATTAATGGCAACCTATCCAGGAGGCTATTATTCATGTAGGGATTTAATCACTTGACCATCAACCCATACGAATTAAGTTCTTCCTTCACTGGAAGGCCTCCATCCCACTACTTCCACTGCCCTGTACAAGTATATAGTAAGTAACCTCAAATTCCTGCTGTCATGGAAGAAGAGGCAAAAATGCCTGTATAAAATAGCACTGCATATTTAATAATGTATTTAATACTGCATAATGTTTTTTAGGACGTTTCTTCCTCTTGAAAATAAATAAAAATATGTATAAATATTGAAAATAAATAAAAATAAGTTTAAATAATAATAATAATATTTTCTAATTTTACCAAAAGCTTGTTTGTTCAAAAACAGATACTCAAAACTTCCATAACAGAACAAGTCACATGGAGAGTTATTATTTAATGTCAAGATGATTATTATACTTTTTAATCTGGTTATGCCTTTTGCAATCTGGTTGGTTTAGCTTGATAAACCCCTCCTGTTGATAAGATTAATTTATTAAGTGAGAAAATACACACTTACAAATTTCAGAATTAGGGAATACCTTGATAGTATAGTATAACTTTTTTGTATTTGCAAACTGAGCTAATGTTTACACTGGTTTAGCTTTTGGTAGAACTAAAAAAAAGTTTTGAAGAAATAAAATGCACTTACCTTGCTACAGTGCAGCCATTTCCAAAAATATTTGAAGGGCTTCTAAAAAAATCAATTTATGGAATTATAACACAAGCAGCCAGATAATATATGTTAAAAGCTTTTTTATTGCTCCCCAGTACAACAAACAGCATCAGTAGTGTACACTTAATAGCAAGAAAGTTTTGAATGATACAAATTAAAAAGAAAAGGGAAATCCATCATTATGAATATCTACACCTACATGATACAAAGCATGAACACAAAACAAAATAATAATGACTCTTAATTTGGCAGATTCTAGGGTAAAGCCATCATCCCTACCTCTCCTATGCATAGAATTAGGCTTAGTCCCAATTTTTTGTAAAGTGTTTCAATTTACATAGGAAATAAAGTAAATATATATTTATATACAGGTATATTGGGCTAACTTGGTAATTTGGCCCTGAATTTTTGCTGACCTACAACTTTAACTTTTATGTCCAGTTAAAAAGTGTAAGGGACAATTTTATCATCTTTATACTAGAAAGACATTCATTTGGTTGTGAATTGGGGTTGTCAAAATAAACTATTTAAAAATCTACTTTTGTTTGCACTTTCCAAAGCCTTACTGTTTGGCAACAGCTCTTCTTCAGATCAAGTCAATATATTATGGCAAGGTTAGTGTATATGTAACAGCTAACACATTATTACATGGAAAACCCATTTGTTTCTGAAGATCTAAACAAAAAACAAATTTTGCATATTTGTTTAAGTGGATTTCATATTATTCCTATGGTTTCTCTAATTTATCAAAATTCCATACTCCTAATTCTAGATATTTTGAATACACATAATTCATGTGTAATGTTGCATGGGGTTATTGCAGGCAATTTTTGTTGAAAAAAAGACTGCAAGTCATTTGTTAACTGTGTAAGCTAACTGTATAGCTTTTTTTAAAAAAACATTGTCTGAAGTTTTGGTTGTATTCTAAATTTCATATTGCCTATGAATTTATATTTCCATACTGTGTCAACAGTAGTAGTAAATAGCTTATATTCTATGCATATTAGGGATGCATTTGTATTAATATGTAACAGAAGAAATGACAAATGGTATAACTGTGTATATTCAATACATCAATTCTTTCAAGAAAAATCTACTTTTTAATAAATACCTTCTGTTTTATAGTCTATATACAAGTACTTTACAGATACAAGAGAGAGAGAAACTGGTGTATTCGTGAATATGTGATTTGTATTATAAATCACTTGTACATTATTGCAGTCAGGTGCATTGTGGTTGTGAAAAATGAGGCGACTTATGTTAAAATAAATATTTCTCTCGTCTCACTGAATAAAGAAATTCCACCTAAAGTTTCCATATACAGTACCTATGTGCTGTTTTCATGCTCTCGGACTGTGTGAAAGGTGGGTAAGGACATCATTTAGAAAGCACATCTTAAGTTAATGAAAACATGTTATTGCATGATTAGATTCTAAACTATCGCATTTCCTTTGGCATAAGGGATGCCTACATTCAATTGTATATTTTTTTTTCCATTGGATCATAAATTTACTTTTAATTTAAATAGCTCCTGAGTCACTTTTTTTAGTATATTAGTATTTCGTTCATCTAATTTTTGGGAGTTCTAAGTGCTTTCTATTCATGATGTTTTGTCTGCCACCACCAATTCAATTTGTATACCAAAAATGAACACTAAATTGTCCTAAAAATGACAACTAAAGCAGTCTAATAAACAAGACATTATGTGCTACCTAATTGCCCCTAGGTTCCGTTGTTACATAGTTCTTCAAATGCTTCAATTTCCAGCAGAAATTAACCACTTTGCTGTATTGCCGAATAACTGTGTTTTTGTATACTAAAATAAAAGAAAGAAAGCTAGAACTCTTTTGGAGATTCCCTCATGGAATGTAAATACAGACAGTTTGCACTGAAAATATAACTATGAAGACTCTCATTAATCCAAGTCATGGTATATTTATCAAAAATTACTAAAATCAACTGGACTTGCTAGTTATTTTAATGAAGATGTTTCACTGCTCATCAGAGCAGCTTCTTCACTGACTGGTGTAGGGGAGTTCTCGGCGAATATACTCTTCCAACAATCCAACCACAACAGCACATTGTAATTTTGGATAAAGAAGACCGCTGGTTTGAAAGAGGTGTGAAAGAGGCGATTCATGTTAAGGTGGAGAAACCATCCCTGAACAGAGGTGGGGGCCTTCGACACCACCTGTCTGCTAAATACAATGCTGTTCTCACATCTGTTCCCCAGCGGTTTCAGAACTGTTGACACATCTATTCATGCAACTCTCACAAGTAACACCTGTTTTCTAGGAGTTGCATGACATGTTGGTAATCCTATCACTGTAACTACACAGAATCAACACCACTGTGAATTTCAGATGTCACCTCTCTGAAGAGTTACAATGTGCCGTTGTGGTTGGATTGTTGGAAGAGTCTATTTGCCGAGAACTCCCCTACACCAGTCAGTTGAACTGAAGAAGCTGCTTGGATGAGCAGTGAAACATCTTCATTAAAATATCTCAGCAAGTCCAGTTGCTTTGAGTTACTTTTGATAAATATTTGCACTGACAAGCTCCTGTTAGCACCCAGAAATCACACTGGTAAACAATAATGTGACCAAACAAATAACACTGATTTTGTAACATAAATCTTTCAGGTGCTATTTCAATAAGTCTAGTTAGCTATCTTGAAAGTCTCTTTGTATATTTTGAACAATTCTAATAAAAGTGAACATATTTTTTTTCGGAGAAAGAATGCTCATGATGCCATGCAAAACCCGTTTAGAGCATTTCCTATGAAGTAAGACATGAGCAAAATAATACAATGCGGTTATCCTTTTGGAGAATTTTTGGTGTTTCCCTTCATTCAAGTTAACCAGAATGCAAAGAATGGATAGAGAATTAAATCAGCTCATAAGTGAACCAGCACTTTGTATGTCCAGTTATATTCCATTAAAATGAGTTGTTGATCTGTAGAAAGTTCCACTCTTACAAGCAGAATGTGTCCTAGGAAATTGTTTTTAATATAGTCTTTGATTTTGACGCTTCATCGCTCCGTTGTAGACGAATGCAAAGAACGTATTTTCTCAGAGGATTTCTCATTTCTCCTTGAGGTTCTTCCTGGAGAGCTGAGATGATCTGTGTCCATGTCTTGCATGGAAGGTCTATGTATATGAATGTTGCTATTTGGAGTAGGTGGTGGTGTGCCAACAATCCTAGCAAGGTTCTTACCTACGGCTAAATGTGATCTTCTCCTCTCGGCTTGCTCTGACAATTTTGTCCTACTCCCTGGTACAGATAAAATGCTTAGATCTGCATCACTTTCAGCAAGGGAAAGGACTGCTAGAGCTTTCTTTTTTTCAGATGTAGCTTTTGCATCAAGAGGTGCTAAAACTGTTGGAGTCACTCCAGCCATTGACAAATCACTAGGGTCAAGAAAGAGTTCATCTTCAGTTTGAGCAGCTTCAGTAAAATAAGGTGGTTGTTGGGTGCCATGCTTGCTACAGGATTCACAGCAAAGTTTATTGTATCCTGGTATGGAACAATATCGAGCAAGCACCTCCATTTGACAAAATATAGATTTGTCTCCAAGGCAAAGTTCATCTGCAACACAAATGCAATAATATATTATATCAGTCATTACACATAATGTAGCAGACCAAACACACCAACAAAGTTGCTGTGCAAATTGTCTCTTTATTGGACTGGTGTACCTAGCAGAGCTAACTCTCACCAAACCTCAGCCTCTGTCCACTTGCCTCCATTGCCTCCCTTCAAGCTCCCTCCCCACAACTATCAGAATGAAAAGTGTCCCTATACTGTATGTGAATCTGCCATAAACATATCGAGTTGTGCTCAGCATTTTCTCCCATTATGTATTGATTTTGTCAGATTGCTGTCAGCCAGCAGGAGCATGTTCTGTGGAAACTGGATCTATGATCTGTTTCAGCTGCACATGCTCATGCAAATTATGTATTAGTGAAGTCACTGGAGATCTGAAGTGGAAGTGTCTGTGAACTCTGCTGCACATGTGTATGGCATGTTCACACATAGGGAAACTTTTCAGCATAACAGACATTATAGGGAGGGAGCTTTGAGAGGGAAATGGAAGACAATGGAGGTGTCTATGGTTTGGGGAGAGTTTACTTACCATTTGGAATAGAAATTTTATGTGTCATATTTTAAAGGAGAGCTATAGTCAAAAATACCTCTTTTGTTCTTTTAAGCAATTTTGTAGACAATTTTCATTTTCTATTTTGATCTGCTTATTAGTGCATAGCAGCACAATGAGGCTTTCATTTGCATTTGCTTGCAAGTCAAGGGTTAAATGCATTGATGATGATTTAAGTGGCATCTCCAGCCACACAACAATCTGCATATCAGTCCATCTGGGGTAGAGCTAGAGGCATGCCTGGGAGTTCTTCAGTATGTCCAAAAGCCTCTCAGAAGTTATTTTTGAGCTCTGAAGGAGCTGCCTACATCCATCTCAGTTCCCCAACCCCCAATTAATACTTGAAAGTTGTGACATTTAAGATGAAAATGGTGAATATTTTCTTTCAAGGGAAGTAGAAAACTGGGTATTATAAAAGTGTATGCCCTTTTGTAGTGCATCCCTGAGTGTCCCTGGTAGCTGCCTACTGTATGTACTGTACCTCCACCCTCCCACACCTCATCATTTCAGCACTTACTTATGCAGTCATCACTGTATTTGGAGGGGAAGTGGCAGCATACAGAGACATGCAGATGCAGTCATTACTAAAGGGCAGAATGCAGTGTACAAAAATAAAGGACAATTGCAGACAGTCCTTTGCACACTGCATCTCTTACCGCAATGGCCTTTCATGTTTCGGAAAAGATTCTGTGTATAATGCTACATTATGTATAATTCTAAGCGGAACTATATAGGAATAAAACAATAAGAGTTAAATTACACTTTCAAGTTCTTCCTTAAAGCTAAAAAAAAATTGTACTGCTGCCATCTAGTGACTGTTAATGCATTAGTGTATTTTTTTCACACACATACTGTAAGTAATCGATTAACATATGACAATACAAAAAGCTTATATTTTGATCAAAAATAAAATTAGCATTTTTATGAAAAAACTAAATCCAACTATTGTTCCAGTGGCAAAACTATTGAGAACCCCACATTTGCGTGGGGGGGGGGGGTTGGTTAGGGAAAAGGGGGACCCTCTTACTCGGAAACCTATGGGCCCCTGCAGCAAGTAGATGTGCACAAGCACCTGTGTACATGAGGTTGGGTAAGTTGGTCACGCCTGGGGCCCTCTAAAGTTTTTTTTGCTGGGGAGGGGGCCTGGTGCCAGCTTGGTACACCGCTGTATGATGCTTTTCTCTGTATCAAAAGCATTGAGGTGGAATATGATTTCCTTTCATTTGAAAATTGAAAGGAAAGCTTTACAAACTGTGAATTTGCAGTCTCTTACAGAACAGCTCAAATAGCTTCAAATAGATATCCCACTGGAAGAATTATACATACTAATGTTTTCTGGGTTTTATCTAGGCAACATGTATTGCATATTTTATGCTGTGAGCTGTGAATAGGACTAAGAACACAGAAAGGCAAATTGTGGCATTTCAAAGCGTTCTTTTATAAATGGAATACTAATTGAAATGGTCACATTTTACTGTACCTGCAATCTTACTTTATTCTACTGAACTTTGCCCCCGTGTATTAATTACAAGCCAAAAAAGATATTCCACTTTGAGCCTGCAATATCCCCTTTGTGATAAGTTTGCTTAAGTAATAATAATACATTAGTATTGTCTATAAACAAATTTGAAATAACTACTATGGGTAGGATATTTACACACACTACAGAATACAGAGCTAAAAGGAGAATAAATCTCTCCTTAAAATAAAGGCCTCGTTCACTATCCTCCATTGCCCCCCTTCCCTTGCATAGAAAAGAACCTGTTTGTAATACTTACATACAGACGTAGACAGGGACAGATTTACATTAATTAAAAAGCGATTGTATCTCCTGTATATCCCCAGCGCTTCCAAACCAATGCAGGTGTGGTTGGGCGTCATGCTGCCCCTCTAAAATTCTGCTGCCCTAGGCCCCAGGCCTTTGTGGCCTTTCCACAAATCTGGGTCTGGATGTAGAGTAGCACAGCACACAAGTACAGAAGTTGACACACTCCTTCTACTATGTCTTCTGATCCTCACCTATAACTTTGGAGCTTTCTGGCACATGCACAGTTGGAGAGACTCAAGGTGCATGTGCCAGAAAGTGCAGTGGCTTTAAACCAATAAAAGAAAATCTGAATATAAAGAAGAAGGCTCCTGTGAACTTCACTGTGATACTGTACATCTTTCAGGTTTACAAAAAAGGGGTGAGCTTCCATGCTATAGACTCTGCAGTGTAGGAGCTAATAGAGGCCAGTGGATGAGGGCTTTTGTTTAGGAGGAATTTAGTTCTCCTTTATGGTCCCAGCTCATCAGAAGCCCCAAAGCCTAAGCTGCATGAAGGCTCATTCCTAGGGCTGCAACTTGAAAGTCCTTAGCCCACCACCAGATATTTGCTGTGAAATCCAGTGGCAAAACATGTGCCAGTCAGGTATGGTGGATAGGTTAATGGGTTTATGAATGCTCACAATTTCCCTTAAGGAATTGTTCAGTATAAAAATAGAAACTTGGTAAATAGATATGCTGTGCAAAATAAAAAATGGGTCACATGGGTCATAACTGTTGCTTTTGAATCTGAGCTGAATATTGAGGATCAATTGACTATATTAGAAATATTTTTTATTTTGCATAGCCTATCTATTTAACCAGTTTTTATTTTTATACTGAACTGTTCCTTTAATGAACTAGCATTTCTGTTTTTCTGTAATTCGGATTCTATTATTACTAATAAAAAGGAAGTCATTTTAAAAGGATTTGAATTATTTTATTAAATGGATTCTATGGGAGATTGCCCTTCTGTAATTTGGAGTTTCTAAATAATGGGTTTCCAAATAATGGATCCTTTACTTTGCACTTTGCATTTCCAATTAGGCTACATGGACTTGGAACCAAATATAGATAAACACAACTTCTAACTAAATTCTCTGTGTGGATGTGGATAAAAGTTTGTTAAGACACACTTATGGACAGATTTATCAAGGATTGAATTTCAAATTTCAAAAACTTTGACACATACAAGCAGAGTAGGGTGGGCAGAATATGGTACATACATGCAGAGTAGGGTGGGCAGAATATGGCACATACATGCAGAGTAGGGTGGGTGGGCAGAAAATGGCTCATGTAGACAGCATAGGGCAGGTAGAGTATTGCATACACAGGCAGAGCAGGACAGGAGACAGGGAAACCTACATTTCTCAGGACCACACAAATAACTAATCATGACCTCGCTAAGATGAACAGTATACATGCTCTGACAGTCTGTGGTGTGAACAGGTTAACATAATATATAATTGATTAAGAATGGTATTTGTAAAGTTAGGACTGAAATTACTGTCTTACATACCACTGCAAGGAGTCAGTTTACAATCCCTCATAGACTCTGGTTTCTCTCCGTCACACTGATCACCAGCTCGACACAGAACTTGTCTCACCTCGATCCCTTCGCCACATGTCACGGAGCACTGAATGGAAAATGTAACTGCTTAATGCAAGCACAAAATATACAGATGGGTCTTCTCTTTATTACTATTGGCAATCTACAATGCTCCATATGTTTTCGTGATCTAAACTCATTTGAGAGATCAAAAAAAAACAAGACTCATTGCTACCTAAATTATATTTAAGCAATAACATTTTATACTGCTTTGTGTTTGTTTTCAGCTAGATTTGTTTTGATCATGATTATTTTCTGTGATGATAAACAGGAATTTTGATTTCAAAAAAGAAAAAGAAGTAAAAAAAACCCTTCCCCTCCACACCCCAACCAACCAGAGCTTGGTTGAAAAAGCAATAAGTACTTGATTAAATGAATTAATAGTAGAAAATCTGGCAAATGCTATGACAAAACTAGGGTAAACAACACCGTCAATTGGGTTAAATGAAAACTAATGAGTCATAAGAGGTGTATTAATTATTCCATACATTAGGTTTACCATTCACATGAGTTTAAACAAATATATTAAATATAACACCAATTGACCACCTTCAATTAAATACTTATAAAGTGCTGATAAAATAAAATAATTAAAACAAATGGAACACCTATTGGCCACCTTTAAGCAGGGGCTCTTAAAGCGCTAGTGCTAAATTTGGTTATAGAAAGTGAATCAGACCAAAACCAGTATTTGAGAAATGAAAGTAGGAAAATTGAAAATAGTAGAGAGGTGGAGAAGTCCCAAGAAACTAAAGCCATGTTCATTTTACAAAATTTGGGTTATCAGGTGATGATAGTTTGAAACAGTAGTACACACTGTCCTCTGCAGTCTAGAACGTGGCCCCTCTTTTTATTATTATTATACCACCAACAACAAGATCAATGTTTCGGGGGGATTTAACCTCCCTTTATCATAACATATTACTATGAAAGTTTGAACACACTCCCTTCACCTCCGCAGCTCTCAGCTCTACCTGCTCTCAACCCTCCATCCCTTCTGTGTCCATGCCTGTCCTCCCATGCCCTTCATGCCTGCAGCCCTCCTGTGTCCTTCTGCTCCATGACTGCCCCCTCTCTCTCCCTGCCTTTCATCTAGGGATGCACTGAATCCAGGATTCGGTTCTGGGTTCGGGCAGGATTCGGCCTTTTCAGCAGGATTCGGCCTAATCATTCTGCCCAGCCGAACTGAATCCAAACCCAAATCTGCATATGCAGATTTTGAACTCAAAGTCTACATTTTTTTTCAGCCTGAAAGCTACGTTCTTTCCAGAAACCCAGCATAACTATTCCAATAGTTGACTTTTACATGTTCTTGGCAGTCTGAGTTGGAGTACTTTTTTCATCTTCTAATACCATCGGACTTAAATAAATCCCGAAAAAAAAAAAAAAGTATCTGAAAAAAATGGTACTGTATTTCCCCTTCCAAGTAGAAAAATTCGGAGCTTAATAAATAACCTTCTTGATGTGAATTGAATTTTGCATCAGAATTTGCAAAATAATGATGCATCTAATGGAAAAATCAGTCCAATTTTCAATAATAAAATATAGACCTATTTAGAAATAGAATATTTATTTAACTGATATTACTCTTCAAATGAAATGTATTTGGCAATATCACAATGTAAGCAATGGTTCAGTACCATTAGGGAATTTATGTAGAAAAGAATCAAAACAAGATAAAAGTGAATTATTTTTTATAATAGCTCAAACCAGACAGATAGGGTATCACTTTTCTTTTCATAAGTGGAGAATATTTGTCAAAAACTACAACTGAATTATTTTGTAGCTGAATCAATAAACACAGCATCAGCATGATTTAAACACAGACACCACTTGTAAGATTGTAACAGGAAAACATTACAGATAGAAAACCCCAAACAGGAAGAATATTGATTGCACAACAGTGGTTCGTTTTCTCATTATTAAGATGATGTTGCCAAATGTAGAGATATTCAGGGGAATGTAATATAAGTCGGTAAGGCAAAAACTATTCGCAATGCGAAAAGTTATGCCTCTGTGCAAACAATTTTTGCTTTGCGCGAATTTAATATAGCTTTTGCGAAACAGGTCACTGTTTTACCGATCACTTCCGACAGTGGAAGAGAGTTTGTGAATTTTACAGCTTGTGCGAATGCGCTGTCAATGTAATAAAACTTTCAAGCACTTCTTAAGAGTGCGCAATTAAAATTCGCAATGCGCAATTAAAAGTCGCAATGCGCAATTAAAATTCGCAATGCAATAACAGTTTAAGGAACAATATTACATTGCGAGTTATGGATTTTTAATCTTATTGATGCGCATTCTTTTGCTCTTTGCGAATTTAATTACATTCCCCCCATTGTATTTAATCAACGATTACTTGATTCTAAACATATATTCATATAATTTAAAGCAATCCTTGAAGATTAGAATTAGGGGGGGTGTCTTGTACAGTGTCAGGGCACCTGAAAATCAGTTAGCGTGTAAAACTTTCATTAGAATAAGGGCACAGTTAAAGGAGAAGGAAAGCTTCAGAAGCAGTTTATTTCCAATAGATTAACCTCAACAGTGCAAGCTATAATGTTATATTTATTCTGCAGAAAGCTTTACCATTTCTGAGTAAACAGCTCTAGAAGCTCTCTCTCTCTCTGTTTGTGTAGGATAGCAGCTGCCATATTAGCTTGATGTGACATCACTTTCTGCCTAAGTCTCTCTCCCTTCTCACTCACAGCTGCGAGCTCAGATTACAGCAGGGAGGGGTGGGAAGTGATGGGGAAAGAGGAACAAAATAATCATGTTCAAACCCTAGCCCTGGAGGCTAGGGCTTGAACATGAACAGAAAGAACAGACATTGGCATGTGACAGCAAAGGCTTTGTGGGGCAGATAGGTACAGTCCAGTGTGATACACTAGGCATAGGGAGCCAAAGCTTAAAATTATCGGCTGGTGCTTGGTACAAAGCTCTTCTGTGCTTCCAGGTCGGCTAAGCTAGGGTGCATTTCCCAAGAACAGAGTATTAGGACTGTTAAAAAATGAGTTACCTGGTACTTCCACCAGTATTATGGCTGGAAGTCAGCAACACACTGGCCCAAAACTTTTGGCCTCTTCTCACCAGCCAGGCCGGTAAAATACCGGTCAGGTGGCAACCCTACTCCTGTGGAGTGTACACAGTTGTGTGCGCACCCAATATAAATATATTGGGTGCGCACACAACTGTGTACACTCCACAGGAGTAGGGTTGCCACCTGACCGGTATTTTACCGGCCTGGCCGGTATTTTTGATGGTTGATCTCAATGTTATTTATATGAAACAAAGATAAATATATAGGAACAACCCTATCCACAGACCATACACTAAACCAGGAAAGCTGGTCTGCTCCAAGCAAATGAATAAAGGCATTTTAACCATATGAAGTTTGGAGTGATGTCCAGAAATTCTGGTGAACTGGTACTTTCACCAAAACAGAGATTTTCTTTTCATTCAAGCAGCAAAGTGATAGACTAGCGGGCACCAAAGTGTGCCTAGCAAAGGTGCCTGGGACTGTGAGGAAGGGTGGCCGGATGGAAGCTTGGATTTCTGGGAAGGGTAGTCCAGATCGGGATTGGTGGGAATAGGAAGGGGGAGGGTTGCCTTACCCTCTTCTTCTTCCCTGATTTGCTGGATCGCTGGTGGATAGGGATGTAGCGAACGTCGGAAAAAAAGTTTGCAAACATATTCGCGAACTTGCGTCAA
>CM044432.1:68089026-68106574 GCA_024363595.1 Xenopus borealis | reverse complement strand
AGGTATTGGATCCCTTATCCGGAAACCCGTTATCCAGAAAGCTCTGAATTACGGAATGGCTGTCTTCCATAGACTCATAACGAAATAATCCAAATCTTTAAAAAGGATTTCCTTTTTCTCTGTAATTATAAAACAGCTTGTACTTGATCCAAACTAAGATATAATTAACGCTTATTGGAAGCAAAACCAGCTTATTGGGTTTATTTAATGTTTATATGATTTTCTAGTAGTCTTATGGTATGAAGATCCAAATTATGGAAAGATCCTTTATCCGGAAACCCTAAGGCCCCAAGAATTCTGGATAACAGGTCTCATACCTGTATATGGAACGAGAGCTAACATTTCCTAAGTGCTAACATTTCCTAAGTGCTAACATTTTACAAGTGCTTAGAAATGGCAGCTACACAAGGCAGTTCCATGGAACTAACTTCTATCTCTTCTCATTCCTACAGGTAATTCTGCTTCTCCATACACTGCTATAGACACCATTTTATTACTGTTTATTCTGGTAATTCTGCTTATCCTTTACACTACATTTTACATTACACTACTCAACCCCCCTAGGCTTCCACCACCCTCCCTCCACACTCCCCAGTCTTTCCTGTGCTCCTTTACCCCTGTTACTGATAAGGAAGTCTCAAAACTTTTGGCCTCTTCTCACCTTACTACCTGCCCGCTTAATCCTATTCCTTCAAAACATCTCTGCAATACCAACCCTTGTCTAATCAAAGCCTTAACTCATCTATTTAATCTCTCACTCTCAACTGGACTATTTCCGTCTCAACTAAAACATGCTCTTGTCACCCCCATTCTGAAAAAAATCCTCTCTTTACCCCTCCGATCTTGACAACCTGCGACCTATCTCTCTGCTACCTTTCATCTCTAAACTACTAGAGCGCCTAGTCTACAAACGATTAACCTCATTCCTCTCTGACAATAACCTGCTGGACACCCTTCAATCTGGTTTTAAACCACAAAACTCCACTGAAACTGCTCTGACCCGGCTAACTAATGACCTTTTAAGAGCTAAAGCCAACAATAATTTCTCACTACTAATATTGCTTGATCTCTCAGCTGCATTTGACACTGTAGATCACCCTCTTCTCCTCCAGTCCCTCCATTCGTTTGGCCTTCGTGACACAGCCCTGTCCTGGTTCTCTTCTTACCTCACCAATCGTTCCTTCAGTGTCTCTTACAACAGAGTAGCATCTTCCCCCCTACCTCTCTCTGTTGGGGTTCCTCAAGGCTCTGTCCTGGGACCCTTATTATTTTCTCTATATACTTCCTCCCTCAGCAAATTAATCAGCTCGTATGGTTTCCACTACCACCTCTACGCTGACAATACTCAGATCTATCTCTCCTCTCCTAATCTCAATCCAGAACTCCTAACTCGTGCCTCCTCCTGCCTGTCTGCTATCTCTACTTGGATGTCACAACGCTACCTTAAATTAAACCTCTCCAAAACGGAAATGGTTCTTTTTCCTCCAACTAACACCGGTAACATCCTGGAAGTATCCATCATAGTTAACAATTCCACTATCACCCCGTCTCCCCAGGCCCGGTGCCTTGGGGTTATCCTAGATTCTGCCCTGTCATTCACTCCTTCACATCCTCACATCATGACACTTCCACCTATGGAACATATCCAAAATACGATCGTTTATCACCCAAGATGCTGCCAAAATTCTTATTCACTCTCTCGTCATATCGCGTATAGACTATTGTAACCCTATTTTAATTGGCCTTCCCCTCCAGAGACTGTCACCTCTCCAGTCCATAATGAACACTGCTGCTAGGCTTATACACCTCAGCAACCGCTCTTCCTCTGCCATGCCATTCTGCCAATCCCTGCACTGGCTTCCACTGCCCTTCAGAATTAAATTCAAATTAATGACCCTGACATTCAAAGCACTTCATAACTCCGCCCCTCCCTACATCTCTGAACTAATCTCCATATACTCACCCAACCACTTACTATGCTCCTCGCCCTCTACTGACCTGCTACTCAACTCTTCTCTCATTACCTCCTCACATGCTCGCATTCAAGACTTTGCAAGGGCTGCACCCCTCCTCTGGAATTTTATCCCACGGTCTGTCCGACTTTCTCTCAACCTTTCAGCTTTCAAGAAATCTATTAAAACCCACTTTTTTAGAGAAGCCTACTCTCACTCTTAACTACCTAATTCAATACCACTTACAGTACTACATCTCATCCACCTATCTCTGATCTTGCCCACTCCCACACCTTATGTATAATTCCCTTCCCTTTAGATTATAAACTCTTTCTGCACAGAGCCTTCCTCACCTTCTGTACCGTTATTTATTGTGATGTATGTAACTCCTTATGTTCCATGTATGTAATTCATGTGATTTAGTTGTATAATCACATTCATTTTACAGAGCTACGAAATAAGTTGGCGCTATAGAAATACATGTTAATGTCACAGCTAGTGGGGTAAAAAACCATTTGTTATAGATGTTATAGATGTTATAGATATGGCTTTACCTACATTTTGGTGAAGTATTGGCAAGTTTTTTGTTATGGTTAACGGGAAGAATAAAAACATGTTCAAAATAAAAGCTGTGGCCAACCCTCACCCATTCAAATGGAAGTCTTTGTCTCTGTGTTGTTCTTTATGCTATAGAATGGTTAAGAGTAGTAGGTTGCACAGAGGTCATGCATGCCTCCTCACAGTCTGCCACAATAATAAATTACCAGGTCTAAATCAAAATGTGTGTTACTCTTTTACAGGATATAAAATTATATTACTAACCTCAGACCATGCACCTGTTTTCCACTGGGCTGGACAAGGCACCCTATTGCAAGGTCTTCTGCTTTCTGGGCGATCTCCATAGCAGTACTTGCTGTGAACTGAACGATTGGTACCATCGTGAAGGGGCTGGATGCATCGTACTGAACGAATTTGGTAGCCAGAACTTCCACAGCTTTTTGTGCAGTGTTCCCATGCATTTGCTATCCATCTGAAGGATAAAAAATTAAGAAAGAGTGCCCATTGTTATATTACTTAAACCAACTTCATCACAACCATTTCTAAAATATTGGTTGCCCTGCCATTAGTGTTGCACTGAGCCAATCAGTTTCATCAAAAATAATCAGCATGTGTAGTATTTTGCTGCATTACTATACAACACCTCTTTTGAGAGAAACAAACTTTACTTACACTATATATATTATTTTGAATATTGTTTCTTTCTGTCTTGGAATTAAACAATCACAGCAAGCAGGCAGCAGCCATTTTGTGGACACTGGTATTAAGGTAAAATCTTGTGTATGCGCCAGAATGGTGGACCTAATGCCAATTCGCACTGCCCTACAAAGTTATAGAACATGACGAGGAAAAAAGGAATTTGAGGTGGGCAGTCAATCTAGGAAGTGCTGAATGGAAAATGAAACATGGAGGCAGATTTACTAAATTCACATATATTAACATGAGGGTTTTGAATATTCGATCGAATTTTCAAAAAGATTTGAATTCGAATTTTGAATATGCAAATTAGGCAAATTTGACCAAATTCAACCAAATTTGACCATTGAATATTCAAATTCGAATGATTCAAATATTTGAATAAAATTTTATTCGAATATTCGAAAATTCGATGGTTGAATACTTCCCCTTTAAATTTAAATTCGATCACCTACTTCGCCAGATTAAACCTACCGAAATGGGGATCATTCCCTAAGATTGAATAAGAAAAATTCGATTGATCTCTTAAAAATCGTTCGAAAAATCATTTCAAATTCGATTTGATTCGAATTTTCCCTATTCGATCATTCGATCGATCGAATTGCGCTAAAAAAATTCAAATTCAAATTTTTTTTTACTCCCCCACAATTCCCTGGTCGAATTTCAATTTTTTTTTGCCATTCGAAATTCGACGCTTAGTAAATCTGCCCCTAAATGTCTTACCCACCTCTATGCCTCAGAGGTGGGGCAGGCAAAAAACTGAGATATTTAAAGACATTTATAATCGATATAAATGTTTTAATGCATAAAATAATTTGGATTTCATGTTTAATTTGCAAAGGACTTTCATTATGCAGCTTTAATGTGTGAGTAACAGGTCAGCTTTCAAAACGGTAATCAAGAATGTTGCAACGTTTGTGACAATAGAAAAATTGGCAAAAGTATTACATGCCTCTGCCAGGTGATATAGCAGAAATGTAATATTTCCCCAGCTAATGTGCTATTCTTAATCATAACCCAAATTAATTAGAATAGGAGATAAAACTCACACTGGCTCGGTGCATTCTTGAAGATTGCACATCCTGCGAATTGGCTTAGGCTTCTTATTTGTTTCACAAAAGCTGCGGTGAACCATTTTATTATCGCTTTTTCTTCGGCATCCATATTTTGTGTACTGAAAACCTGGAAGAATATTAAAATAAGCCTTACAATGTAAACAGTAAATGCTAATTCACAGGAAAAAGTTTGTTGAGCCATTAACCAAAAATGTACTTTTAAAACATTTTTTAAATTTTGTAAATTTGAAGTTTTTAAAATTTTTTAATAAAAAACTCAAAAGCTTGAATGTGTGCTTATTTATGTCAAAACTTGAATATAGAATACCCAATAGATTGAAAGGGAAAAAAACATGGGTCTACCGGATCTAAAAGATTAGAGACATTTAAAAAACACAAATTGATATACATTTTGAAAATTTTTATTGACTTTTGTATAAATTTGCAAACTTATACATGTCTTAATAAATCATTAAAATTAATGATTTTTTTTATATTTTGTAACTTGAATTTTAATAAATCTGCCCCTATGAGTCTGGCTAGGGTAATACAAAGTTATGGAGGCATATTATCAATATTCTCATTTTAGTGTTTTTAGAGGGTTTTGATGAGAGAGAAAATCAGAATTTCATGAAACAACGTTTTTTCTTATAATATTTTTGTCTTAGCGACTTCACTCATCACTAGTTTTTGAAACTTTTTTACCCATAAAGAGGATCAACGCACCAGAGGCCACCCCTTCAGACTAGACGAAAAGGACTTTCATTTGAAGCAGCGTAGGTGGTTCTTCGCTGTGCGGACAGTGAGGTTGTGGAATGCACTGCCCGCTGATGTTGTGATGGCTGATTCTGTTGATGCTTTTAAAAGGGGCTTGGAGGATTTTTTGGACAGACATGATATCAAAGGCTACTGTGATACTAAACTCTACAGTTAGTATAGCTATGGGCATATATGGTTTGTGTGAAAGTGTGGAGGGGAGTGTGTGTGTATGCTGGGTTTTAATTTGAAGGGGTTGAACTTGATGGACTTTTCAACCCAGTTTAACTATATAACTATGTAACTATGATTAAACTGTCAACTATAAAACCACAATTGTCATTGAATTTATTATTAAAAGATCTGAATATAAAAAGTTTGATCAGTAAGTGTCGATAAGAGCTAAATGGCGCTCTAAAAAATACAAATACCTCAAATGTAAGATTAAAAAAAGTCCAATAAGATCAGCGCAGCTACCACTGACTTCTCTTGGACCTCCTCAACTATTACATTGCAAAGGTTACACAAAATAAATCAAATTTTTAGAGCTTTTAAGAAATACAGCTTTTAGAAATTTGTGGTAAAAAAAACCCAATTTGATTGTTATTAAATAGAACCCTTATATATTGCTAGTGCTTTCCTGCATAGAAAAGCAAAAAAATATATATTGTGAGAACAAAAGGAAAGATCTTTCTCAAATTAAAATTTTCTTAATTTGTATTGCCGGAACCATAGGTTTGATCCGACATAAGCCCTTCAGCCTTTTCGTGTTACATTGTTTTGACAGAATGAATGGTATCACTATTGCAATGCTATTTTAAATCCTCTGGTTTGGGGTTACTGTTTTTGGGATAACAGTAAGTTTGGTTTGAGTAAGTTTGGTGGGTAACTGTAAATTTGCTCATATTTTTATAGCACTTTTGGAGACAGACACCCTGTGACAATTAAATTGTCACTGGAAAGCTATTGCAGTTGCTGTTGTGGAGATGATGAAATTTGCTTTTAGAAATATTCTCTGCAATGTAGGTCCCAAAAGAAAAGTAAACTGAAGATTGGGATACTTTTTAACAGTGTAAGTTAAAGCACATATGTGTTATGCATTTTATACGCCTACCTGTTTTTTATAGGAAACCTACCTCCACCACATGGTTTTGAGCACTGAGACCAGCTCTTCAACGCCCACTCATAGGTGTCTGATTCCTCTTGAAGTACATTGTTGTGGCTTATTGTTGGAACGGAATCTTCATGAATGATATATTTATATGTTAAACTAGACTTTGTGTCATTCTCCTGAGGAATAACCTTTATAAATGGCAAAACAGAACATAAGTGAATTTTTATATTAATATACAATACGATAGCTCACCAAAAACTTAAACACTGTTCCAAAAAATATTGCTTTTCCCTTAAATTTTAAAAGCAGGAGGCTAGTAAGAGTTTACTAGATTCACATTTGTCTTCTTTTTATTGAGTCATCCATCCAAAATAAAGGCGACGGTTGTTGCCAGATGGCGATAAAATGTTATTTGTGGAACTGTTTGTCCCATTTTATTACTCGTTTTGCAAGTATAGTTAAAACAAATGGGTAATATAACTAGTAGAATTAAAAAAATCATCTGCTTTCTCTTTTAATGTGCTGAGAATAATTCAACTCTGGCAATTATGAAACCTTTATCTGAATCTTTGAGGTAGAATTTAACACACAGCCACAGTGTAATTGTTATTTTGAACTTTGCATAGCTGATCCAAAACACAACCTTACTCAGGTTCAATACTACAAACTTATTTATAGATATACTGTAGTTATCCAGTGTGTCTCATATGTTGCTTAAACTGAATACAACCACTTTGAAAAGAGACTTAACCCCCAGATAATAATTAATTAAATATCCATAATAATCAATGAAAGAAACGTAATAAGTTAAAAGGCATCTATACAAGAAGATTCATTTTGGCCATTGGACATATTTTTGTTCAACTGGCTGGTCTGTTTCTTTTTCATCTTTCTTAGAACACAAAGGACTGGGAGTTATTAATCAGAATCAGATGATTATCTTGATAATTCCTGTGTATAAGTACACTATACATAATTCACTCAAGAAAGTTCATAGAGACCATCTGGAAATCATGATTACCAGTACTGAATGAACCGTAGTTTTAATTCGGTTTATTATCGTAACAATAACAGCTAGCTCTAGCAATCACTGCATACATTTATTATACGATCAGGCAAAAGATATTCAAACTGATGCTGCCTATTTAAGAATATGGCTCTTTTTAGGGATGAAATGAAGCAATGAATTGATAGGATTGTTTCCTGCTTCCCATTTATAACAATGGGAAATACAATGGCAATGACAGATATCAAAATTAGCTTTTCCATGCAATTCCTGCCTCAAATAGGAATATAAAGAAAAATATAACATTCTAGAATGTATAGTATAGCATACCAGCACCACAATGGCATTGTGCAAAGGTCCATCTGTGTGCACTGTTTCAATGTCATCTTCAATAATGTACTCCCACTCTACACCAAGGTCAATAAAGGAGCGTGACTTTGCTTCTTCCCCTTTTCCATTTAGTATGTAATGTCCAGTAGCCTGATTTTTAATAGCTATAGAAACAAATACATATAGTCAAACCAAATTCTATACTGCAGCTACTTCCATTGCTATGGACATAGAAAAATAAAAATAGAAAAATGTTTTACATCCTCACATTTAACATAATCCACAGATGTCAAGACTTAATTACACGAATACAACATAAAATGTATTTTACTATTTTTTAACAATGAAAGCAGATTAACGAGAGGACTATGTTGTTCTATGGTATAGTAACACTTAATGTAAGGGATATTATTCTCCAGTGCAAAGATTAAACTACTGAGTGCCGCAAATTTGATCTGTAAATTGAAAATGAGACATCTTTATTTTTCATCCCTTCTCCTTTTCTTTCTACAGCTCTTTCTTTATCTAGCAATCTTTCCTTTTCTACACTTACTTGACTGCACTTACTTTCCTCAGTTTGACTTTTAAATTTCATTTACTGTACATAGACAATATTATGTACATGTCACAGCTATCTATTTTAACCACTGTGCTTCAGTGCATACTTCTAAGCAGCCTATAGAGGGCAGCAAAAACATTTCTGTTCTATGACATGGATGGAATATGTGCAGAACAAGGCTAAACTTCTGGCTGTTATTTTTATTATGTTGACATCCTGCAGAATTTGGAATAGGTACGGTTGTCATGATTAATAGGTGACCTAAGATAGCATCCTTTTAGAAAAAATATTTGAAATGAACTTGTCATTTTCTGATGCCGTAATCTTTTATTTCTTTAGCCGCAAAAAGATATAGCCTCATGCTACATTTATGTTGTCCACAGTGGTCTATCCAATTATTAATATTTTTTCGCAAATATTGTGGCTCAGTTTATCTGCAAAGTAATCTAATGCATGCAATATGAAAACTCAGTTTACTAACCTTGTCTAACAAAGGAAAATAAAATTGAAAAATGCAAAGAAAATGCATTATAGAAAATTATTCTGATGCAGTATCTTGTATTAGTGATCATTTTTCTACATTTCTGATCCACCCCAATATTACCTTTTTATTACCTTTTTCAAACATCCCCATATCATTACTTCTTCTGTTGCCAGTGTTTGATATCTACAATGTTTCTTGGCTATTTACAAAAGCTTAATTCTAAACCAAAGTATACTGTGTAATGCATGATGGGGTTTTCGTATAGGGAATTACTGCCGTAATACTCGCACAAATCCTTATTCCCTGATTCATATCATATGCCAGGAGAAAGCATATAGACAATTGTGTTCTGAGCTGAAATAAATTGTTACAGTGCATCACTACCAAATATTAACTGCTTAATTGTTGCTATGGGTTGCTACACCAGAGAAAACTCTGTCCAAATAACTGCTTTTATGCTAATTCCCATTTCTGGCCAACATCTGTATCAAGCAATATGGTCTTGTGCTGTTTCTCAGTTAATTTCTCTGGTTTAATAGAGACAGTCACTACACACAAAATCCTGATTGCAAGAAGGGAATGGCTACTAAAGTCAAGCCGACCTGACCAGAACAGGCTACTGTATAGATGTACTGTATAACTGCATAATTGGTAATTTACGGATATATCCTTCAAGTAAGAACTTGCCAATTGTTAATTGGTAATCCATTGGTTCTCAATCTGCTCTCATGTGGCTGCACAGTGCTGATGCAAACAGAGTTCAAACCAGACATTTTCATTTGTGTTGAACTTGTCCAGTTTTACATATTTGAATCTTAAGGTGCCCATACAGGGGCAGAAATCAGATACTGATTCAGCCTCATTGGACAGAGTAGGCCTTGTGTATGCAACCGTATGACAGCCCTCCAGATCATAATATGATCAAGGCTTGTTTACATACCTATTGGGCTGATCAGAAAATCCCTTCAACTGAGGAGCATAATAACAATTTTACAGCTATCCTGTGTGTACTTGCCCTTATGTGATCTAATAACTGAATCGCAAGTGAAACCTTCTGATCAACCCAAAGGGACTTGTATGACAAGGAAATGCTCACGCTGCAACTCAAACAAGATGATAGATAGGTTTATGACTAGTGCAACATAGGGAGTTTTGACCGCTGCTGTATTCAGACAGTGCTTCAGACAGCCCATCTGCCACTGCTTCCCATGAAAATGTACTGGGAATTTACCTATGACCTAAGGTGAAGAACTAGGCAAAGGTGATCATTTCATTTAGCCCACAATCTAAACTTTAAAGGGATTTTGTCATGCTTTTGAGGGTGTAGTTTTTAATTCTAAATTACACTGTTTACACAGAAAATAATTTCACTCTACCATTGAATTGAATTCCTAGCCCACAAGTCTTCTTTTACTTAATTGTAATATTGGTGTGTAGGCAGCCATCTCAGGTCATTTTGCCTGGTCATACTGTATGCTTTCAGAAAGAGCCAGTGATGCACTATAGAAGTTCCTTCTGACAGATTATTGTTTATCCTACTTAATGGGACAGTAACACCAAAAAAGTTATCTGTTAAAGTAGAACTATAATGTACTGTTGTTCTGCACTGGTAAAACTGATGTGTTTGCTTCAGAAACTCTACAATAGTTTGTATTAACAAGCTTCTGTGTAGTGATGGAAGAAGCCATTCAAAGCTGGAAAACCAGAAAAGGCACAGGTTACACAGTAGATAATAGAAAAGCTCTGTAGTATACAATGGGATTCATCAGAAAATATCTATTATCTTCTGTGTATTCTGTGCTTGAATGGCTGCCCTCATGGCTACACAGCAGCTTGTTCCTATAAACTATAGTTTCGTTTCAGAAGCAAACAAAACATTGTTACCAGTGCAGGGCAACAGTACATAATATTGTCCTTCTTTTAAAACATAAACATTTTTTGTTGTTACTGTTTCTTTTAGTTTGCATGCTGTTGTTATATCTACTAAACCTTCCTATTGTTCTGCTAATGGGCTGCTGGGGGAGGGGGGGTAACATCATTCCAACTTGCAATGCAGCAGTAAAGAGTGACTGAAGTTTATCAGAGCACAAGCCACATGACTGGGGGCACCTGGGAAATTGACAATATGTCTAAGTCCATGTCATATTTCAAAATTAAATTAAAAAAATAACAGTTTGCTAAGTGTAGAAGTCTGCTGGAGCACCTCTATTAGTGGATGCATTTAAAAAAACATGTTTTCCCATGACAGTATCCCTTTAAAGTATGTGGGCATTTCTATACCAATAAGTGGGTGGTGCTGCATCACTAAGCAACCTGAGTGGTAAGGAGGCCTGATTGGCAATATACCCATAAGTATTTAGTTACAGCACTGAATATGATACCTACATGTGCATGTCTGAAAAAGGTACTAAGAAGAGCACTCTAAGCAGTGTTACATTATTTTGGGGGGTGATTCAGATCCTGTTTAAAGAAAAATGAACATAAGATAAACACTCTTTACAAATAGCGCATATTTTTCATGTTAATTGGTTAGTGAAAGTAAAAACTTGTAGATACTGTAAAATGCATAAAATATCCATTTTACAATGATTAAATGTTGCTTTCCTCATGTATCACATTCTGTATTTTATTTATTTTGCTCCATATTGTTGTGTTAACTTTCAGGAATGAGTCCAATCTCCAGGAGAGAAACACTTACCAAGAATATGAGGAGAGACCTCGTCTTCTTGGATAAACACATGTCTAGCACCAGGGGGGATGTCAAACATCTTTAGGTATCCTATACATGTGTTGTAATCACAGATGAAACAGAGAAGAAGAAAATAATAGCTAAGGTTAGCATGAAATTAAATCAAAGAAGAAGGTATGGGAGGAAATATGGTTAAGTACAGACAATGGAAAATAAGGAGCATTATTTTATGACAAGATTCAGCCCAGTGTCTTGTCTTTCCTAGAGGAGAAAATAAAAAAAAAAGGTAAAGGATACACTCGTTAAAAATCCAATCATTATTTTCCAAACAGATGTGGAAAATAACAGAATGAGACAAAATATTCATTCTTCTCATGACTGCCCAGGCTTTAATTAATTAATTAAGAAAACTGGATTAAACATTAGTAGAGTTGAAGCAAAGATGTTTTTCTTTTTTTTTGCTTCAGTTCAGGCATGGGAAATGTACAGTTTGTTTGTTTTTGTAACAAGGATTGTTAGGTATTGCTGTGGGAGCTTCGACCCCTGGCCTCTATTCGCATCACAGATTATCTGCAATCTGGGATGCCACTTACCCACAAGATTTTTAGAGTGCCTTGACTCAGTTAGGGTGATGTTTCGAGCTCCCTTAGGTAATGTGAATGCTCCTCTTGTTTTCCCTTAAACAGAACATCATTAATTAGTGTACTGGCAACAAGTATTATTTTTTCATTGACTATTTTATGTACCTAAAATCTATGCTTGGTGCAAAAAGCCAATTTCATAAGAGCATTTTGTGGCGTTTTCATTTATTTTGTTGTCATTTTCTTAGATACATGAAAAAACTGTTAATTATTCTTAATGTTAGTTAAAATATTTATTTTGTGAGAATATTTTCAACAATTTCTCTTAAATCTCATTTTACAACTTCAGCAGTATAGAACTATGTTTGGTAGTTCAAGATTTTAATATAATAATGCATTACAATGCGGTTTGTCTGCATTTTGGCATTTTCCGGTAGTAATTTATGAACACAATCACAAGTGCAGTCGTAGTAAAACCAAACTCAGTTGTTGCATATATTGACAATATTCTTGGGCAATAAAGCAAACTATTCATAGTTCAGTATAGTTTTGATAAGGGCTATTGTCTCCATCTTGCCTCTTAAAAACATTAAAAAAGATATTAAAATAGCCCAGAGCGACCCTGATTGTGGTGATAATTTCAGGGTTCCAGCAGTTTGATGTGTTAATAGGCACAAATGCTGATCTTTTCATGCTACCACAAGTACATACGGTTGTATAAGTTGATGCACTGGGTGCAACTTTGGCAAGTGCTACACCCACACAGTTACAAGTATTGTGGAATAATGGTGCATCATGGGTAGAAAAACAAAAAAAAATGGTGATTTGCATTTAACTTTCACCACTGCACTTGCAGTCAGAAATTACCCTTATAGTCTATGTCACCATAGCTCATGTAAAATAATAATACTAACAGTCAATGAAAAGATAATAAAATGTAGCGGATGGAGGTTTGGTATTAGATACTTGCAGATTTCATTTTCCAGCAACTCGAATCCTTTTTGGCATCTCTTGCTTAATTGTTTTCCTGCAGGAAGAGGTTAATTAAATTATTTAATGAGTGCACTGCCAGTACTTATGTAAAGCAATAAAAAAAGCTGGAACATTTTCTTTTCAGTACAGAAGGATGCTGGGTTCATAGTGCCACTGCTGTGAATGAGATTACAGTTAAAGAAAATGCTTTTTCAAAGAAGGCAAAGTAGACTAATCTAATTTCTGTTAAAATACCATTCAACCAAAATACCAAGGGGGTCAGAGCAATCAGAATGCAACTGCACAATATGCCTTTGCTCTGAGTGAAATACTTGCACAGTTTTTTATAGAATATCAAGCTAAACATTTAGGTGATACACGTCATATTCAGATTTCTAACAGAAGGAATCAAACAACCCAGTTCTACAAATGGTATTTTCAGGAACCAGCTATATTTTTTAAAATAAACCTAGTTGACTCTATACTATTTATTATCAATAAACAAGAATAAATGCAAATAAAATTTACATTTTATCTAAAAAGATACATGATACAAGGATACTGACATTTAATTTTGGGAACAGAAAATGCAAGACAACAGTACTCCAAGACTTAGAATTGCTTTAAATGTAAATTAAATATCTGCCAATAGGTTCAGGAATTATGAATTCATGATTCATTCATTCGTATTTTATCTAAAACTGATTAATAGTATGCCAGTAATTGACTATGTTTGTCAGACAATATGTAAAGAAAACTAGGACCAAAAAAGCAGACCAATTTGCAAATTAATTTGCATTGGTTATCAGAGCTTGGAATGCATTAAATGGAATGTATGGCATAAATGAAAAAATATTAAATTAAAGATTTTAATTAAAGTAAATATACTGGATCAGTTATCCAGAACCTCATAATACAGAAAGTGCTGAATTACAGGAAGTGGGGGGTGAGTGAGAGAAAGAATTATGGGGAAGCTAGGGTAGATGGGGTAGTGGGATTAGTAAATGGTCATGGGGGAGGAGTGTGGGGGGCATACCGTTTACCAGCTAAGGAGGTCCCTCTGTTACAAGGAAAACAGACTAATATTAACTTAACTTATAATTCCCCTCAAAGTAATGTAAATTTCAAAAGTAAAAGTAATAACCTTGCTATATGCTGGCAAATGCACGAAGTTTGTCAGGTAAAATGGGAGACCTAGAATTAATTGCATGCTCTAAAAATTATGATATCATTGGTATCAATAAGACTTGGTTGGATGAAACATGTGACTGGACTGTGAATTTAAATGGTTACACCCTTTTTAGGAGGGACAGAGGGATTAGAAAGGGGGGAGGAGTGTGTTTATATGTGAAGCCTGAATTAAAGCCATGCACTAAAGAAATAACCATTACGGGCACTGGTGAGGGTTTGGAATCCCTCTGGGTAGAGATTTCGACTGGGCAAAAGGTTAAAAAGAAAATTTTCATTGGTGTATGCTACAAACCACCTCGTATAAGTGACAATTATGAAACCCAGCTACTTTTAAAAATAGAAGTGGCTTCACAACTAGGTCAAGTTATTATTATGGGTGACTTCAATTATCCGAACATTGACTGGGGTAATGGGGTTGCCAAGACAGATAAAGCTAGCTAGTAGGTTTGTAAATATGTTAAATGACAACTTTTTATCCCAGCTTGTTCAATAACCTACTAGGAATAACTCTCTTTTGGATCTTGTAATAACTAATAATACTCATCTCAAGCATTTGTGTAGGTGAGCATTTAGGAAATAGTGATCATAACATGGTCTCCTGTTAGATTCTGTTGCAGAGGCAATTCTAAAAGGGAGTAACTAAAACATTGAATTTCAGGTGTGCAAACTCTGACAGTATAAGAGCATCTCTGCAACATATTAAGTGGGGAATGCTTTTCACAGGGTTAAACAATGAACAAAAATGGGAAGTCTTTAAAATGCTGCTTAATAAATATATGTCAGTATATTCTGCTTGTAAGCAAGGAAAGTTGTTGCAAAGCAAAACCTTTTTGGTTCAATAGAAGTGTTGGTGTTGAGGTGGGTAAGAAAAGACGTGCTTTTAAGGCTTTCAAGTTAGCAGGCAAGCTAAAATCGATAAGGAAAAGAATAAAGCAGTAAGCAGTAAAAAGAATCCAAAAGGGGTAGGACCTTTGTTATCAGAGGGGGGTCAGCTGGTTGATGAGAACAAGCAAAAAGCTCAGATTCTGAATACATACTTTTCGTCTGTCTACACAAATGAGGAACCAGATAATTAAGGTTTCCTTATTAATAGTCCCAATTCTAATAATACATCTAATGATGCATGGTTCACACTGCTGAAATTCAAAAGAGACTAGAACATGTTAAGATAAACAAAGGGCGTGTGTGGCCCGAAACATGTCGTGTCTTGTAGTCTGAATAAACACTTTGTAGCAGTATATCTGCCTGGATTGCTCTCCTCATTGTCTGGATGATATAGTTTGAAGACTTACGGTGAAGCCTTAAAGAGGAAAGAAGCATCCCTACCTGATTAAGCCTGGCAGTGCGCTGAAGTAATTTGCTTTTGGAAGTTAAGATAAACAAAGGTCCAGGGCCAGATGGGATTCATCCCAGGGTAATTAACGAGCTTAGCTCTGTGATTGCCAAACCTCTCTTCTTAATTTTTCAGGATTCATTGAGGTCTGGCATGGTGCCGACAGACAGGCGAATAGCTAATGTGGTGCCGCTGTTCAAAAAGGGATCCCATTCTCTGCCTCAAAACTATAGGCCAGTTAGTCTGACATCGGTGGTAGGAAAGCTTTTAGAAGGATTAATAAAGGATAGGATACTGGACTTCAAAGCAAATAACAATACTATGAGTTTATGCCAACATGGTTTTATGCGTAATAGATCTTGCCAGACTAACTTAATTTCATTTTATGAGAAGTTAAGCAGGGACCTCGATTCTGGGATGGCTGTGGATGTGATTTACTTAGACTTCGCTAAAGCATTCGATACGGTGCCACACAGAAGGTTACTGGTTAAATTAAGGAATGTTGGCCTGGAACATAGTATTTGTAACTGGATAAAAGACTACAAAGAGTGGTGGTAAATGGAACATTTTCTAATTGGACCAGTGTTGTTAGTGGGGTACCACAGGGCTCTGTACTGGGTCCCTTGCTCTTCAATTTGTTTATTAATGACCTGGATATGGGCATTGAAAGTACGGTTTCTATTTTTGCAGATGATACTAAATTGTGCAGAACTTTAGGTTCCATGCAGGATGCTGCCACTTTGCAGAGTGATTTATCTAAATTGGGAAACTGGGCAGCTGGAAAATGAGGTTCAATGTTGATAAATGCAAGGTTATGCACTTTGGCAAAAATAATATAAATACAAGTTATACACTAAATGGCAGTGTGTTGGGCATTTCCTTAAGTGAGAAGGATCTTGGGGTTTTTATAGATAACAAGTTGTCTAAATCTGGGCAGTGTCATTCTGTAGCTACTAAAGCAAATAGGGTTCTGTCCTGCATAAAAAAGGGCATAAACTCAAGGGATGAATCAACGTAGGTGGTTTTTCACAGTGAGGACAGTGAGGTTGTGGAATGCACCGCCAGGTAATGTTGTGATGGCTGATTCTGTTGATGCTTTCAAAAGGGGTTTGGATAATGTTTTGGACAGACATAATATCAAAGGCTATTTTGATACTAAACTCTACAGTTAGTATAGCTATGGGCATATATGGTTTGTGTGAAAGAGTGGAGGGGGGTGTGTGTGTATGCTGGGTTTTAATTTGGAGGGGTTGAACTTGATGGACTTTGTCCTTTTTCAACCCAATTTAACTATGTAACTATGTAACAGGAAGGCTGTATACCATAAACCACATTTTAATTAAATAATCATTCACATTTTCAAAATTGATTTCCATTTTCTCTGTAATAATAAAGCAGTACCTTGTACTTGATCCCAACAAAGATATTAGAAATCCTTATTGAAGGCAAAATTGTCCTATTGTTTTTTTTAAATGTTTCAATGATTTTCAGAAGACTTTAGTATGGTGATCCACATTACAGAAAGATCTCTAATCTGGAAAACTGAGGCCCCAAGCATTCTGAATCATAGGTCCCATACAAGTACTTAGATGGAATCATCATTTCAATAGAATCAACAACTTGGCAAGATTTCCTTTTAAATCATGGAAAGGTGTCTTTGAAATAAATTAAAATATTCTGGTATTTGAGTCAACCAAATATCTATAAAATGATTCTAAAAATAATTTCTAACCTTTCTGATTAATTAAATGGTAAGCAGGAAAAAAATTGTCTTTGATTGCAATATGTTAAGAAATCTCCCCCAATATTTTATTTTTTTGGTAGTTTTTCAAACAACGCGTTGTTAACATGCATTATTAGGTATGTAGAAATATGTATGTTATTACCAGATTTTTTAGGTGTTCTTGTGAATGTTCCCTTTACAGTACGACAATGGGCATTGTCTCCTCCACAAACACCACACTTATCATCCACCTTATTGGAACCTATTTCCTTGTCACAGCCAACTTTCTGTTATAGAAAAATTCAGAGAAAATATAAACTTTAACTATATATATATATAGCACTAGCCCTTACCACTGTATGGCGCTGGAAAATTGAGTGGCGTGGGGAAGAGGGCAGCATATTGAGGTAATATATTCAGAAGGAAGATCAGCACATTCTGCTGTGAATATGTGTTCTTTTATCTTTCATTTTTATATAATGTAGCATCTTTTCCAATGTTTCGGTCATGGGGACTTTTCTCATCCTGATCTTCCGTCCGCATATACTA
>CM044432.1:68025837-68084488 GCA_024363595.1 Xenopus borealis | reverse complement strand
CGCGAACAGCCGATGTTCGCGCGAACAAGTTTGCCGGCGAACAGTCCGCGACATCCCTAAATATAAATGTAAAAATGGACAATTTTTATTCAAAGAGAAACTATAAGGTTATATTAAAACTGGGCATGCTTTGCCCTGCATCCCAGCAATTCAGCCTGTGAAAAAAAGCAGGCTTGCTCTCATATAAAGCATCATTAAATAGTTTTCCTTAATTATATGTTACTTACACTTGCAGATTTTGGCTCCATAAATAAAAGTTTGCTGATAAAATGTTCAATAAGGTTAAATCACTGAAGTCACTGAGTTTTTTAAAAGTCATATGCTTTATGAATATTTCATGTAGCATCTATAATATCACTTTGTGCCTCCTTAGATAGGCATGATCACTTGATATCATATTATACCTTTTTCCAGTTGCTCTGAATTGTTTTATCGTGACATAGAATTGCAATATAATGACATTATATTGTGATGACAGGGTCGGACAGGGGGCCCGGGCCAACCGGGATTACTGCCCCAGGGGCCCCCTCCAGTTCTCCTGCCATGCTGGAGTGCACGGAGCCGCTTCTGCGCGCAAGCACGGTTGTGCGCAAGTGCATGGATTGTGCGAACAAAATTGCTGCGACTTCCAAAAAAGGTGGTTGTGGCATTAAGGCGAAGATGGGGGTGTGGACAAGAGTTGGGGGCCCACCGGGTGATACAGTATAATACAAGATATTATTTTGATTCCATGTTTTAACAGTACTGTAGATGAATTATCAGCTTTTGTTTCTACCTCCTACACTCCAAAAGACACTCCAAAAGCAGGAGATGTAAATGATGTTCATGTTATTTAAATGTAGTTGTAAATATTGAATCATAATAATAATTGTGTTCCAGTAGCTTTACAGTAGAATAGTTGAGTATTGGCTATTTTGAAAGCTGTACTCCTAGGTCCAGGATATGACAGGCATGGAATTTGTTATCTAGAAAGCGATTATCTGTACTAAGATACATTTACTCTACAGAACACACATTATATACAGTTAGAATAAATGCCAGCACATAAGCAAATAGCATAAACATTTGTGAGTGGGTCCCTAAGCTCAGTAAGTGACAGCAGCACAGAGCATGTGAATCTGTGAATCAACAGAAAAGAAGATGGGGAGCTACTGGGGCATCTTTGGATGCACAGGTCTTCCATGCTAAAAGGTTTCTGCCCTATTCAGTTAAGATTTACAGTAGTTCTCTTTTAAGAATCACTGGTGTCCAAATTACTGATGTTGCAGCATGTGTGGTACAGGTCAAAAACACCAATCCTCAAGCTTCAGTTCCTGAAATAATTTTTTAAATGAAGGCTGTTACTTATGAAACTACAATAATGTGCTGAAGCCCAATACACACATAGTTTGCATTATGTTTTTGCAAGTATGGCCTCACTGTAAAGTCTGCACTACAGTAGAAATACAGAGATTTGATATACTTTGACTATACAGTAATAAACATGCTGACTGCCAGCAATTAGTAAAAAGAAAATGTATCCACTTTCTTCCTCCTAGAAGTCAAGCAATTTCACCCTTAATTTATTGATTTAAGGTATTTCTTTCAAATCATTAGAAGAATTACAAACAGATTTATTTTTATGCTTATCCAACTAGGATATAATTACACCTACAGTTCATTTTTTAAACAGTAATCTCTTTTTCATTATAATGTTAAAAGCAGTGGCTGAGACTGTTTTTAAATAAATGAATGACCTGCTAAAATATATGCCAGAGTTAATGAAACCCATTTGTTGTTGCTTTGTTCCTTTGAGCTCAACTGCTGTATAGCATACAATACACAATAACTAAAAGCAGAAAATTAACATTTAGGGTGTTATTTATCAAAATCTGTGCACAAACTACTCCTACCAAATCTGCACTGACATTTCCCTTGTTTATCAATACATTAAATAATAAAATAAATAAATATAATAAAATAAACGAAGCCAATAACATAGGGAGGGTAACCAGCTTGACATGTCAAAATGTTTTTTGTGGCAAAACAGAAGCAGTGTCACAAATACACAAGTAGAAGAATGTTGGGCTTTATTTTCTCATTTATACAGACCTTTCCAGGAGCACATTCCGTTCCATCAAGAGGGGGTCCCTTTTTGGTTTTACAAAAATAGGGATTATCAGGATGGTTGCACCACAGCTGTTTACAAGGCTCAAATGTTCGGAACTAAAACACAAAAAATAAATACCTGAGTGCAGTTCTAAATTTACAATATCAGCTGAAAGATGCACATACTGTACTGGATGTCTAGAGAAGACCTGTAGAGATACAATAATGCCTAAAATTCTTAAGATCAAAACAGCTGTTGACATGCAATATTCATAAATGATTTTAAAGGAAAGAATTTGCTTTTTAGCATCTAATTGAATCTATATTCTGTATGCATACTGAAAGCATTACTGCAACTCAGTGGGTAACATTTAACAATTGTCAAGCAAGGTAAAATCCCACTGTTCCAAAGTAGTAAAATAAACTGCTAAATATTACTTAAAAACATCCATTTATAGTTGTCAATAAAACAAGTCGGCTTAATTCCATCTTCTTTTAAGTATATAAAGCACTTATCTCCAGTTATTCCTACATTAACTTTGTTTAACATAGTGCCAATTAAATGGTAAAGAATGTACTGTATTAAACAAGAATTTAACCCTTTATTTAAAAAAACCCTCTAAACAGGGTCGTACTGGGAGGCCCGGGGCCTCCTTATATTGTGACATTTCTATTCTATGTGTACTGTATATTATGAGTGGGTCCCTAAGCTCAGTAAGTGACAGCAGCACAGAGCATGTGAATCAGTAAATCAGCAGAAAATAAGATGGGGAGCTACTGGGGCATCTTAAGAGACACAGATCTTTACTTCTAAAGGGCTGTGGTTGCCTTAGGCTGGTACAGAAGCATAAAACATCACGTACAACATTTCTAGCTATTTCTTTAGTTTTGCTTTCCTTGTCAATTATAGTCCCAATGCTCTATATACCCAATACATAACACATTTTACAGATACAGTAAACAGCATTTTCAGTTATGACTGTCCCTCTCATTATTATGATCCTCCCTGACAAGGAGAAGTAAATCTGCTGTGTTTATCACTACAGAAGATGGATAGACAGATGCTGTGCTCAATACTTTTTGCAAAAGCAGTCCAAAAATGGTACCTCACCAACCTGTAGCAAAGTTAAAAGGGATGTCTGCCCAAAAACATGTTTTTCATAATGAAAGGTTAGATAATTCCAAGTAACTTTTAAATATATATATATATATATATACATATACAGTATATATATAAATTATTAAAAATGCATGAAATGCAAGTTTATGTGGAATTCACTGCAATTAAAGTTATGTTTATAAACAACAGTAAAACCACAACATTTTGTGTATGTGTATTGTAAAGTTTGTTCAAATGAGATTTTCTTTCAAAAGCAGTTTTTGGGTGAACACTCATTTAATAACTGTAATCAACTCAATTGTGGCAAGAATGAGGTAAGAAAAAAGACATAAAAAGAGACATGGTTCTAGAATAAAGAAAATATTTAAAATGTAGCATACTGCAGTGCACATTTTGTAGCCAACACCAAAGTCGAATCGGCATTGCTCATCCATAGAGTAGTTAATTCCAGGAAGATCGGGGAGTTTAGGCCAGTCATGTTCAAAAGGGTCATCCAGAAGGCAATCATATGAACTGAAGAATTAAATAAATCACATGAATTAAACAATGAAAGAGAAAAAAGATTTCAGATAGAATTAGAAACCATGTAATGCCTGTAGATTTATAAAGAAAAATTACAGATTTATTGTAGAATAACGTGAAAAAATCATTAGAAGCGGCTATTTTCTTAGATCACTAGCTCTACTTATAAAGTAATAGGGGTGAACTTGCTCATATTTGATTCATAACATTTTGATTTATTTGTACAAGAGTGAAATGCAGATCAAAAACTCAACAGAATCAGTCTGAAAAACCATGGTGAGATCGATGATTTCAATCATCAAAAGTTACACACAAAAAAAAATCATTATAGAGGGTGGTTCACCTTTTAATTTTTGGTATGTGATAGAATGTCCTATGTTTAGCAATTTTTCAGTTGGTCTTCATTATTAACTTTTTATAGTTTTTGAAATATTCAATTTCCTCTTATGCATCTTTCCAGTTTTCAAATGGGGGTCACTGACCACCAACAGCCAAAAACTATTGCTCTGTTAATTTATAGTTTTATTATTATTTCAAATTTTTATTTGTTTCTGTTCAGTCTCTCTCCATATTCCAGTAGCTCATTCACACCTCTACCTGGTTGCTAAGGTAAACAAGACCCTAGCAATCAGATAGCGCCTGAAGTTACAGTACAAACTAGAGAGCTGCTTAACAAAAAGCTATTAAAATGCAAATAACAATGTTTATGTCATACTAAAAGCTATTTATAGGTGAACAACCCCTTTAAAATAGTATAATATTTACTGTCTGACAGACAGATGCTGAGATATTTACTTGCAAAAACAGGAACTAATAGAGTTGTCATATATAGGTCCTACTTTAGTTTGCATATTGTAATCATCTTCAACTACAAAGTTATTTCTTGCAGTCAACATTCTTATACTAGGAATGTAAGGGTCAAAGAATCTAGTGCTCTAAATCAAACTGAATTCTTTGTTTAGTTTATATTTGTTTGGCACTGGATACACAATGCTAAATAAACAACATATCTGTTTATACTTCAGTCCAAACAAACTATTTTTATGTGACAGAAAACACAATTATTTAATTGAAATTTAGAGCTAAGTAACCATAAAATACTGAAATGTTTCCTAGAGAACACAAAGACTTACTTACTGTATGTATCTTTTTAGTTCCTGACCACTGCACCGAGACCAATGATATCGATGAAATGCGGCCTGCACCAAGGGAGCCATAACACTGCCCATAGCTGTTTCATCCCCACATCTGTTTCCTTGTCCATCATGCTCCATTCCCAGCCTAGGATTTTATATTTCAGAATCATTTTGGAAGAACTTATCTCTACAGACACTATAAAACCATATAGGTGGGTGGGTGTGTGTGTATATATATATATATATATATATATATATATATATATATATATATGTTAAGTAAGAGGCTGCATCACAAAATGCATAGTAGTTTTTTATTTTTTCTTATTTGTTGTATAATTATTAAAAAGATGTGGAGTCAGAATAATGCAAACTGGTTTTTATACTTTGCAGAAGGTGGCATATTATTTTTGCACAGTTTTTACTATATACAGTATCACATCCTTAAGTGCTGAGTACAAACAATCAACAAACAAACAATTAATCAATGTTTATAATCATTTATTGTATATAGTTTATTCTTGACTTTATGATACTCACACAGGTATAATGTATACACATTTAATCTACAGTTAGCTTATTTTTGTCATTAAGATAACTGTAAATTATATCCTAAAAAAAATATGCAGTCTGATTTAAAGAAATCCAAACATTGGTAGGTGGCTGTCAGCTTTTCCCAGGACAAAAATTAAGAGTATATTTTCCCTTGCTTCCATCCACAGAAAAGAAGTTATAAAAAATATAGTAAGATATCACCAAATAGCAGATTTATTGTTGCAGAAGTGTCTTCATTAACATGTTTTGAGCTTCACAAACTTTTTTTCAAAAAACATTTTTTTTTTATAAAGTTGGTGTAGCTTGACAAATGTCGTGAATAAAAGCACTTTTACAGTCGTAACTCTGTGTCTTGTTTCCCCAATATACAGTATCTCCTTGAATGCATTTATCTGTGTATACTAATGGTGTTTGGGCCATAAATTGTCATTTATCGGGCTGGGTGGGTTAAATTTGCTAGTCTAAATTTCCAAGATAAATGACACCAAATTTGATTGAAAGGGCAAAAAAGATCGAATAAAAACCATCTCACTTAGGAGTACAAAATGTACAACTTACAAAAACATATGTGTGGTGTTTATACAAATGGCCTGCAGGTGGCACTGTGCATACATAGGACTTTCTGTACAACTTGAAAGTGAAAGTAAGTCTTACTGCTGTTATGTAATGGTTGCATGACCTGCTAATAAAGCACTGTTATACTCTCCTCATCCTCGGCTACCAAACACAACAAATGGCGACAAGGATGTCTTTTCTACCTCTGCAGCAGCCTGCACCTTTTCTGCCAAACCCTGGTGAGCCTACCATACCTTTTACTCCTTGGATCCATATGTTTGATAATTACATTATTGCTGCTGACCAAGGGGAGATTTCTGCAGCTAGAAAGCGTGCTTTACTTATTCACTGCCTGGGAGCAGAGGGACAGCGTATATTCTATACATTACCATCACCTGATGATACTTATGAAACTGCTCTTACAACAATATGTAAAATATTCAAATTAAAGTCATTGCAATATGCACTAAAAAGCACTGAAAGGGGATGTATTGTCAAACATTAAAATCCCCCATTACCCTTGGTAAACTGATATTCAGCTGCAAGTAAAACCTTTAAGGCCTGTCTGTAATCTTCTCTGCTGACCCACCTGCCTCTTCTGCTGTTCCCGCCTGCCTATCAAAGAAAAAAAGAGTAGACAGTCAAGCAACGCTGGGAGTGATGGTCAGCAAACAAGGCCGCCTACTCATTTCTCAGTGGTATGTGGGCAGGAACAGCAGAAGAGGCAGGAGGGTCAAACAGCAACAGAGGTAGGCAGGTCGAACAGCAGAGATGGCCATGGGCCGTGAAGGTTTTACTTGCAGCTGAAAGAGCAGGTATGTTTGGGAACGGAATGCACTCAACTTTAAACTTAAGCGAAAATGAAAATCAATCCGTTCCCCAAGGGCAAAGTGGGATTTTAATTTTTGTCAATATATATCCTTTAAGTTGCAGTTTGATATTCCATTTCATTCCAATTTGCAGCTGATCTTTGTTTTATATCTTTTATACTTTGTAAAGACTTTTTTAGCCTGCACTCAGGGCCGGATTTGTATAGCGGGCACCCCTAGGCCCACTGCCATTCGTCGCCCCCATACTCTGCCCTTTATTCTCAAATTTTTATCATCAGGACCTGAGCAATGGGGATTGGCACATAGGAAATTTTAAAAACTATTGTATCTCCTGCGTATCCCCCAATGTGGGTTTGGTTGGGCAGCATGCCACCCCCTAAAATCCTGCCACCCTAGGCCCGGGTCTAGGTGGCCTTTCCACAAATTCGGGCCTGCCTGCACTTCTTCACATAAACTGTTAGTTTCTAGGTTCTTTTTCACAAGGCAAGCAAAGATCAGCTTGACCTGTTCCTGTCTCACAAAAATTGAGTTTTGATTAGGGATAATGTAATAAATGACAATATTTGCTACAGATATAGTAACAAATAACAACCAAAGTGCATTTATTGGTCACCTGTTGGGTCACTATGGGTTACTAGATCTGGGGAAATGTTTTGTATTTTATTATATTGCCTTATAACTGTTAAATTAACTTTGTAAATAAAGTCTACATTAACCCAACTGAAACTCTTTGAGGCCTACTTATTAAGCCTTGAATTTTTCTGGTTGAGTTTTTAAGGGGAATATGTGAAGTTTTAGAGGATTTTTCGCGATTTATTATGCTCCAAAGCTGCTAAAAATCCAAAAAAACTCCAGCTAAAACCTGTCAAAGGCATGTAAAAGTCAATGGCAGATGCCCCTTGTACAACTGGAATATGTTTTTATGATCTTTAAGGGTTTCGGGCTTTTTGACAACAGTTTTCAAAAAATTGTTTGGATTTTTTAGTAAATTGTCAAATCATGGTTTGGCGTTAGGTCGAATTTTTATTTTTAAGAAAAAGAGAAAACATATGAGTTTTAATAAATACACCCCTTTGTGTAGCTTGGTAATTAATTTTAATATAAAGATACATTCATGATTTTCTCATGAAATTGAAAGGTAATTGCAATGAATACAAAAACATTAAGGCTCCTCATAAACAACTTTATTAAAATGCGTTCCAAAATGTAAATACCTTAATGACAGCAATCCAAAAAATAGAACAGCAAAAAAGAAACATAGTGAAAATCCCATACGCCCTGGCCACCCATGACAATATGGGGGCTAATTAAATGTTATCCATGGGTTTCCAAGATTTCATTACAGTGGCGAGTTAAGGAATTTTACTAAGCCATACCCCACTGTAGAGGTGATGTGGTGCAGTGCACCTCTTTTTCCGAGAAGAAATTGGGTTCTCTGATTTCCTTTATATGATGGATATGGGGGGGGGGGTGAATACAAATAACCTCTGTGCTAACTGTAGGTGTATGGAGAAATGTGCCCCCTATGCACCCCTTCCCATATCATAAGTAGCAAAGTAAGGGTTTTTACATATACAGTATGGGACCTGTTATCCAGAATGCTCGGAAACTGGTGTTTTCTGGATAATGGATATTTCCATAATTTGGATCTTCATACCTTAAATATACTAGAAAATCATGTAAATATTAAATAAACCCAGTAGGCTGGTTTTGCCTCCAATAAGGATTAGTGATATCTTAGTTGGGACTAAGTATGAGCTGCAGTTTTATTATTATGGATAAAATGGAAATCCTTTTTTAAAAATGTGAATTATTATAATGGAGTCTATGGGAGACAACCTTTCTGTAATTTGGAGCTTTCTGGATAACGGGCTTCCGGATAACGGATCCTATACCTGTATTAAGATATAATTAACATTACCCCTATACTATGACTCCTCACCTCTTTATGCCAGTGGTTTTAGGAGTTAAAGTTGTTACCTTAACCTCCTAAGTCCTGGGGTGAGGGTCCATCAAGTTTTCTATAAATAAAATAAAAGGATAATTGTTTACCACCTAAGGACCCTTCAGCATAGTCAACCATATCCTCTTATGCCAATTTTCCCATTAAAAAATAAAGGTGGCCCTAACAAAAACAATAGAAAAAACTGTAACGCATGTCTTCCTTGCACTCCGAAGAATAACAGCAGGGGGGACCTGAGGATGCATTGCACATTTCAAAACAAAGGGCAACAAGGCCTTAGAATCAAGCCTGTTCTAGAAGGTGAAAGTGTGAACTCCATAAACCTAGAAATAGCCCAGAAATGGAAATTATTTTGCAGAGGATTCCTTCATGGAGAATCTCATGTGACATTACTCTAACTCATAAACCTTTTTGGTTTAATAGAAGTGTTGGTGTTGAGGTGGGTAAGAAAAGACGTGTTTTTGCTAGGACAGACTAATCATTTATAAGGTACAAGGCCAATAAATCATGCAAAAAAGCTTATCAGGCAGCTAAAATCAATATGGAAAAGGATATTGCAGTAAGCAGTAAAAAGAACCCAAAATAATTTTTTTAATATGTTAATAGTAAAAAAATTTAACAGAAATGGGTGGGACCTTTAATATCAGAGGGGAGTCAGCTGGTTGATGAGAACAAGCAAAAACTCAGATTCTGAACTTTTCATCTGTTTACACAAATGAGGAACCAGCTAATGAAGGGTTTCTTATTCATAGTCACAATTCTAGTAATAATCTAATTATGCATGGTTCACACATGAAGGAATTCAAAAGAGACTAGACTATGTCAAGATAAACAAAGTTCCAGGGCCAGATGGTATTCATGGTATTGATGGTACTTAGCAAGCTTAGCTCTGTAATTGCCAAACCTCTCTACTTAATTTTTCAGGATTCATTGAGACTGGCAAATTGCTAATGTGGTGCCGCTATTCAAAAAGGGATCCTGTTCTCAGCCTCAAAACTATAGGCCAGTTAGTCTGATCTCAGTGGTAGGAAAGTTTTTTGAAGGATTAATAAAGGATTAATACATGAAAGGAAACTGAACTTCAAAGCAACAATACTATGAGTTTGTGCCAGCATGGTTTTATGTGTAATAGATCTTGCCAGACTAACAATTTCTTTTTATGAGAAGGTAAGCAGGGGCCTCAATTCTGGTATGGTAGTGGATGTGATTTACTTCGCTAAAGCATTCAATACAGTGCCACATAGAAGTTTACTGGTTAAATTAAGGAATGCTGGCCTGGAACATAGTATTTGTACCTGTATAGTGAACTGGCTAAAAGATAGACTACAAAGAGTGGTGGTAAATGGAACATTTTCTAATTGGACCAGTGTTGTTAGTGGGGTACCGCAGGGCTCTGTACTGGGTTCCTTGCTTTTCAATGTTATGCACTTTGGTTTGTGTGGAAGTTTGGAGGTGTGTGTGTGTGGATGTTGGGTTTTAATTTGGAGGGGTTGAACTTGATGTAACTCATAATATGCAACTGCTTATCCTTTTCACTGATACTCAATGATAAATCTTGATGGAAATGCTGCCATATTTAATAATAGTCTAAAACCAACCTATTTCTTTTTTTATAAAGAAAAATGTAAGGACATTTGTTTTTAATCAGTAGCACACAATGTATTCCTGAATATCTGCACAGCCATCATGATTTTTACAAATGTGTATGGCAGCAAGCAAAACTTACACATGGCCAGTTTCATGGGCAACCACAAAAGCAGATGAAAATCCATCTTCATGATTAAGAGTACAGCTTCTCATTGGATGGCACATGCCTGTCACTGGGGCATACCCTGTATAAAAGAGGTTTTTATGAATACAAGAACTTCCATAACAATAATAATTTCAAATCGCAACAAAACAGCTAAAGCTGTAACATATTGACAGCAATTAAAAAGCTACTGTCTTAACTTAACTTTTAAGAAAGCTGACTTGAGGCAATGTAAGATGGTCCCAGGGTTGATAACAAGGGCCTATGATACAGTATGTACAAATCCGAATTGGGGACATCACGTGGACTTGTCTGGAAACACCTTGTGCAGTCTAATAGGTGTGTAACAGCAATGGTGAAGGATTTTAAAAATAAAAGAAGAGCCTTTCTCTAGAGAATGTTAACATATGACATGCCAATTCTGTAGCTTCTTCCCATAGGTCACCAATAATATTCCAAATTGTCTTCCATTTATGTTACACGTTAGCAAATGGAAAAAGTAGTATTTACAGAGATCTATGTAAAACGGAATTACGTTTAAAGGCATGTTTCAGGTGCATGTATTGAATATAAAAGATTTTATCAACGGGGATGGTACAGAGATGCTGTTTTTTTAACCTGTTACAATAGCTGGTTGTTCTGCTTGCCTGTCTGCTACATTGTTGCTGCTACATATTGTATACTGATTTTGATACACTACCTTGCATTCCAGCTGGTCCAAAATCTTGCCTGGTCAGAAAAATGGCGTGATCATGATGTTCAGAATGGTTGGGATCTGCCTTCTGTTGTTGGTTTGCCCAGCGGCATACATTATCTAAACTCCTTGATGGGCTGCCCCTTTCAATCAAGCTAATAGACTTAAAAAAGGTAAGGTGGACAGTAAGACATAATATTATAGATGAGATATGATGCAATGCTTTTGTCTTTTATGCTTCTATTATTTCACATTTAGGGGGTTATTTATCAAGCTCCAAATTTATCTCAGCATTTGCTGCTACAAACTCCGAGCATTTCAGCTTAGGTTTTTAGGCTTATTTATTACAACATTTTCCCAAAATGTATGGGAAAAACTAAGATTTCCATGATTTTTATTTTATTACTTATCCGAAAACTAAGAATTTTTCAGATTTTTCACCCGAAAGCTCAGAAAACAGTGTGTAATTGCACGAAACCCAGTGCACATCCAAAAATCAATGGGAGCTCTCCCTCTCCCCCTGCAGCCTCAGCAGGTTTGAGATGCTGGATTTTAATATTCTGACTTTTTCAACCTCAGGGTTTAATAAATTCTGAAAAATTCATGATTTTTAACTATCCTATTTTATAGAAAAAAAATCATGAATTTTTGGGATTTTCGGAATTCGGAGTTTGATATATAACCCAGTTAGTGTAATTCAATCAATAACATTGTTAAAAAATCAATCAGATCTGTGTAATTAGGACATCCATGTGCATCTCCAAGCAAGACCGTATCAGCTTGTCCATGTGAACCCTCATATTCAGCTATTATGTTAGCCACTGGGACTCCTTTACAAATGGGTCAGTAAGACCTCCATCTGCATTTTAAATAATACTTTCCCAGTACAACAAATGGTTTATTTGCAATGCCATAAAGCTGAGTTTAAAGGAGAACTAAAACATAACTAAAGAAGTAGCTAGAATTGTTTTTCATTATGTTTTGGGCTTCTGTACCAGCCAAACCACAACTCTTTAGCAGGGAAGATCTGTGCCTCCAAATATGCCCCAGTAGATCCCCATCTTCTTTTCTGCTAATTCACTGATTCACATGCTCTGTGCTGCTGTTACTTACTGAGCTTAGGGACCCACTCACAATACTTTGTACTTTGTACACATAGAATACAAATGTCACAATATAAGGCTGATTATCAATTAATACAGATCATTTCTATATGACAGCACAGAAACAAGTGCAATTAGCATCAGAATTTAATAATCAAGCCCTGTAACATCAGTTTATATTCCAGACCAACCTAATTTTCTGCTGGATAATTTGCGATGACCCCTGAGCCTGAGTGTCGCAGACACTTTCCAAGATGGTGACCCCCTTGATCATTGCTGCTAATGAGAAGCAGAACATTTAGGCTGGTGCAATAAGTTCAGTATATAAAAAAATGATATTTTTAGCCACATTTTTAGGATTTAGTTTGCCTTTAAATCCATTTTATTTTTCATGCTTCCATTTTATGACTGAAATTGCTATTGAGTACATTCATGTCCAATCAAATAGAGCCTGTGGGTCCCTTAATCTCTGCAAGCACCAGTTACTACTTCACACAAAGTGTTTCTTGCTAGTGTTTACCTTTCCTATTACCTCACCATGGCAAGGATACAAAATACCTCACTAGTGAGCATCACAAATATTCTCAGTAATATGCTCATAGGGCCATATTTTGTATTAGCTACATACACAGTTAACCACCTTTACAGTAACAATAAAAAAAACAAAAGATTGCCGCTACTTATAAATAAATTGCTACCTTTCTTGCCAATGCTTATGCATCAATGTACCTATTAACTTGATGGTTGAATTGGTATGGGTATATTCTGTTTGAGGATGCTATCCCAAGGCCTTATTGGGACTCTTACCTACCCAATAAGTGCAACTGGGAAGTTGTGTGACCTTAACCATATTAATGAGGCCATTGTCATTTGTCAGTCACCCGTAAATCTCTAATTACCACCTGTCATACATGAAAATTGCAAGGTTCTGTGCCCGGCAGTCGGTATAAACTGAATGATGCAGTGGTTTTGCTGGATGCCCTGCCTTAACAAATAACATTCCTTTTTCTTTTGTTATACATTACTACTCCTTCTATAATAAAACAAACAAGTAAACACAAGTACTAAAAAGCAAAGGCTATGTACTTCGTACTTGAACTACTTAATTTATTTTACAAGCTGTGCGTGAATTCATTTTACTGTTTTCTTGGTCATTTTAATTTTCCCTCTTCTTCAAATAAAAAAAGCAATTTCTTACCTTTGCATAACCCAACATTATCATACGGACCAAAACTATATTGATGTGTACCCCAATTGAATCATCGTGGTAAATTTCATTTACCTGAGTAAAATAAAAGAAATTGTAATCTGATACTGCATACATAAAAATATATACTATACAAAATAATATGTAATTCATAAATGTATAATATGGCACGTTAATTTGATATTAATTTATTTCAATGTATAGGTATGGGACCTGTTACCCAGAATACTCATGGAAATGTTAAAAAAACCCCAATAGGCTGGATTTGATTCCAATACGGATTAATTGTGTATTAGTGTGGATTGAGTACAAGCTACTGTTTTATTATTACAGAGAAAAAGGCATTCATTTTGAAATATTTGGATTATTTGGATAAAATGGAGTCTATGGGAGACAGCCTTTTCATAATTCAGAAATGTCTGTATTATTATACCTGTACAATCTATAATCATGTATATCGTAACACTTTCAAATCTCTACATTAAATGCAAAGATTTAAAGTGGACCCGTCACCCAGACACAAAAATCTGTATAATAAAAGTCCTTTTCAAATTAAACATGAAAACCAATTTCAAATTTTTATTAAAGCATTCATAGCTGTTATAAGCTCAATTATCTCAGCTGACAATCAATTATTGTCTGCCACTCCCCTATGCCTTAGGCATAGAGACGGGCAGATAATTACTTTCACTTTCCATTCAGCACTTCCTAGATGCCACTGCTCTTCCCACATTCCCCCAGTTCTCTTAACCATTTAATTGTGTAGCCAGGACATGAGGATAGACATTGGGTCCCCCATTTTGGTGCACAAACAAGATTCTGAGATGATACAAGGCTTGCCTTAATAACAGTGTCCACAAAATGGCTTCTGCCTGCTTGCTATAATTATGAATTCCCAGACTGAAGGAAACAAGATTAAAATAATTTATATATTGTAATTAATGTTCATTTTGCTTTACTAATGTGATAAAATATGATTTTGAATATTTTTTTGGGGTGACGGGTCCACTTTAATTTACAAATATACTTGGAAGGTTAAATCCAATCAAATCTTATTTGCAAACAAACTATTACAATGTAATGGAAACCTTGCAGCATGTTTACTCTGGCTATTAGAGAGGGAACAAAATGCTTCAGTTGAAGAAAGAGCTCTATAAAAGACAACGTTTCATGAGTACATGAATTTTACTTGGACAATTTTGGAACAAAGTAACTTTTCAGACTACTTAAAATAGCAGCCAACGTTTACATTACTTTTGAAAAAAAAGGGGGCCTACTAACAATCACAAAATCTTCTAGAAATCTATTGGAAGTACAAGTAAAGATTAAAAATTGTTGGTGCAAAACATGTTAGTGACTTTTCAAAACATTCTTTTAATATTAAATTTAATAGAAACTGTCAATGGGTATAAAAGATTACACTATACATCTAACCAGGCACACACTTTTTAGAAGTGCAGCTGAGCTCCCAGTCATCATCTTCCAGCTCTTCACAGTGTCTACAGGTCTCTTTGCCGTCTTGAAGCGCATGTGCAAATCAGCTTGATGACTATTCAAAGAGCTGGGAGATGGCGACAGGGAGCTCTGCTGTGCTTCTCTGCATTTAAGGGTCAGAATTTTTTAAAGGGGTTTTTCCTTACACTAAAGTACATAATGGGGAGGGGGGGCAATGCCTGCAGGTTTAGGAGTGCTTTTGGTGGAGGGGTTAGTTCTCCTTTAAAGGAATTGTTCAGTATAAAAATAAAAGTAAAAAAAAAATAAACTGGGTAAATAGATAGGCTGTCAAAAATGTCAGTATAGTTAGTTAGAAAAAATGTAATGTATAAAGGCTGGAGTGACTGGATGTCTACAAGAGAGACCTGTTAACAAAAATCATGAGTTGCCTTTACATTTTCCAATCAAGTTGTTGCTTACTGGAGGGTTCCCCTTTAATTATATTAAATGGTGAACTCAACCTTCACTCATTGATGAATAAACTTCTGAAAATCCCATAGGAATAAAGTGATTTTCTTTTTCTGTGGTGAGTTCTAATCTCAAATTGTTATACAGTTCTTGTTATTTTAATTTTAGTTTATTTTAATTACAGCTTCTGAGGTTAAATATCTAGCTGAACAAAAAAACAGCAGTTTAACTGAGAATCACCGTATGTCAATTTAAAACAACATTTTAAACCAAATGACTCACTATGTTCATCAAGGTAAGCAGATAGTTTTGAACATGCTCTTTTCCATGAAACCTGACAACCGAGTCATCCACTCCCAGCAGTACTTCAATGTTGTAATCATTTTCACCAGCATGTCTGCGTCGTCTAAGAGTTTCATTTATTTGGTTTTCAATATTACTGTATGTGCTGTCCACATTATCAAGCCCAGCAAAGTCTGCCTCTAAAAAGAAAAATGAGATACAGTTTAACTTTATGCCATATGCATGCAAGATGTGTGCACAAGTATTAATAATGAATTAAAAGGAGTTTAGTTAATCAGGTTAGTCTCGCTTCCACACTTTTGATATATATGTCCTAAAAAATGCCTTATAAATGAATTAAAAAAAAATTACCCTTTCCTTACCTGTGTGCTTTTTAACCTTTTTGATAAACTGTGCCCCATAAGCTCCATAGAAGTTAAGTTGTGTCCCTTACTGCTCATACACAGAGAATGCACTCTGTACCTTGTGCCTCTGAGGAGTTGTGATAACAAAATGCATCAAGTATGACCACTTCTGGTCACAAGTAGGTGGAGCATAAAGTGGAACAGATGTGAGTAGAGATGCCCGCAACTCCATTACTGTAAAAGTGAAGGAACTTTCCACTGTACCCTGAGCTAAACCGCACCACCAAGTGACGTTCAAAAGCACTCAAGATTCTTTTATAGGTAGTATAAGTGCAAAACATTGTTTTACTTTTGGGGAGTTATTTACTAAAATCCAAAAATTTCTCATTATTTTCTTAAAACCACTTTGACCAAACTCCTGTGCATGATTTTTTTTGTGATTTGACACCCAAAACCCACATTATTTGGATTTTTGTACAAAACCCAGCGCAAATCGCCGTTTTCAACGTGCCTACCATATTCTATAGCTCCTGCCTATACAAAGTCTGCAGGCACTGTGTTCTTCCCAGTACAATAAAAAGTGTTGCAGAATATGAATATGCAGTAAAAATTAGATTAAATAATAATGATTTATGCTACAAAATGTGGATGCTGTTCCGTATATCCCTTCTAATGCAAACCAGTAAGAAAGTCTAGAAATCTGTGAATCTGCAATCAATTCCCAACTTCTCTTGATAAATAAAGAAATAAATGCTCTAATAATTCACAGGTTATCCACAAATTTAAGTAGACATTTAGAAATGTTTGTGTATACGTGCATGTGAATGGTATTCACTTTACTTACAATAAAAGCTACTGTATTTCAGCAGGAATGTTTCTTTGAGAGAAAAAACATTAGCTTTTGGTTTTCCACATAAAAAAAAAGTAGTTTTTACGCCTCATTCAAAACTGTAATATGGTTACTGTGGTTAAAACACCAGACATGCCACAGAGTTACAGTACTGCCTCAAGATTTTAACTTAAAAGTGGGAACACTGTCTTAGCATGTAGGTGATAAATTCAAATGCTAGGTCTTGTTCTAAAATTGGTTCTCACTGGTTGATCTATCAGGTAGAGCAAAGAAACATGCAATGGAAATATGCTGTCATCATGTGATAGACCTGCTGTTATGAATAGTATATATTTTCATCACAAATATTTGTGGATACCCCTGGCACTATAACACTCGACATGAGTACATTTCACACTCTTTTGGGGAAAACTGCCATGTTTAGCACAAAAGTTCTGAGCACCAACCATCAATGTTCCTAGAAAACCATTATGTAAATTATAGTACATAGTAAATGGGCCAGTTTTTCCCCAACTCTAAACATTTCTCTAAACATTCCCAAACCAAAAAAAATGCATATATTATGTTATCCAGAATGCTCAGAACCTGGTGTTTTCCGGATAATGAATCTTTCCATATTTTGGATTGTCATAACTTAAGTTTACTAGAAAATCATTTAAATGTAAACTAAACCCAAATAAGATTGTTTTGCTTCCAATAAGGATTAATTATATCTTAGTTTGGATCACGTACAAGCTACTGTTAAATTAGTAGAGAGAAAAAGTTAATCAATTTTTAAAACTTTGAATTATTTGGATAAAATGGGAGACGGTCTTCCCGTTAATTCTGATTTTTATGGAAAACGGGTTTTAGGATAATGGCTCCCATACCTGTATCGCCATAATGTCTTGGGTCTTCTAATTGTGGGTGGGGAATTGTTTGGAACACTTGCAAAACAAATCACAGGAAAACTTTGTATGTTTGAATTTTTTTACTTAACAATCAATTGTGCAGTGAAATATTTTTCTATAACATAAAGCAAAATGAGTAAAAGACAAAACCAATTAATTTGCTGTATTAACTTTAGAGACGTTTTAGAAATTTGGTTAAGGGCTTTCACTCTCAAATAAATTGATAACCATGCAACTATACTGCATTGCTATGGTGCCCAGTACACACCACTGTTGCTTGATTCTGCAACCTCAGCATATCCTTATTTGCTGAATTTATTACATTACTTGAAAAGGGGAGCAACCAAGGCTGAGTAAAAAGGAAAATAATTAGCAGAACCAAATATACTTACATTTACAGTTAAATTGGGTTTAAAAAAGACAAAGTCCATCAAGTTCAACCCCTCCAAATTAAAACCCAGCATACACACACCCCCCACTCTTTAACACAAACCATATATGCTCATAGCTATACTAACTGTAGAGTTTAGTATCAAAATAGCCTTTGATATTATGTCTGTCCAAAAAAATCATCCAAGCCCCTTTTAAAAGCTTCAACAGAATCAGCCATCACAACATCAACTGGCAGTGCATTCCACAACCTCACTGTCCTCACTATGAAGAACCACCTACTCTGCTTCAAATGAAAGCCCTTTTTTCCTAGTCTGAAGGGGTGGCCTCTAGTGCGATGATCCTCTTTATGGGTAAAAAGGTCCCCCGATATTTGTCTATAATGTCCTCTAATGTACTTGTAAAATGTAATCATGTCCCCTCGCAAGCACCTTTTTTCCAGACAAAACAACCCCAACCTGGAGAGTATACCCTCATAATTCAAGTCTTCCATCCCCCTAACCAGTTTAGTTGCACATCTCTGCACTCTCTCCAGCTCATTACATCCCTCCTAAGGACTACTGAAGTCCAAAACTGCACAGCATATTCCAGATGAGGTCTTACTACGGATCTATAAAGAGGTATAATTATGTTTTCATCCCTCTTTTATGCAGGACAGAACCATATTTGCTTTAGTAGCTAAAGAAGGACACTGCTCAGAATTAGACTTGTTATCTATAAAAACCCAAGATCCTTTTCACTTAAGGAAACTCCCAACACACTGCCATTTAGTGTATAACATTTATATTATTTTTGCCAAAGTGCATAACCTTGCATTTATCAACATTGAACCTCATTTTCCAGTTTGCTGCCCAGTGTCCCAACTTAGACAAATCACTCTGCAAAGTGGCACCTATAGTTCCGCACAATTTAGCATCATCAGCAAAAATAGAAACCGTACTTTCAATGCCCACATCCAGGTCATAAATAAACAAGTTGAAAAGGAAGAGACCCAGTACAGAGCCCTGCAGTACCCCACTAAAAACACTGGTCCAATTAGAAAATGTTCCATTTACCACCACTCTTTTATCCAGTTACAAATACTATGTTCCAGGCCAACATTCCTTAATTTAACCAGTAACCTTCTGTGTGGCACTGGATCAATTGCCATCCCAGAATCGAGCTCCCTGCGTACCTTCTCATAAAAAGAAATGAAGTTAGTCTGGCAAGATCTATTACGCATAAAACCATGCTGGCACAACCTCATACTATTGTTATTTGCTATGAAGTCAAGTATCCTATCCTTTATTAATCCTTCGAAAAGCTTTCCTACTACCGACGTCAGACTAACTGGCCTATAGTTTTGAGATAGAGAATGGGATCCCTTTTTGAATAGCGGCACCCCATTAACAATTTGCCAGTCTCTCGGAACCATGCCAGACCTCAATGAATCCTGAAAACTTAAGTAGAGAGGTTTGGCAATCACAGAGTTAAGCTTGTTAAGTACCCTGGGATGAATCCCATCTGGCCCTGGACCTTTGTTTATCTTAACATGTTTTAGTATCTTTTGAATTTCATCATGTGTGAACCATGCATCATTAGATGTATTATTAGAATTGGGACTATTAATAAGGAAACCTTCATTAGCTGGTTCCTCATTTGTGTAGACAGACGAAAAGTATTCGGAATCTGAGCTTTTTGCTTGTTCTCATAAACCAGCTGATCCCCCTCTGATAACAAAGGTAGTACCCCTTCATGTTTTTTTACTATTAATATAATTTTGGATTCTTTTTACTGCTATTTTACTGCTATACCCTTTTACATATAAATTTTAGCTTGCCTGCTTTTTTGCATGATTTATTTGCCTCATTGTGCCTTATAAATATGACCCATCGCATCCTAAGCAATCTTCTCAAAATATAAAAGACTGGAGGGGTTATACAGAAACAGGCAAATATATATTCAATGCTATAACACTCAACAACCATTCAAACAACAGATCTAGGAAACTTGGAACAATGAAAGTAAACATCTCATTAGTTGCCACCGTCCAAGACAAACACTGAAGATTGCTTTTCATAAATTTTCTACACTTTTTTTAAAGAGATGCTTATAGTTAACAGCATCTCCGTTCAGACATGCCATGTTATTATACAGCCTGTGCTGAATCATTTAGAAGCTCTATATGCATATGAAAAAAAAAAATACAAAAATTGGATGCAGTACTTAACAGGTTAAAAACATGTAATGGATAAGTATATGTTTTTTGTAGTTATGTTAACCTACAAAGCGATGTTGTACACTAGAAGTATCACTTTACACACTAATTATTACGCATTCAATGTACAAAGCTTAGCAATAACACATTTTTCATGTTTGATGGGAAAGCGATTCCAGATGGCATTCGGAGAATTGAATCTAAGATGCTCTTTAAATTCTTGGCTTATACATAACTGAACATTTACAGGTGTTTAGTTCACTGGAAGCTGTGAATAGAACCCTTATATCTACAGTGCAAGTTTGTTTTTTAAGTGGCTCATATGTAAATAATATACAGTATATGTGTTGTAAATATATTTTAAGGGTTTGGATATAATTTTAGGCAATAGAAACACATTGGCTATCAATTTATCATCAGCCTTATTAAAAGGCAATTTTTATATGTACTGTAATTCTTGAAATCTTAAATCTTCATGAAATATTTTCAGTTGCCGGAACCAACATTGGTAACCAGATACTGTAGTTTGTACCGAGAAAGGAGTACTGTGTTTAGTTTAACATAAAGTGGGGAAGATGTATTGAAAGCAATGAAACTATTTTCTAATTCTCAATATTGTTTTACAAACATATTGATTTAACCTAAAAGGCAGTCTGTGGTCAAGGGCGTAACTACAGAGGAAGCAGACCCTGCAGCTGCAGGGGGGGCCAGAAGGTATAGGGGCCACATGAGGCCCTAATTCATATAACATTTCAATAAATATTGGTAAAACAAGTCAACTTCTAGATATTTGGGGGGCCTGGAAAATTATTTGTTGTGGCAATTCTTTCTGTTTTCTGGAACTAGATTTTCTGTTCACAATTAAAAGTACCTGTGACAAAATGCCATATGAGAATGTCTGAATATTTTATGGCAGCTTTAGTGGTTTTCTAATAAGTAGTTGAAACATAAATGATATGCAAAGGCAACATACTGTAACTGCAGTTTCAAAATGTCATTTTTCAATTACACTGGAATATTAAAGAAAACATTTTGTGGTTATAAAATCACTTATAGGGAAACTACTGACCTTGATGAAAGAAAGAAAAAAAATTAAAATGGCTATGGTATGAGACCAACAGGCATAAAGCGAGTGCTGCTTCATGAAACAGTCATGAAGCAGCCGTGTGAAGCAAGACTGTTCAGGGTTTCCCAACTTCAGCTCAACTGCATGGCTAAACATAAAGCTCAGAACAGAACAATATTTTTTATGGAGGAAATGTTTAAAGATAAGGTAAAACTAATAATAATAATAATAATACAATAAAATATCATTGAGCCAGCAGACACAAAAATATTAACAGCCACAGTGATTATGTTTAGAAGTTGCATTTACCCTTTAATGAAGATTAGAAGAAATTAATACAATTGCTGGTCACCTTGTCAAAAGCAAACACTTTATTGGCTGCTATGGATTACTGCACCTGGGCAAACGCTGTGCATTTTATTAAATAATGGAGAAAGTATGCTGTTATTTTTATTTCAATGCCAGAAATATTCTCATTCTCATTCATCCAGGTCATGGTATATTTATCAAAAGTAACTCAAAGCAACTGGACTTGCTGGGATATTTTAATGAAAACGTTTCACTGCTCATCCAAGCGGCTTCTTCAGTTCAACTGGCGTAGGGGAGTTCTCGGCATATAGACTCTTCCAACAATCCAACCACAACAGCACATTGTAAATCTTCAGAGAGGTGACATCTGAAATTCACAGTGGTGTTGATTCTGTGTAGTTACAGTGATAGGATAACCAATGTGTCATGCAAGTCCTATAAAACAGGTGTTATTTGTGAGAGTTGCATGAATGGATGTGTCAAGAGTTCTGAAATCACCGGGGAACAGATGTGAGAACAGCATTGTATGTAGCCGACAGGTGGTGTCGAAGGCCCCCGCCTCTGTTCAGGGATGGTTTCTCCACCTTAACATGAATCGCCTTTTTCACACCTCTTTCAAACCAGAGGTCTTCATTATCCAAAATTTGGACATTGCTATCTTCAAAAGAGTGTCCCTTGTATTTTAGGTGTAGAAAAAACTGCAGAGTCTTGCCCTGTAGAGTTTGCCCTTCTATGCTGATCCATTCACTTATGGAGCAGTTGTTTTGCATCCCCAATGTATAGATCAGTGCACTCATCACTACACTGGACTGCATATACCACATTACTTTGTTTTCCCTTAGGAGTTGGATCCTTTGGGTGTACCAGTTTTTGTTGCAGTGTGTTGCTAGGTTTGAAAAACACAGGGACGTGGTGTTTGTTGAAAATTCTCCTGAGTTTCTCCTACACTCCAGCTACATATGGAATGACTATGTATCACTTACTATGTGTCTCCGGGTGGTTATTTCTTTCGATGTTCCTGTTCGGTTTGGTTGCTGCTGTTTTGACAAAGTATGTGGTGTTAAGGCACAAATCCAGCAACAAACATACTTGGTTAGGATTGAGCTTCGTTCTGCTGCTTAGGGCATTATCTTGCTGCAGTTGATTTCTTACAGTCTCAGTTGCCTTAGTTGTAGATATACATGTAAACAAAGATGTGACATCATATGATACCATGGTTTCTTCTGGCTCTAGTGTAACTCCATGAATCTTGGTTACAAAATCTTTGGCATTCTGGATATGATGCACTGTATTGCCTACCAATGGAGCTAAGATGTTAGCCAAGAATTTCGCAATGCTGTATGTCACTGAATTTTTGCTGCTGACAATGAGCCTTAGAGGGGCTCCTTCATTGTGTATCTTGGGGAGTCCATATAAGCATGGTGTGGCTTCTCTGGGGTACAAACAATGGTATAAAACTCGATCGATGGCTTTTGCCTTTTTTTACGTGATTATTCTTGATGGCAGATTCTGTGGCTGTGATGAGTTCAACTACTGTGATGTATTGCGATGTCACTGCATAGTTCAACTCCTTGGATAGCACATCCTTTTCTGGCTGGGTTAGTACCCTATCTGATAAGTTCTTAACCCACGTGTCTCTGGTGTTCTTTGGAGTCTCATCTTTCTGCTTCCAGGTTAGCTCTTCTGTCCTTTTCAAACTGCTGCTACTTGACAATAAGGTGGGAATTTGTTAATTTGTCTCTCCTTACTCTTAATGTGTTGAGCCATCTGAGCATGTTCAACAAAAACAAATATCTTTTCCAGAGTTACATCAGGTAGTTGTTTTTCCTATTTTCAATGTCCTGCTTAAGGGCCTTCATCCAATGAAGTGGCAGCCTTTACAGAACACATTAACTCAGTGGACAATAACATCAAGTTCACAAGGGAAGATGTCTGTGGGAACAAACTTGCTTTTTTGGACTTTTAATTTGCATCCAAGAGGGGGGTAACTTAAAAATGGAGGTATACAGGATACCTACTCATACAGATCAATATCTGTTGTTCGATTCCCACCATCCGCTGGAACACAAACTGGGTGTCATTAGAACTCTGCCCCACAGGGCGGAATATGTGGCAACAGAGTCCAAGGACAAAGAGCATAAACATCTCAGAGGAGATTTAAAAGCATGCGGCTACCCAGATTGGGCCTTTGGCAAAACAGCAGCAACCAGACCCAACAGGAACATCAAAACCACCCAGATACACATAGTAAGTGATACATAGTCATCCCATATGTAGCTGGAGTGTCAGAGAAACTCAGCAGGATTTTCAACAAACACCACGTCCCTGTGTTTTTTAAACCTAGCAACACACTGCGACAAAAACTGGTACACCCAAAGGATCCAACTCCTAAGGGAAAACAAAGTAATGTGGTATACGCAGTCCAGTGTAGCTGATCTATACATTGGGGAGACAAAACAACTGCTCCATAAGCGAATGCATCAGCATAGTAGGGCAAACTCTACAGGGCAAGACTCGGCTGTTTTTTCTACACCTAAAAGACAAATTTTGGATAATGAAGACAGCTGGTTTGAAAGAGGTGTAAAAGAGGCAACTCATGTTAAGGTGGAGAAACCATCCCTGAACAGAGGCGGGGGCCTTCGACACCACCTGTCGGCTACATACAATGCTGTTCTCACATCTGTTCCCCGGTGGTTTCAGAACTCTTGCCACATCCATTCATGCAACTCTCACAAGTAACACCTGTTTTCTAGGAGTTGCATGACACATTGGTTATCTTATCACTGTAACTACACAGAATTAACACCACTGTGAATTTCAGATGTCACCTCTCTGAAGAGGTACAATGTGCTGTTGTGGTTGGATTGTTGGAAGAGTCTATATGCCGAGAACTCCCCTACACCAGTCAGTTGAACTGAAGAAGCTGCTCGGATGAGCAGTGAAACGTTTTCATTAAAATATCTCAGCAAGTCCAGTTGTTTTGAGTTACTTTTGATAAATATTCCTTTATATGGAAGTGTTTAGCCATTACATCACAATACTGTATTATAATGAGGTATGTGGTATACAGAAAGGTTCTAGGCTATACATTCCCTGCTAGTAATTATGTCAGACCTTACAACAAAAAATGTGGTTTTACTGTGCTTTAAATGCAGTCATAGTGCAAGAATGTCCAACTAAAACATACTTTCTAGAAAGCTTATTCAGATAACTTGACTGGTGTTCTGTTACGACAGATTTTGTTATGTAACTATTGTTTTTACGAATGATTTAATGCACATTTCAGATGAACTAAAGAACACAGGAGGCGCTATTGTTATTGTGCAAGGTCTAAAATGTGGATTTATTTTTATACATACTAAAAGCATGTTCAAATAGTGTACCATTGTCTATCATTCCTGCAGGCTTTAAAATTAATCAAGGGTTTTATACAGGGATTTCCACAAGAGAGAGTAAAAGTGCATAGGCTGTCTGGCACAGTAACTAATATAGATTGTACAACAGTGATCCCCAACCAGTAGCTCGTGAGCAACATGTTGCTCTCCAACCCCTTGGATGTTGCTCCCAGTGGCCTCAAAGCAGGAGCATATTTTTGAATTCCAGGCTTGGAGGAAGGTTTTGGTTGTATAAGAACCAGGTGTACTGCTGAACAGGGCCTCAATACAGGTTGCCAATCCACATAGGGGCTACCAAATGGCCAATCACAGCACTTATTTGGCACCCCAAGAACAATTTTCATGCTAGCGTTGCTCCCCAACTCCTTTTTCTTCTGAATGTTGCTCAAAAGGTTGGGGATCCCTGCTGTAGAAGTTATGCCTGTGTGAACTGTGGAAAAACTCTTGCTTGCTGAACATATACTTTATAAAGAATAGTTCTGTAAAACAATCATGTAATGGAACCTGAGTTAAGTTTCCATGACAGTGCCTTGTGGCCCTGATTAAACCACTTTATTTTTCTCTGCCTTGGGTACTATTTGGTTTGCAATGCCTTTACACTGTAATATTACTATAGTCATACACTAACTGGCATATCTTGTATTATTTATATTAATGGTAAGCTGCATAGATAACTTACCTTTAACAGAAGCAGTAAATGGCTAAACAACTGGAGAAACCAATTAAGTGACCCCTTTAGCCTCCAAAGAATAAATAAAAGACAAATGCAGCATTTGACAATGGCCAAAATGACTTTCCTGCATATCTCTGTTTCCCTAAACTAGTTACATACCCTCTCTAGCTCTCTCTAGGATTAACAACTGAATGCAGCATTTTGTATGGACTGGTTATCATTTACATCAGTCCCAGTCCTAGGCAGTTTACAATCTCCCCACAATAGTAAAACAAAACACACAATTTTATCAGAAGGTTGATAACCTATTTATGTGTAGGAGGTAGTTAACTTTTTTGAAGTATGAGAGAAAAATTGAGTAGTTGGAAGAAACACATCCAGAATATACAGTATACCAGGTAGATAATGCCTATGTTACCGACTACCTAAGGACCCAGTGGCGTAACTAAGGCCCATTAGGGAGCCCATAGTCCTGAAAGGCCCCAGGACCACCAACACATAGCAGGGTACCTTGTTTATGCCACTGGTCTGAAGAGAGCAAGTAGGCAGCAGAAAGAATAGCTAAAGAGTCACTTATTAAAACTTCCTGCCCACACATGGGGTCCTGTTGTTGAGGTGCGGGAAGAATTTTTACGATGGATTATGCAGAAATTTATAGCTGTCTACAGATTCCCACCCCCCCCCAGGAAAGAGAAGACCAGTAAGAACTGTAGCCTTAAACCTTTCCTTGTTGTCTGCAATTACATGTGATAATGTGATGTTTATCTCTTTGTATAAATGTGCTGAGGCTGTTGTACATAAAAATAACTGTTCAGTGGGTATCATTTGTGAATCTGTGCCATCCTGCTATGAATTACGGGGATATTTTACATGGAACTGCCTCTGTGCCATCCTGATATGAATTCTGGAGCATATTATACATGGAATTGACTCTGTGCCATCCTGCTATGAATTCTGGGGGGGAATTATACATGGAATTGTCACCTGTTCTGATGTTTGCTTAGTTCTACCTTCTTCATGAATAGTTTGCCCCATTTATTGCCTTTCCTGCTTTCAGCATGCTTCCGCCACTTTAATTTTATGCTTTCACTCTTGTTGTTTCTGATTCCTTCTTTCATTGTCCCATACTATTGTCGTTTTCCATTTTTTCTGCAGTGTCCATGTTTTATGCTTGCATCGTTTTCTTTTTTGTTCTCGTACCTTTTCTGTGTTTTAGCTGTTACTTTTTTCTCATTTCCCTTGTGCTTCCCAGCCCCGGATTTGGTGGGCAGATGCCACAAGGCCGTGCAGTCCTAGCGCCCACCCACATACCCTCTCCGGTGCAAGTACACATTTAGGCCAGCACTCCCCAGTACTCACAGGAAAGCGGCTGGGCGGCATGCCACCCCTAATATTTTGCTGCCCTTGGCCCAGACCTATGTGGCCTTGTCACAAATTCAGGCCTGCTGCTCCCTCCCTTTTCACTCTGGCAGTGATCCCCTTTAATTATGTCAAATAGAACTGCACATGAATAGGATATGTTGGGCCCTAGTTATCAGGCAATAGGCTAATTTCATAATGATTATGTATATTTTTTTGTTTCTTCAGAACTGCATTAATATGAATGATCAAATTTGTCAGCCCTTGTTTAATTTATTTTTCCTTTATCTAATTTACTTTTTCTAATACATATATGTTATTCTTACTTCAAAAAGAAAAAATTTAATATCATCATTGACATTGACTAATATTAATGGAGGGGCACCTCTGCAGGGGGGCCCACAAACTCTAGTTACGCCATTGCAAGGACCCCAATGATGCATGGCTTCAATGCTTAACACTGGCCCTTATGTTGCCAAAATGTGACAAATAGTTGTAAATAAAGTTTACTGAATTTCAGATTTTCCGAATTTTGCAATTTTCATGATATACTATTTCACCACTGCTAAAACAGTAGAAACAATGGATTTGATTAAGAAATAAAAGGTTTTCCCCATTCAAGAAATAATTTCAGTTCCCATGTGTTTTTAGATTTCAGAGGGGTAAAATAGAAATCTGAGTTTTAATCTTCTAGAGGTCTGTTGAAACTCCGTCACAGTACTAGTTTTGCTAAACAAACATCACTGGAGCTCCTGAACTACGGTATTAGGCTATAATCAAGATTCCAGAAAGCTACAGAAGCTATGAAAGCTAAAATAAACTAACAGTGTTAATAAAAAGGAAAGATGCTTTCAAAGTATGTGGCGTAAAATGTATGAAGCAGGCCAGCTAATCCCAAAATTTCCAAAGAGAACCTAATGCACATAATATTGTGGAAAGTGGTACCAAAACAAGGTACATCTAACGTGTTCCCAAGAGTAGAATGACACATAAACTGCTCTTGTTTTTACAATGGATAATTTCATTCCAATGTACCAAACAGAGTTAATCATTAACTTAGACATAAAAATAGGAACATACTGTTATTGGCCTTAATTGTTCAGTTCCAACCATATAGGATTCCTACGTTTAAATAAGCTATTTTCTATGCATATGGCCTTTAGCTGCACCTGCAGCAATGCCAACCCAAACAGTGGCTGGGATTCCTCACTGATATTAATGAAGTGTCAGGGTGAATCACACAATATAACCAAAATAATAAAATAATGGTCTCTAGTAAAATATTGCATTTTAGATTCTGGCAGATTTATCAATTGTTAATTAAACAAAGAACTCCTGTAGCATAAAGGTTTTGTAACATTCACCTTGTGAAATTGAAATCACTGTGCACAACTGAATGGCAAAGCTAATGGCAAGGTTAATGCCTCTAAGTTTTTACTTACCCTTACGTGCAGATTCAGGGATCGGAGTTTTACAGCAGCCATTTTCTGGGTCTTCAGTAAACTTCATGACTTCTTCCAGCGCTTCTTCAATTTCTGTCAATTTCGGTGCATGTCGCAAACTGGAAAATTGCTGAGCCAAAACAATGCTGAATTCACAAAATTTACCAAAGACCCAGAAGATGACTGCTGTGAACTCTGATCCCTGAATCTGCATGGAGGGGTAAGTAAAAAGTTAGGGGCAGTTGCCCAGGGTAGCAGCTAGGTGGGGGTTAGGGGTTTTTTAACTTTTGGGTTGAGTTCTCCTTTAAGTTTATTAAGAGGTTTTATAGTATCTTAGTTGAAATCAAGTACAGGGTATGGCTTTATTATTACAGAGAAAGGGGAAATACATTTTACAAATCTTAAAAAATGGAGTCTATATGATATCATCCCATAATTTGGAGTTTTCCGGATAACAGTTTACTGGATAACAAATCCTTTACCTGTACATGATAAACTGCGGACCTACAGATTTTGTTCAGATTTTAACTGCAGCTAATCCCCAATGCTCAGAGCTGTATTTCAACAGCAGCTAAAGTAGAGCTGCAAAGAGCACGGTATTGGTATAATAAAGTGATTAATGGTTGGGGTCTTGATCACTTCTGTACCTCTCCACTGCATGATTATTGACTGTTATTCATGTTTAATTCAGTAATATATTTAATTTAATCATTATGTTCTCCATTCAAACTTAACATATTCCCTCTAGCTACGATTTCTATTTAATCTGTTGTAACGAAACCATTCTGCCAAGTCCCTGAGGGAAGTTTTGTCCTTTAAAGTGGTAGTTCACCTTTACGTTAAAGGACTGCTTTTAGTATGTTATAGAATGGCCAGTTCTAAGCAAATTTTCAATTGGGATTTCATTTTTTTTTTTTATAGTTTTATAGTTATTTGCCTTTTTCTTCTGACTTCATCTGCAGCTTTCAAATGGGCGTCGCTGACCCCCTTCTAAAAACAAAACGCTCTATAATGCAACAAATGTATTGCTATTGTTACTTTTTATTGCTGATCCCTCTATTCAAGCCCTCTCCTATTCATATTCCAGTCTCTTATTCAAATCAATGCATGGTTGCTAGGGTAATTTGGACCCCAGCAAACAGATGGTTTGAATCACAAATTGAAGAGCTGTTGAATAAAAAGCTAAATAACTCAAAAACCTTCAGTAATAAAAAATGAAAACCATTTGCAAATTGTCTCAGAATATCTCAGAATAGTCTCTCTACATCATACTCAGAATAGTTATCTCAAAGGTGAACAACCCCTTTAACTTTTAGCATGTTATGGAATGGCTAATTCTATGCAACTTTTCAATAGGTCATCATTATTTTTTTTAATAGATTTTAAATTGTTTGCCTTCTTCTGACTCTTTCCATTTTTCAAATGGGGGCCACTGACCCCATCTAAACAACAAATGTTCTGTAAGGCTACACATGTATTGTTATTGCTACTTTTTATTACTCTTTTTATTCTATTCAGGCCTCTTCTATTCATATTCCAGTCTCTTATTCAAATCAATGCATAGCTGCTAGGGTAACATGGACCCTAGCAACCAGATGGTTTGAATCACAAACTGGAGAGCTGCTCAGTAAAAAGCAAAATAACTCAAAAATCACTCTCTACATCAGTGATCCCCAACCAGTACCTCCCAAGCAACATGTTGCTCTCCAATGCCTTGGATGTTGCTCCCAGTGGCCTCAAAGCAGGGGCTTATTTTTGAATTACTGGCTTAGAGGCAAGTTTTGGTTGCATAAAAAACAGATGTCCTGCCAAACATTCTCTCCTGTAGGCTGCCAGTCCATATAGGGGTTACCAAAAAGCCAATCAGAGCTCTTATTTGACATCCACATGGACTTTTTCATGCTTGTGTTGCTCTCAAGCTCTTTTTAAATTTAATTGTGGCTTACGAGCAAAAAAAGGTTGGGGACCCCTGCTCTACATCATACTGAAAGTTGAAAGGTGAACAACCCCTTAGTGTGAGGAGGTCTGCATGTAAAAAATTGCTTTATTTGCTTTGCATGAAACAGGGGTACCATAAGAAACATACAGCATTAACAAAACGCACAGATTAAATTTAACTTTGATCATTGGGCCTTTAGTATAAATAGTTAGAAGGAGATATACTTCACATCAATCACTGAAAACAAGATATCAGTTACATTATTTTCAAACAGTGCCTGCTGTGGAATTCTATAAAAGACTGGCAGTGTAATTGGAGTTATAGATTAAACAGTATGTTGCCCTTGGGAAAACTAAAACTTAGGCTGCCCCATTAAGGCTGCCGAACACTAGAACCACTTGTGATAATGAAGAGTGCAAGTTGATATTTATTGAACTGCAAAACTAAGTTTGCACATTAGCTTAATACTAAATCATCTCAATGTTTTAGAACACCTATTTTATTAAGGTTTCCATATGCCATTATATTTATTATAATAGCACTAAGGCTTCAGAGCTGATACATCTATAATTGCTATTCCCAAAACGTTCTGCTTTAGCTATATAATTTGACTAAATGTATGTTCACATCAGCTGCATACTTGCCACTATTTGGGACATGAAAACTGGTATATAATAGTCTATACCATACCCTGACCAAGCCATATTCTTGTTCACTTGTCCGGTTGTCCCTCTATTTTGTATATATTCTGCACGTAAGGGTAAATCCATTTACCCACACTAGCAACTAAGAGCATTAAAAACAGTTGGGACTGACAACTACAGCTGAAGTCATTATTACTTTGTACTGATCTTCATGGTTCTTTGTGGAATTGCCCTATATTTGGCCTGTGGGGGGGCGTTCTGGGGTGTCTGTATAGTGTGGTTAGGCAGATGGGGGAGGCTTGTGAAGTTATGGGTTTACTTCTACCTTAAAACATGTTATGTCTTATAAAAACATAGAAGCGATAATTCATAGCAAACCAATTGATATTTAATGTTAAACAATAGAGTTAATGTTGCAATGTACTTTACTATTTTGAGACTTAAGTAAAAGATATTGCTTGCATTGAGTGAGCCTTCTGCATACATATTTATGTACAGAGACAGAAAACTGGAATGTAATGGCAATCTCTAGATCATAACTGGACCTATGTTATGCTTACAATGTATTTCATTTCATTTCTTCATGCTTTATCTACCATATTATTTGCCGCCACGAAACCATACAAAAAAAACTTTGTTTAGACATGGCATCTATTATCTTAAGGTGGCCATAAATGGGCCGATAAAAGCTGCCGACAGACTGAGTCAGCAGATTATCGGCCTGTGCATGGGGCCCTCCGACGGGCTGCTCCGATCGATATCTGGCCGAAAGTAGGCCAGTTGTCGATCAGGCAAGATGAAAAATCCTGTCGGATCACGGCCACATCTGTTCGTTGATGCAGTCCCGCGATCCGACCGCCCATATCCCCTGCATTGTGATCCGATCGTTGGGCCCTAGGGCCCACAATCAGATCAGCCCGATATCGCCCACCTCAAAGTGGGCATATCGGGGAGAGATCCGCTCGTTTTGCGACATCGCCAACGAGAGGATTTCTCCGTGTATGGTCATCTTTAGTGACTCCCTACCCAGAATACTTTGACAATGCCTCCCCAATGTATTGTTCCAATCAAAGTGTATTTATTCCTGCAAGTTATCATTTTCATTTGTAATAATAATATAATACACTGTAACCAACATTAGCCAACTCAGCATAGACCATGTATCGTGGATAATATTAAGCTGACATGTTCTGGGCCACAAAAGCCCTTTAGCAAAGCATGTATTGGATAATAGGTCCCTTTCCTCTGTCTACAGCAGAGGTTCCCAAATTTTTTTTTACCTGTGAGCCACATTCAGCCCACTAAGCCCCCTCCTTTGGGAATTTGCTTTGGCTTTTGACTTATGAGGATGCTCAGTTCTACTCATCTCAGATGACTAAAAATGCCCTCCAGCCTGTGAAGAGATAGCATTATTGGATCCCATCAAAACTTAGCACTAGCTGTCTGATTTTTTTTCTCCTAACCACCTCTCCTGAGCTCAGCATAACCATTAAAGTGCTCAACCCCACCAAAACTTTTTATTAAAGTATGCTGTGCCTGTGTAAACCTGCATTCTGCATTTCATGAACTTTACAGCATACATGTCCTGTTTGCAGATGGCAATGTTACTGATGATGTGTCAGAGGTAAAAGGGCCGCCTGGTGAAAGCTGCTATTTGTTTTAGGAAAATGTGATGTTGCTGGCAAATGGAGAGGGTATATGCAGTACAAATGATGTAGCTTGGGTGGGGAAGATATGCCCAACTTATAAACATGGTAGGAAAATGTAGGCTTTACATGTCCTTTAATTCCAGCATGAATAGCTTGTATGTCCTATAGGGGATATGCCAGGATTCAGTTAAGTGGATTAACTTTAATAAATTAAAGATATGACTAACACAGGAAGTAGTTAGTTAATGAGAATTACAAAGAAATTCAGCACCAACCCCACCATGAAAATACATCTATATGCACATGTCTGACAGAGTTAAATTGATTGAAATCTCTAGGTTGTTCATATATTAGGGTTAAGCAGGGGCAGATTTTTAAAAATGATTTTGAAGTCTGCAGGGTTAACCAATGGGCGATAGTGATGGGCGAATTTATTCGCATGGGGCGAATTCGCTGCGAATTCCCGCGATCCGCAAATCGCCAGCGAAATTTTGCTTGGCAAAAATCCGCCGAAAAACGAATCGCACGTCGTTTTTGACGCGACGCGCCGAAAACGACTCGACAAAGTTGACGCGACGCACGTCAAAAGCGTCCCGCGACTCGTTTTGCTAATTTTTCGCCAATTTCCAGAGAAATTTGCAAATTTTTCGGCGAAGCGAATCTCGGGAGATTCGCCCATCACTAGTGGGCGACAGTCTTACTTACAGAGAAGGGAAGCACACAGTAATATATATCTGCACATATGTCTTCTGTTTCTAGAGAAACCAGTAAGGGGACTGAAGCACACAGACACACAGAGTAGTGAAGATACGAGTAATGCACAGAAAAACATCTGGCTAAGTTCATTCATGAGAGGGTGAATGAAGCATCTTTATGAATAAGCCGTCTGTTTATAGTAATACTAAAGTCATTGCATTAATTTTACTGCATACAAGTGGCTGTTATGTAAATGCTTTTAAAACTAATTTTTTGTCTCATTAATCTAAAGGGCAATGAAGGGTGACGGAAATTGGCATCTAGATGTATAGTACATTTTGGCATTAGGAAAGAGACCTTTTTTAAAAAGTAACATTTATAAAACTATGGGGGACGGTCTAAGCATTTTCCATTAGTAACAAACTTGTTATCTGTGTTGTTCAGTTGCATTTACTAATTGCTGGTAGCTATGGATCTTTTTTCTCTGTTACAGTATGTGTGGATAAGTTATAAGATTTTGAACTAAAGGGGAATTCCTACTCATATGTTCACATCAGATTGCTAGGGTGCAATTTTCACTAACAGCCAGGCATTGGTTTGAATGAGAGCCTGGAATAAGTACTGTTGGGGGGCTACAAGGGGCAAGTAATAAAATGTAACAATAACAATACAATTTTAGCCTTTCAGATAAAGTTTTTTTTGGCTGCAGGGTCAGTGACCCACATTTGAGCAAGTAAAATAGGAGGGCAACTCCCAACTGTAAAGAATAAGAATAATTGTACATGTTTGCTTCAGAATTAACGATTGATAAACCTGAGCTTCTTTAATGATATTTAAAACAATTAGAGTGGAAGCGTAGGTTTTATGAATGTATAGATTATAATGAATAGCAAGCACACATATGCTCATACATTCATATACTGTACTTCTTAAAGTAAGCTATATTCTTTTCTATAGATGATGAATTGTCAGGCATTTAATAGCATTTCAAGAGTGCTTCTTTAAACAAACTAGTATCTGTGCTATTATTCCAATAGGTCTGGTATTTCTCATAAGAGGGCGTAAGGTCAGAAATGAAGGAATCTACTCTAAAAAGGCAAGGTCAACAATTGGTTTGAAGTTAATGTTTGGAGCTAAGAAAGAATCTCTGATATCCCAAGGGAATAATTAGTAGTCCAGCAATTCTATTGTTTTAGCTTCTGCGCCAAAGTCTTGCATTTCTAAGCAACTAGGAATAACACCAGAATCATCCTTCACTTAATGCATAATTCCCACCTATGACAAAGACACAAATATCTAGTGTCATGACAACCTCACACAATACACAAGCATGCAGATCATAGAGGAAAACCCCAAAAGGAAGTGTGATGTGATAAAGAACTTGCTTAAATAATTACTATGAACAAATATCCACCTAGGTTTTCCCTGGCCTATAGAAATTTGTGCTAAATAAGAAAGGAAAACAGCCTGTGTGTTTTAAGGTAATATTGACAATGCAAAAACAATCTGAGGATTTTCCTATATTGTAAATATTCTCACCCTAGGCAAAAATTACTATCTTGTGGATTAACTATGGCTGGTAGTTCTGACAAGCCACAATGACTTAGTAGACTTTGGGGTGACAATTGAAGTTCTAGGGACTTAAGAATCAAATCATTCATGACTAAAAACGATCTTGCTCTAGAGTAAACTTTAATAAAGACAATTGAAAATGAGAATTCTGATTCATATGTTACTGAAGAATAGTGATGAGTCATTTTTGTGGCAGGAAAGGACTGGGAGCAAAATCCTGCTTTTCACCATTTGCAAGTATTTTGCAAAACCACTGTAAAATTTTGCTTTCACATTTAGGAGCAGGCTAAAGCTGCTACAACTTTGCAGCGGTATGTCGGAACATTATTTTCAAGTGAGTCTTGGCCACTGTGCTTACACTTCACTCTGAATTTTTAGTTTAATATAACAATGCCAAAGCATTACAGGGCAAATCAAACCCAAAATAAAAACCTGCCTAATTAAAGAAAACATAGCTCTAGGCAACCTTACATTATAATTTTTTTAAAATATGGCAGTTCTTTCACAGTTATTAGCAACAATAAGTGCTACTGAAAGCATCATTTGCTTAACTTTTGTTCTTACTTTTTAAACAATGTTGCAAAAGTCTTAGTTCCCCCGCCAAAGACAGGTCTGTTAATCACCTGCCTTGTTTACATTGTACTCCACCAGCGCCCGCCCACACCTGCCTATTGGCTTCCCTTTATAGACCCGTGGCAACTCTCCCTGCAGATGAGTCACAAAAGGGGCGGTGCGAGAAGTCGTATGTTCATAAGAGATGAAGCTGGAAGTCTGAAGCTGGCAGTGTAAGGTGTTGGGGAGAGCAGGGAGAAGAGCTCATCCAGGACCCACCCGCCATGTGTGAAAAGGGGTGGGAAGTTGGTCCAAAAACTCCCGACCCGTGGGTCCCATTGGTATTGGGCTGGCCCACACATCACTACATTGCATCAACAGTCTGAGCCACCAGGGCAGAGAATAGAAAGGGTCAGGCAAACACTGCTTTCAGTATCAATACATTTACAAATAACATTTTTTTTAAATAGAACATATGAAATAAATGAATATTGCAAAGCTGCTTAGAATTACTTTCTTTTAGAAGGCAAAACATTTTTTTTGTGTTGACATGCCTTTTAGACATGTTTTCTCTATCTCTGAATACATAGACAGCATTATATACACATTTCTGGCGTTTGATTACATGTATGCTAGATGACAACCCAATGTGTGATGTAGTGCTAGTAGGAATGCTCTTACCGGAGAATTATGTTGCCACTGTCATTAAGTTGGTGTTGCCTATTAGCACTTACCCAAGGAACTGTGCGAGGCATCCGTGTGAATCTGCATTGCTGTGGATCTTTTGTACACAACATGTAATCTTCCATTTTCTTCATCCTTCTGTTTACCTTGTTCCAGTGGTTCAATAAAATATTCATCTTCCTGTGTTCTTATCATTCCAGCCTATAGCAAAAGTAAAATATTTTTACATTAAACTTGTTTCTGTTGTTGCTTCCTAATCTGACTATTACCATCATTTTAATGGGGCATGGTTATCCCTGAAAATGGGGTCTTTAACAGTGCAACATGACACACCCCTCTTTCCATTGTAATGAACAGTATTTTAGGGAATATACTGTGGCATGTTATGCTGTAATGCACCCTCAAGTCTATGGCATACAAGGTATTTTGACCTCTGCAGTGCTTTTAGGAAGAATTAGGGTAATCCAAACCCAATTACCGACCTTCAATCATTTATTAATTCATATCCCTAAATAGTAATTTCAGAACCTAAATTGCAGGCCAATAAAGGTTTGAGAGATTGGAAGTGTCAGGGCACAACTAAGCATGCCCAGGGAGAACTAAATGTCCCAAATAAGATGCTGTGGTTCTCCATCTAAGCACTGATGTAGTCTTTGTGTGCTACAGGCCATGACACATGGTCAATGTAATTATTAATGTTTTACTTCATTAGGAATTAAAACCAGCTTTGCTGTACACTTGCAGCCCCGTGGCATACCCCCCCCAAACTCTCTACACTTTTTTTATAAATGCTTCTCTGTAGTATAAACAAATTAAGTGTTGCCTCTGTTTTTCCAGTTAGAGGTTCTGAACTAGGCAGTCAGGAAGGCTACTGGTTTCACAGGAAGGTTTAAATGACAAAAGTTCAAACAGCTAAAGAGGACCAATTTTGTTTCCTAGATTTGCTGTTTGGGAATACCTTAAGATGCAAAAAAAGTTTTATCTTTTATCTTTTCTGAGTTTTATACTATGTTTTAAAAATGTTAAATGCTGATAATAGACTTTTATCTAATCTGAGAAAATAATCAAACACTGCAATCTGATCATATGTGAGCAATAACCCTTATTTATTAATGATACCACCAGCAAAACAATTAATACAATTTCACCTGGGAAGGACATGGTTAATATTCCTCTTATTTAACTTTTACAGGATGCTACACTTGCAATAAGAATATTTTGTTTACTTGAGTGCCAAACCACATGTTTTGCCTAGTTCATTTGAAAAGTTTCTTTAAGGTCAACTAGGCAACAGTATGACTAAGGCTTCAGTGAAATAATAAAGTCATCTGTTTCCATCATTTACTCCTTTTTTATGAGTAGCACATTACTAATATGTTATGCAATTTGTCCAACTGTAGCTACTATGGGCTTTATTCTTTTCTTTAGCGTTATCCCAATAGCCATAATCGTTGAGTCTTTCTGAGTGAGAATCTGGAATCAGACACTGCCTCATGGTCACCTTTCCATTCCTGTAAGACTGTAGTCTTGCACACAGGTTCTGCTTGCCAGTAAATTGCATGTCATCCTTCTTAGAAAAATAAACTTTGTACCATTGGTTACCATGCTAACAAATGAATATTTTACCTTGGCAGGTTCAAGCCATTGTCTGCAAAAGCTATTTTATTATGCATTAACAAGGAATATGCAAAGCTATATTTACAGATTCTGCTGCCCTAGGCACTCTTGATTGATGACACTCTCCCTATGATTTGACATTGTTTTTGCTATGAACCTACAGTCAGATCATACAAGTTTCAGAATGCAAATGTGAAAGGAAAGAGTAGTGCAGGGGTGCCCAAACTTGGCCCTCCAGCTGTTAAGGAACTACAAGTCCCACAATGCATTTGCCTGACTGTTGCTGTCAGACTCCTTCATTCCATTGTGGGACTTGTAGTTCCTTAACAGCTGGAGGGCCAAGTTTGGACACCCCTGGAGTAGTGGAATGCACATTCACTTGTGTCACAAATGCAATTTAATGTATAAATACCCAAGAACTAATAGCAGGATGGCACAGACAGCTGTTTGATATATAAATACCCCAAAACCCATAGCAAGATGGCACAGAGGCAATTTCACATATAAATACCCCCAGAATTCATAGCAAGATAGTACAAAGGCAATTTCACATATAAATACCTCCAGAACTCATAGCAGGATGGCACAGAGGCAATTTCACATATAAGGATGAAGGAGCATCTGTCTCATCAATTTGGAAATGTATTGAGGAATTTTCCTCTCATCCACTTTACTTCACCCTTTTTAACTTAGTTTTTAATACTTGGACAATTGCAGGTGGCTGACAGAACTCTAGTCTACCATTACCTAAATAGAAGCCCAAATGAAAGGATCAAGAGCTCTGTGTTCCATCAGTTTAATATCCCAGCATTAACATTAGCCAAGTAGACAGCACTGCCTGCCAAGGCAAACATATGGAACTCAGCTGAAGTGATTGTGGGGCTGGTTTTAGAGACAGTTCTCCAGTCTAAACTTCTTAAGGAGTCAGAATAAATGTGCTTTCATTCAAAATACATTGCTTCATCTAAAAGCTCAGAATTCTGCTTAAACACAGCCACCTTTCACCCTCTCTGTTTCTCTAAGATGTTCAATGGCTGCATCATAGTTACCTGCATTTCAATTTTCTTCTTCTAATTTTTCCCTTTTTTAACCTAAACAGTAGAAACTCTTTGGACCACAGTTGATACTTTGGCAAAAAAAACCCTTGAGGTGCACACAATCAACATAAACATTTCATACTCACATGTTTCTATTTCCAGGAACTATGATTGCTCAGCATATTTATATTGATTTATATTAAAAGGACATATTCTTAGAATGAGTTGTGCTTTCAAAGAACAAAATATAATAGTGAAAACTCTTTTTAATTAAATTTAGATATTACAGTGATAAGTTTTATATAGTTTAACATAGTAGTTGTGAATGCATTAACTTAATCTGTGTTCTGACTTTAACAAGCAGGGTTTATGGTAGACCAGAGTCATCAGGTTATGAATAGGTATGGCTTTTCCAGCTTTTCATCCAAGAATCATATGGGTATGAAACTATGGAGGCAGGTAACCATTTTAGAGGACAAGAGCCTACTTTATATGCCTCATAGTTCACAATCAAAGTGGAAATGCTACAAGTATAATACAAAGTTACCTGTTTCTTCAAAAAGTATGAATAAATGCCATTTTCTATACTGAAATCCAATTGTTCTTAAAAGTTATCTTTATGCATAATTTGAAATACTGGCAGGGAAGACAGGACTAAAATACTGATGCAGGGAATTGTGGGGTTTGGAGGATGCATGCTGAGAACAGATGGCTGCTGAAACAAAGTAGCAGTAGTTAGCCAGCTCAGCAAAGTACAGTATGAGAGCAGGAGGCTAGGCTTAGGGAACTGTCAGAAATCACAAAAAAACATGAAAAGTCAGCATATTTTTTAATTGATGCATATTGCAACATTTCTTGAAATTATGTTTATTTTTCAAAAGCTTATGTTTTTGTGGAATTCTCGCTTAAGTATGGTAAGTATAGAAGTGTAGGTGGCTGCTCTGGGATCAAGATCAGTGTGGATGTCTATTAGGCCCCATACAACATAAATACACAAAGTATTACCTCCTACCACAAATTATCCTGTACCTGGCAAATAACCTCAGGTGGAAAAGAAATGGAGGAGTTGAAAAAGACTACACAGCACTCACATTTCATTGGTAACACCTTTATGACTAGTAACAGGTCGGATGGTACACCAACAGTATATAATGAATAGGTAGGGACAAGGGTGATATACTGAAAATTATAATGAATCTATATGTATTTATAAGGATTTCATACTTCTTGTTTGAGTGGGGAAAGGGAAGGATGTAAATAGGGTTAAGACTAAATAAAATAGAATGTCCTTGACTAATTACTTCGGCAGATGTTATCCATTACACACTGCTTCAAAATCAAAATAGGTAGCAGACTAGCAATTACAAGAAACTTTGAATATGCCCTCTCACCTTTGTGGTTTGGGGAAAGCAACATGAACTTGAAAAGTCCCTAATAGGAGTTGAGAACAAGAGAGTTGCAATACATAAATTAGGTAACTAATGCCAGAAAAGCAGTAATTAATTTTAGATATATATACTGTATAATGATTATATTCAATAATTATATAGGCCTACATCCTTGATTTCTTAAAAGTTATGAAGGAAAATTGTACTAATACACAGAAATAAATATATAAAAGAAAATAAAAAAGCTGAAGAATTTTAGTGTTGTGACCAACAAAATCTTCATTTCTAGTTCATTTATTCAGATTAAAATTATGTAGACCTGTAACATACCTCAGTCATTAATTCAGATATTATTTTATCATTATTATATTATTTAGAATTTATTAGTCAAAACTCAGATATTTAAGTACAAAAGTCAAAAGTTGAACTCTTTACTCAGGAAATTTCTACCTAACTTCTAGAAGTTGAATCAAAGGGAGGCTAAAAAATACAACTCAAATCTGTTTCAAAGGGAAAACAATTATCCTGGCACCAAAACAGTAGCCAGACCAGTTCCTTGATTAGTCCGTTCCAAATTGATGAAATGTGTCCCCTAGAGGCACCAAAAGCAGTTGTCAAGGGACTCAGCCTTAAGGCTAACACATACACATCTTTAGTGGTTATGGGGATTGCATACATAAAATACTTATGTGGTGTTTATACAAATGGCCTAGATATCACTGTGCACGAGTTATACTGTGCATACACAGTACTGTCTATACTGGTTAAGGTGCTAGAGTTGATGTTACTGTTGTGTAATGGCTGCATGAACCTGCTAATAAAGCACTGTTATACCCTGCTCATCCTCGGCTATCAAAACTCAACAAATTGGAGCAGTCTGCACTTTTACTTCCAAACCCTGGTGAGCCTACCATACCTTTTACTGCTTGGATCTGTATGTTTGAAAATTACATTGTTGCTGCTGACCAAGGGGAGATTTCTGCTGCTAGAAAGTGTGCTACTTAATCACTGCCTGGGGGCAGAGGGACAGTGCATTTGCTATACATTACCATTACTTGATGAGACTGCTCTTATTGCTATAAAAAACTTTTTGTGCCAAGAGTAAATGTGGTTGCAGAAAGATATAAATTCCGCCAACGTGGACAATGTAATGGTGGATCCACAGAACAATTTGTAGCAGCTTTGAGAGAGTTGGTTGTTACCTGTCTTTGGGAATCTAACTAGGGATGGGCGAATCTATCCCATTTCGCTTTGTTTCGCTGTTTTCGGCGCAGGTCGCGTTGTTTTCGGCGCACGACTCATTTTTTTTTACGTCAGCGAATTTTTGGCAGGCGAATTTTGCGCTGGCATTTCGCGAGTTTATTCGCCGCCAGCGAATCGCGCCTTGCGAATAAATTTGCCCATCACTAAATCTAACAGATGAAATGCTAAGAGACCAAATAGTGGAAAAAACAAATTCAGAGAGAGACATGCAGAATGGTAGGACAGATAAAATCTGACATAGTTCTGCTAAACATGTTCACGAAGTTACAGTACTAGGGCAAGGACACACTAGGCGATTTTTTGGAGACCAATCTCCCCGAATGCCTTCACTCACACTGCGCCTGTCTAAAATGAAAAATAACCGGTGCTAATTACACATGGCAATTTGTTTTCTGAAGTCGCCCGAAGTTTCCTCGGGCGACTAAATCTCCCCAAATCGCCTAGTGTGTCCTTACCTTTAAAGGGAAACTGTCACGGGAAAACATGTTTTTTTTTTTTAAATGCATAAGTTAATAGTGCTGCTCCAGCAGACCATGTTAGATTTCAAAATGAAATATAAAAAAAATCTGTTTGCTCTTTTGTGAAATGGATTTCAGTGCAGAATTATTCTGGAACAACACTATTAACTGATGCATTTAAAAAAAAAAATTCCCATGACAGGATCCCTTTAAGTGTGGATAAAGCTGGTACATTTATTCCAGACAGGTTTAGAGGAACTGTCAATGTAAATACTGCTTCTGCTGACAAGGGACACTCCATTAACCTGATGCTTGATACAGGTTCAGCTGTTTCCATACTACCAAAGGATATTTTCTTGAAATACTTTGCAAAATATATGCTTGTTGCACATGCCCTGAGACTGGTCAGATACTTAAATGATACAATTCCTGTGCTTGGTTGCTTGCCATTGACTGTACAATTTGAATCAAATACTGCAAAATGTGACTTTTAAATTGTGAATAAGCATACTGCTATACTTGGAAGGGATCTCTTTGCTGCATTAAACCTACAATTAGTTCATGGTCTCATCACTACAGTACCTGTGCCTACCACCAGGACTGGACTGAGAATCAAAATAGGCCCTGGCATTTCAGGTACACAGAGGCCCAATCAGCCCACATAGAGGCCCAAACAGTCCCAACCAGCCCACTAAATACTGACTTTCTATGGGACCTTATAGCAGCCCATCTGGCATTTGCCCTAACCCACATATTGCCAGTCCGGGCCTGCCTACCACACAGCCTGTGTTTAAATTTACTACTACAGCCAGTAACATTTCCTGACTCAGCCTCTCCACAACTATCATAGGCAATTCATTAGAGGTTTCTCATCCAAGATTGCTCCAATTCTTTCCCTCATCCAAAAAGGGGGAAAACCTCAATGTTGGCCTACTCCAGCTTTGGAAGCATTCGAATCTCCGAAAAAGGATTTTTCCTCTGCCCAGATTCTCAGACTGTCACGAACGCCGCCCGGAGTCTTCCCGGGAGCTCCGGGTGGCGCGTCTCGATTCCTCCGCGGCGGATCCAAGATGGCGGCGCCCATAGCCACCACGTGGTTGCGGAACGCCGGCGCAGTGACGTCACGCGCTTGGCGCCAAATTCAAACTTAAAAGGATGCCAGAGACCCAGGTTCAATGCCCGAGTATAGCTCAATATACTATTGTGTTCCTGGGTCTCTCTGCCTTGTCTGTGATTCCTGTTGCTGATCCTGTGCCTGTTCCTGACCTTTGAAACCTTGCTGCCTGCCTATTTGAACCTCTGCCTGGACCTGACTTCACTATTGGATTTCCCCTGAACTGTACTTTGCCTGGACTCGCTGGAAAGGGACTTCCTCCTTGATCCTGACTTCACCCCCCCTCGTGGGAGCCGGAGGCCCCCGCTGACACAGACATCCTGACACTTCCCTTCCTTTCTTCATCGAAGTTGATGCTCCTGATGTGGGTGCAGGAGCTGTTTTGTCTCAAAGGTCACCTACTGATGAGTTACATCCCTGTGCTTTCTTCTCCAAGAAATTCTCACCTTCAGAACAGAATTACGATGTGGGAAATAGTGAACTGCTGGCCGTCAAACTTGCTCTGGAAGAATGGAGTCATCTATTGGAAGGGTCTACTATACCTGAATCGATATTCACTGATCACAAAAATTTGGAATACATCCAATCACTTAAATGCAAGAATCCCAGACAGGCTCGATGGGCTCTCTTCTTTTCCAAATTCAATTTTGTGATCACTTTTCGTCCAGGTTCTAGAAATAAAAAAGCTAATACTCCTTCCAGAAGCTTCATTCCTGAAGACCCCAGTACCAAGGATCCTGAACCTATTGTTCCCCCAGCTAAAATTATTGCCGCCTTGCTCCCTTCCCTGGCATCACAATTGTTATCTGCTCGATCCACCGCACCTTCAAATTCACTCTTCGGGGTAGCCTACATGCCTCCTGAGCTCCGACACTCTATACTGAGCCAATATCATAATTACAAACAAGCTGGTCACCCTGGAATCAGGAAAACTATTGAACTTCTATCTCATCTTGTTTGTTGGCCTTTTCTTCGGAAGGATGTTAAGAAGTTTGTGTCTTCTTGTTCTGTCTGTGCTACTTCTAAAACTGGACATTCTCCTCCCAAAGGCTTATTGCAGCCTCTGCCCATACCTTCTTGCCCTTGGACCCATTTAGCAATGGACTTTATTGTGGATCTTCCAGCATCCTTGGAGCACACAATTATCTGGGTTGTAGTGGACAGATTTAGTAAAATGGCTCACTTCATACCATCGCCTTCTGCTATGGAACTTTCAAGACTCTTCATTCAACACATCTTCCGCCTTCAGGGATTTCCACTTGAAATTGTCTTGGACAGAGGCTCACAATTCATTTCTAGGTTCTGGAGATCACTATGTAAAGCTCTCAATATTTCTCTCCAGTTCTCTTCTGCTTACCACCCTCAATCCAATGGTGCTTCTGAGAGGGTTAATCAGGCCCTGGAGCAGTTTTTAAGATGCCATATTTCCTTGTATCAGGATGATTGGGTGGATCTTCTTCCTTGGGCCGAGTTCGCTCACAATAATGCTTTACACATTTCCACTGAGCGATCGCCATTCTTTTGTGTTTAAGGACAACATCCACTTGCCTTTCCCCAAGACTTGCTGTTTACCAATGTTCCTGCAGCCAATGACCAAGTTGCGCATATGTTGGCCATTTGGCATGCTACAGAAGCCAATCTGGTTAAGAGTTCTATTGCACAAAAGAAATTTGCTGAAAGGAAGAGAGTTCCTGCTCCTCAGTATTCTCCCGGAGACAAGGTTTGGCTATCCACTCGGACTATTCATCTCAAAATCCCTACACCCAAACTTGGTCCTAAGTTTATTGGCCCGTTTCCAGTTGTGTAAGTCATCAATCCTGTAGCAGTTCGCCTTCAACTACCTCCTGAAATGCGGATTCCTAATACCTTCCATGTCTCTCTTCTCAAACCAGCAGCTGAATCTTCTTCCTCTTCTCCCACTCCTATTCTGGTCGATGATCATCAAAAATTCAAAGTACCGGTAAGCCGAATTTAAAATTCTCGTTTTTCCAGGGGTTCTCTTATTTATCCAATATTTGGTCGAATGGGTTTCAGTCCTGAGGAGTGCTCCTGGGTGAAGAGTTCTGATGTCCATGCTCCACTTCTCATCCGGAAGTTCTACAAACAGTTTCCATCTAGTCCTCATCCTGGTGGTCCAGAGGCCCACCATAAGGAGGGGGGCACTGTAAGGAAACCTTACCTGGCGTCCCGTGATGGCAGCACTTCCCTTCCTGGACGCAGGTCAGTGACGTCAGGCCTGCGTCAGAATGAGACTTTCGTGCCGGATTGGACGCCAGTGTCAAGACGCCGGCCTCAACGCCAACGTGATGACGTCACCATGCTTGTTTTGGCGCCAATTGGGCCTATGTAAGTCCTCAGTTACAGACCTTGCCCAAATATAGGTCTTACTTTGTGAGTTTCTGTGTGCGCTTATATCTATTAGATTCCCATTTTTTTACTTCGGCCTGCCTTCTTGACTTCTGAACCTTTTCTATTTAACCCCTTGGATACCTCGAAATGTGTTTGGACTTGCATCCTCCTTGGTCCGCAACCTTACTTGCAGCATTCGGGCCCTGACAGCAGGAATGTGTATTTTCGAAATTATATGGTTTTCTGGGGTTTTTGTACTGTTCAGTAGAGGCTCATACTTTATATTCTAATACCAGTCATCAAACTGTTCAGATGAGCATTGTTGTTCATATTCAGGATATTTGTTTGTTGGCAGGAATGTAAAATGAAAAATGGTGTAAAATGAAAACTTTGAAACGATTTTTAAAAATTTCATAAAAACAGCAAAGTTTTGTTTTTTAAATAACATATATGGTGTTTTGTAAATTATTTTATCTAGACCAACCAAGGAATAGTTTAACATAATAATTCTAAACTGAGAAGTTTGGAAGTACATTGTAATGTATGACACGTACCACCCTCCAATAGTGATGGGCGAATTTATTCGCTGGCGTAAAAAAAAAAAAAAATGAAATGACGCAATGCTCATTGTTAATGACGTGACGCGTCGAAAATTATGTGAGTGCGTTGAGATCCACGCAACGCATGTCAAAACCGCACCGCGACTCGTTTCGCGATTTCTTTTTTGCCAATTCGCGAATTTTGCTGGAAATTCGCTAATTTTTCGGCGAAGTGAAACGGGGTAGATTCGCCCATCACTACCCTCCAACTCTTAAGGAGGGGGCCTGGGCAGTCACTGATGGTGAGGAGTAGCTGCCGCAGCTGCTCCCTCGTGGGACCCCCACTTACCGGGAACACAGAGTACTGGTTAGCAAAGGGGGAGGCGGCCAACATCGATGCTGCTCCCTCCACCGCCTCCACTACCACCACTTCCTCCAGGGTCCAGATGGTTGCTTCTCATCTTTAGTGCAGCAGGACTGGGACACTTCAGTAGTGGAGTGCAGACAGTGGAGCGGGAGCAGCCAGGGCAGGGAGTGGTGGAGGAGAATGTGGCCCAAGCAGTCACTTACTGAGAATCACATCACATTTAAATGTCACATCCATGAGGCAGTGACAGGACAACTGGTGCAAGTGCTGATCCCCAGGGGAGTCATGAGTGCCCCATGCACCTTAGTGTGCTCCCTTGTTGATCTTCCCAGCCCATGCTCCTTCACATGCTGTCAATAGAATAGCCAGGGAGGAGATATCGAGTGGCGCAGGATGGATGGTCGCCCTGTCGCCTTTTCTGAAGAGGAGGGGAAGTGGAGTTTCTGTATTTCTTAATAAAGGCTTTGTGATTTTAAAGTTTAATTTGTGTTGATGGTTTTTTTTCGATGTATACTAGCAAATTTTTTGTTTTAAATTTGATGTTACTGGTCCTTTAACTAGGCATCTTTATAGTTCATACATCTATGAACTATGGAAGTGGATTACAATTTTCATTATCCACTGTCATTGATTGTAATAGTACCAAAACTACAAGTCAAAAACTCTAACTCTGTAACATGATATACAAATACATGGATGCAAAGTGGGTTAGTGGCATTAGCTTAATTGTCATGGGGGAAGGAAATAGCAAATCTCTGCACAGAGATAATTTATCAGACATGATGCAGTTTTCAATAGCATTTCATCATTTCCATGGATGGATTTGGTTATGACAAGTGCTCATAAAGTTTAAAAACATAAATAAATATTGCTTAGTAGCAGCAAACAAGGAATCAAACATTTGTTGAGTCAATTACTAGACTAAATATTTCAGTTTAGGTATGCAAGTTTAAATAAATAATAAAATGCAATTTAGATGTAGATCCTCTAATATAGAAAACTAAACAAAATATGGAAGGTATATTAATTTCCCAGTGCAAAAAAACTATGCCATTCTATACAAATTGCTTGGGGCTGTGGCGCATAAAGCTTATTGACAACTGATTTAGTCAGCCTGAAAGCAATTTCTATAGACATTGAGACATTAGACTAAAGCACTCATGGTGGTAAAAGACATACAGGATCCGGAAACCTGTTATTCAGAAAGTTACAAATTACGGAAAGGCCAGCTCCCATAGACTCCATTATAATCAAAGAATCCTAATTTTTCTAAATTAGTTTGTTTTTCTCTATAATAATAATAAAACAGTACATTGTGCTTGAACCAAACTAAGATATTATTAATCCTTATTGGAAGCAGAACCAGCCTATTGGTTTATTTGATTTTCTAGTAGTCTTAAGGTACTCAAGGTATGAAGATCCAAATTACAGAAAGACCCATTATCAGGAAAACCCAAGGTCCTGAGCATGTTGTATAATAAGTCCCATACGTGTACCTCCATTCAGAAACACTCAAGTATAAGATAAGATTAACAATTTAAAAACAGTTATAAAAATTATATTGTCTTTGGCTGAGTCCTGCAATACAGGTATGAGATCCGTTATCAGAAAACCCATTATCCAGAAAGAAAAGACAGTCTCCCATTGACTCCATTTTATCCAAATAATCTTTTTTAAATGATTTCCTTTTTCTCTGTAATAATAAAACAATACCTTGTAATTGATCCCAACTAAGATATACTTAATTATTTTTGTAAGCAAAACATGCCTATTGGGTTTATTTAATGTTTACATGCTTTTCTAGTAGACTTAAGGTATGAAAAGATGGAATGATCTGTTTTCCAGAATGCCCCAGGACCTGAGCTGGATAACAGATCCCATACCTGTATGTATTTTAAAATATGTAATAAAGAATAGAGACAATATATGCACTAAATAATGGCACTGGCTTCTAGCACCTTCTCAGTGTAGAGACAAATTAAGGTTTCTATCTTTTCAGCAAAAAAATATAGCTTTTAAACATAACCTTTAGATTGCTGCTATGAAAGGCAAGTTTGAGCATTAAAACAGTGAGCCCTAGTATTATTTTAATGTACAGGGACATACTGTGGATGTACAGATGTTTACAGGTATAACCTGAACAAAGTTCCTATTGACTGTGGTGCTTAGACTGAATATGAAAGTGTATTTTGAAGGAGCGAAACAGAAGACACATTCAGTAATGATGTTTTGATCTGCCTTGTTTTTTCAGTGCAGTACTATACTGTAGCTAGAGTTAAACTGCATGTTCCAAGGGTGCATGATGGGAGCAAAAGAGGCATGAGCATAACACTTATAAAAAGTAAATGTTATTTAAAAAAAGAGAAGCTATTTAAATTTCGTACAAGAATGTACAGGCAAAACACATGCATTTGTAATGCATTGGATTCCACCCATTAAGTCAATTCAACTACTATTCCTTTCTCTGTCTTACCATTCATTAAGATACACATTTCTTGAAAGAATTACCTTGGATAAAAAACTCCCTTTGACTTCAACACAAACCCCCAAGCTTTTAGATGCTTGGAATTTGAGTTTTCCAGTCTTTTGTGCTTAATAAATACCAAACATTTGAGTTTTTGAAAATGTAATTAAAGTTTGAGTTTTTGAGCAGAACATTTTTAATTGTGGCATAAATAAAATTTTGAACATTTATAAATCACCACCCATGGGAAAGATTTATCTAGGATGGAATAACTGCACACACATTGCTATTTATCATTGTGTAATAAATGGCGTAATGCTGTTTCTTTGAGCAAATTCCGCTGGCACTTACAAAGTTCTGGAGCAGTTTTCAAGTTTTTTGTGCTTTATAAATGCCATACATTTGAGGTTTTGAAAATATAATTAAAATTTGTGAGCTTTTGTGAAAAAAAATTTGAATTGTGGCAAAAATGTAAATTCGTACATTGATAAATCACCCGCCAAGGGGCAGATTTATTATGTGGCATAAAAAAACGGTGGAATCATTTGCAACATATTGCCAGGCATTGCTGTCTAAAAAACACACAACACAATCTGAACGTAATCTGAAACAACATTTATAGGTTGAGAGTTCTTATGGTTCTTAGACTTACAGTATTTCTAGTATTTATTTTGTAATAAAAATGTTATCTTAGAAGTGTCAGCCAAACTTGAGTTTCTATAAAAATATTAATCAGCATATCCTACAACTTTACTAATCCATTATCACTCATGTTCACCATATCTGAACAAATGCATAAAGCATTGTTTTTGGTAGCATTCTCAGCTCAGCAGGACTGCAAATACAGGCATTCCATAAAAATAATGTTTCACTTCTAAGATAAAATAAATAATTTCTGGCATATTGGTTAATTGAGCATCATTACATTTATGGATCTACAATATCAACTATTAACATAATAGGTAACATATTATGTAATACAGTTTATTGGCTGCCTTTTATGTGCAAGTACCACTGTTTAGTCAATAACCATACTGTATGTTGCTGTCCATAGTTCTGATGTCACTAAAGCACACACTCCAAACTATTAAATGGAACACCCATTTCATTCATAAGTCATGTTTCATTATTTATTATTCACAACTGCAATCTGTACAGAGGAGGCATAGAGAAGTATCCTGCGTATCCGCCTGTGCAACAACAGCATTCTACACATGCAGTGAATTATATCTCTTAAATGGAGAAACCCAAGGCACAGATTTCAGCACAGAAATGTAGATTGGCCACCTTGAAAAGTTTCAATTGCCGCTTTGCCTGCTTTTATTTTCAACAAACACAAAATCTTCAGCCCACTGGCTTTCACATGGGGAATCACATAACATAAACACAGTCCCAATTCACACCCTCACTGTTAAGGGGTTGTTTTACTGCTGGTAGCAAACAGCATTTTTTTTTTGCTTTCTCTCTCTGTTAATTATGGGGGAGGGGTTAATCAGGTAAATTCTGAACAGGTTTTGTGTTCTGTGGTTTGAACCTTTATCTCTGTTATCTCTGATACGGCAAAGCGAGTGTGGGAGCTGCTAAGCGAGTGTTGCATGTGAATTAAGTGTTAAGCAGCGTTAAAAACCTTAAGGCATTTAAAACCAAAAAGGCGTTTGTGAGGAATTGCATTTGGGAGACTGTAAGTGTAAATATAAGTGCAAGTGGGTTTGCTGGTTTCCCTCAGTGTGTGTTGTCACATATATGTGGTGTTGGAGCAGCAGTTCCATGCAGTATTTACATGTGAAAGATGTTGGTGGGTTTTCATCTTGGAATCTGAACTGCAGACTCTAAGGGGTGAACTTGCAGCACTTAGAGCAGTAGCAAATGAGGGGGAGGAAAGGAGGCCCAAAGAGCAACCACTGGCAGGGGCTAGTGGAGTGGGGGGAGGAGAAGAGGCAGTGGAGGCTAATGAGGGAGGGAGGTTTGTGACAGTCAGGAGGAGAAGTAGGAGACACAAGGGTAGGGGGGCGGCCCAAAGCTTTTCCAAAACAACATATTCGCCATTTTGGCTGAAGATGCTGGGGAGAAAGTTCTGAACTGGCATGTATGGAGCAGACTGACTCTCAGAGCACCCTGGGAGGCAGTGGCTCTAATACGGTTGGTGGGGGGAGTGCAAGGAAGGAAAGGCAGGTTCTAGTTATAGGGGATTCAATTATAGAAAGGTGGATAGGGTAATCTACCATAAGGCCCCTACATGCCGAACAGTCTGCTGCCTGCCTGGTGCTAGGGTTTGGCATGTGGAGGAGCGAGTGGACAGATTATTGGGAGGGACTGGGGAAGACCCAGCAGTCTTGGTACACATTGGTACCAATGACAAAGTTAGAGGAGGTGGTGAAGTCCTCAAGAACAACTTTAAAAAATTAGGTGTAAAGTTGAGGGCGAGGACTTCCAAGGTAATTTTCTCAAAGATATTACCTGTGCCACAAGCAACGCTAAGAAGGCAGAGGGAGCTTAGGGAGATTAATGTGTGGCTGAGAGGTTGGTGTAGGGAGGAGGGTTTTAGGTTTTTGGAGAACTGGGCTGATTTCTCAGTCAGCTACAGACTCTTTGCTAGAGATGGGCTGCACCTCAATGATGATGGTGCAGCTGTTTTGGGGGAGAAGATGGCTAGACAGTTGGAGGAGATTTAAAACTAGGGTTGGGGAATAGGTTTCAGTAATTGATTCAGGGGAAGATAGGTTAGATGAGATAGTGGGCAAAGGAAGGGAAAATGGGGTAGGAGATTTGGCTTTGGGTACTCTTAAGGATAGGGAGGACCACTTGTCATATGTTCAGCATGGTATCAGTATTAAATGTATGTTTGCAAATGCAAGGAGTCTGACTGGTAAAATGGGAGAGCTGGAGGTGCTGGAGGGAAAATATGATTTGATTAGTGTGGCCGAAACATGGCTGAGTCGCATGAGGGACAGAGGCAATAGAAAAAGAGGAGGAGTATGTCTGTATGTTAGGCAGGATTTAAAAGCTTATATAGAGGAGGAGGTTATGTTAGAGAATGAGGGGGCAGAAGTCTTATGGGTGGAATTTTTGAGTCCAACAAATTAATTGTAGGGGTATGCTATAGACCCCCTAATGTAAGTGAGGAGGAGGAGGCTAAGCTGAGAGAAAGGCTTTTAAAAACTACAAATCTGTTTGGACAGAAGCTACATTTAATGAATATAAACACTGTAATAAATGTTGTAAATCAGCAATCCAGAAGGCAAAGAAAGGAAATGAAGAATTAATTGAGGCGCAGGTAAAAAGTAACCCTAAAAAGTTTTTTAAATATATTAATAGTAAAAAGATGCAGGTTAAGAGTGTTGCTCCATTAAATAATGGTACCAGAATGGTTGTAACAGATACAGAAAAGGAAATGTGCTAAATCAGTGTATACAATAGAGTCTGAGTTCCCAGGCTCACTTCATAGATGCACTGACTCAGCTCAATCTAGTCAGTGGCTGATTAAGGATATGATTCATAAAGCTTTAATAAAAATTAATGTAAACAAGGCTCCCATGGGTTCTAAGAGAACTTAGTCCAGTTTTAGATCAGTCCCTATTTCTGATTTTCTCAGATTCACTTTCATCTGGTATAGTGGTATATGGATTGGAGGAAAGCTGATGTCATCCCAATATTTAAAAAGGGATTATGATCTCAGCCTGGTAATTATAGGCCAGTAAGTTTGACATCTGTGGTGGGCAAATTATTTGAAGGCTTGTTAAGGGATCCCATTCAAAATTTTGTCCTAGTGAATGGCATTATATATAAATTTGATTTCTTTTTATGATGAAGTAAGTAAGATGCTGGACAGTAGTGGGGCAGTAGATGTGATCTATTTGGATTTTGCCAAAGCGTTTGATACTGTGACCCACAAACGATTGCTTTCTAAGCTATGGTCTGTGGGTCTTAATGAAGTCGTTTGCACATGGATAGGAAACTGGCTACAGGATCGGGTACCGAGGATGGTTGTTAATGGTATGTTCTCTACGTGGAGTAAGGTTCTTAGTGGGGTCCCTCATGGCTCGGTATTGGGTCCACTTTTATTTAACTTGTTCATTAATGACTTAGGGGAGGGTGTTGTAAGTAATGTAATAGTGTTTGCAGATGACACAAAACTATCCAGCCCAATTAATTCCATCCAGGATGTGGCATCTTTGCAAAAGGATCTTGACAAACTAGCAATCAGGGCAGCTAAGTGACAAATAAGATTCAATATTGATAAATGTAAAGTCATGCACCTGGAATGTAAAAATATTCAAGACACTTATACCCTTAATGGGACTGCACTAGGCAAATCCACTATGGAAAAGGACCTTAGAGTCCTTGTAGATGATAAACTTGGCTGTAGCAAGCAATGTCAGTCAGCAGCTTCAAGGGCCAATAAGGTCTGCTGTATTAAAAGGGGCATAGAGTCACGGGAGGAGGTCATTCTTCCACTTTATAGAGCACTTGTAAGGCCACATCTAAAATATGCAGTACAGTTTTGGTCTCCCTCACTCAAACAGGACATCACCCTTTCCGTTTAGAAGAAAAGAGGTTCCGTCTAAATATTCAGAAGGGGTTTTTTTATAGTGAGAGCTGTAAAGATGTGGAATTCTCTCCCTGAATTTGTTGTACAGGCTGATACATTAGATAGCTTTAAGAAGGTGAGTGAGGGAATAAAGGGTTATGGAAGATAGCTCGTTATACAAGTTGATCCAGGGTCTAGTCCGGTTGCCATTTTGGAGTCAGGAAGGAATCCCCACCCCCCCCCCAGGCAAATTGGAGTCGCTTCAGATGGGGTTTTTTGCCTTCCTCTGGATCAACTAGCAGTTAAAAAGGTTGAACTTGATGGATGTGTGTCTTTTATTTTTTCAGCCTAACTTACTATGTTACCCACACTTTGTTTAGCCCTCACTGGCTTTCACCAGAATCCTCTCTGGAAGCAGTTTCTCACCCAGATCTATGGAGCCCTCTCCAACTCAGGGGAATAACACACTTGTTCCCTGGTGCTCAGCAGCACTCCTTCTGTGGCCCTCACCCGTCTCCAATCCAGGAGGTCTCTAGGGGAACGTAGCAGTTCTGAGGTGTTGCTCCACACCTCCTTTTAACAACTACATACTGTACCTGTAGTTAATTATCTCTAACTGCCTTTAGCTTGGCAGCTGCAAAACTGTACATAGAGCAAGGGATTGAAGTCCACCCTGCTCTCTTCCATCCACTCCAGGGACCCTTAATCCAGCTTTTACTGAGCCGGTTCACAATTTATGACAGCTTTACTAGCTGCAGCAATACAGATTTCCCTGGAGTTTCTATTTCACAGCCTAACACTGGTGAAATACACATGATATTGTGCCCTTTAGACACACATACCTTACAATTATTATATATACAAATATCTGTGTATTTAGGCCTTATCCTGGCTGAGAACCAAAAGGTTAATTTATGGATACCTTGCAAAATACCAAAATTCTACCTACCAATGAAAAGCAAAATCAGGCTGTCAAATCAAAATGTGAATCCAGTGCAGAGCAGAAAAGCATAGAGGGAGAGCTTGGTAGCTACGAGGCTGGACATAGTCACTACACAGCACAGACCCCAAAACCATGGCCAGATTTCTGCTCAAGGTGCTGGCGTCCTCCGTTGTCACTTTACTCCCCTTGGATCGTGCACATCCTTTTTATCTACAGCCAGAGCACAGGGCAAGGGTGCATAGTCCATAGTGCTCTGGGTAAGTGCACAATTGAAGTGCGCCTAGGCTGCATCCGACCCCTGAGTTTCTGCTGCCCTAGGCCCTTGCTGCGACTCTAGACCTGCCCAAACCACTAAAAATTTAAATCATATATACAAAAGATAAATAAAAATTGGTTTCTCAATGATAAATAAAAAATACTTAATTAATATGTATATACATAAAACACAATTAATAATTAAATACATGATATATTATCAAGCAACCACTCTTTGTTCAATTATGACGTGATTGTGGGGCTTATAAAGTCCCTCTGCTTTCCAGGACTTACTCCATATTATGACTTGTTAAAGGAGAACTAAAGCTTAACTAAAGAAGTAGGGCAGAAATGTTGTACATTTGGTTTTTAGGCTTCTGTACCAGACCAAGGCAACTACAAGATAGAAGAATACAAAATGTCTCCGTAGCTCCCCCATTTTCTTTTATGCTGATTCTTTGCACTTGCCCTGTATAGTTACAGTAGAGTTATTCCTATTTCTGTGAGCAAAACAAAATGAGCACTTGCTGGGATTGAGGGAAAGAACACTGTATTATAGGTGAAGGAAAATTGTGCACCGCATCCAGTATTACACTTTGCACATAATTTATGCAAATTAGCTTTTTTTTCATTTTGGCATCTTAAATAAAAAACTGAAAGTTTTCTTTATGACTGTCAGGACAAAAAGCAAAAAACAGACAAAACCCTTTTTTTTTTTTACCCACACTGAATTTCCAAGAAGTATAGTTCAGCATTACTATTTTAATTGGGATACGGTTACTTCCAACATGAAACAGTAAACAAAATATTTGTTAAGTTGTTTTACTCTATATATTAAATAAATGTTTTCTATAGGGTTATACATATTCCTAATTGCTAAGTCAGTCCTCAATTTACAAAGATTGTCCTTAGTTGTGACAGTCAGAAACATTTTATTTTCCCTAGAAATCTTTCATGTTTAAACTGGGACAAATTAATTAAACTTTTCCTATAACCAAAAGGAGTTCGCCCTTTACTCTGTAAGTTGCATTAATAAAGGGGTTCCTGTCATGCAATATAATAGTCTAATTATGCCTAGTTGGCTCGTAATATATGGTAGGGTTCCTTTTTTAGAAATTCTTCTGACAACAAAGTGTCCCCGTAATAGAAAGTGTCCCCGAAATAGTTTTTCACTGGCATTAAATCAAATCAAGTTAAAAGAAAGTATATTAAAGTAGGAGCTATAGGTATGTTTTAATTAAGTGCTGAGCCAGACCCTGTTGGCAAGATCCTAGTCATTTATATGAAGAAAAAAAGGTCTTATTTATTGAGATTAACATCACATTAACATTAAAAATGTCTTTTTTTATGAGAATACCAAAGATTATTACTTTGGCACCACTCTCAACATTAGACTCTTTGTCCAATAATTATCAAAACCTCAATTAACAAAGGAGTTTCTATAGCAATATCTATTATTAAGGATGCAATACTTCAGCTGGTTTGTTCTGTTTTTTCTTGATGTAATTATGAGCAAACAGGGCACTATTTTGATATAACAAGAGCTCTTAAATAAAATAAATAGACATTTTTATGGCATATATCTATTCAATCATATAGAATGCTTGAGACCTGGGTTGAGAATCGGGAGTTGTGTTTTTTTTTTTTTCATTTGGATCACCAAACCTTAATGGTATTAAGAAAATTACATAAAACTAGTAGGGCTTGTTTGCCAACAAGTACAAGGAATTACAGTGAAAAAGCAAATTGTTTTAACAATAAGAGTTGTTACTAGTGCCCTCAACAGTTGTCTGTATAAGCATAAAAAGGTTCTCTGTTAAATGGAATAGTAACACAGCTTAAAGTGATACAAAAACATTTAAGATTTTAGTATAAAACATTCCTGGCACTAATCTAATACTCCCATGTTACTTACCAATGTCGGCACCTCTAGCCCTTGTCTTCTGCAGCTGTACCGCTAAGCTTAGGGACTGGACAAGACCATGAAGCTAGAGCACTTATGTAATGTAGTTACATAGTTAGTTACATAGTTAGTTAAGAGCAGCATTCAATTAAACTGAAAAAGCCATATTTGCCAAATTTAAGAAAATGCATGCAGCTTTCCAAAATGCATTATTTAAAATGTATACCTAAGAGTTGGACTTTAAAAATGTGTTGTATGATATGTTTTATGCATTTACATATGCAGTTAGGCATAATAGCCAAGCAAGAGTCACATGACATTTCAATATCCCTTTAATATAGCAGAAGCTAAGTCTCTCCTCTAGCCAAGACTCCATTCCTCATAATGTAGTGCATGCTTCTTCACAGTCTGTAAATCAGATGACTTGTATTAGCAAATAATTTTAAAAACCACTGAAAATGTGTAAGGAAACATGGTTTAACCCAGTGCCAACAAAATGCAACAAATGGATTTCTGTTTAGCCCACAGAATATTTCCTTTTTCGTGGTACTGCACTAAAGCCAGTGACACATTAATCCATTTAATGACACTTTTATCAGTTCACTCAAAAAATACGTCAAATGTCTGTGATTTTGTACTGCATACAACACAAATTGCTGCTGTTTTGCTATGTAAAATGTGAAAATTAGCATAAATTCAAACAAGTTTGTTTGCAAGCAATCCGATGATTGCTTTCAGTGTTCAACATGCAGCTGGCTGAAAAAAGCTAACCATTGATTTGTAAAAGTTCCTTTTCCACAAAATGCATTGAGACTGGTAACTTGGTATTACCATACCTAATAGAAGACACATGTTGAGACATGTCCTAATCTTTAATGTGGTCTTTCTGATTGTGCTAGCCACCTGGAAACTGTATACTATATAGATAGATAGATAGATAGATAGATAGATAGATAGATAGATAGATAGATAGATAGATAGAAAACTGGTTTGTCTCTCTTGTGCATGAAGGGCCCAATACACATGCTGATATACAGTATGCGGCTGACTGATTACATCGGCAGCTTATACGGCCCTCTGATGGGCTTCCCCAATCAAATATCACATTATAGGACACTCACAATATAAGAATTATTTGGTTCATATGGAATACGTGGGAGATGGCCTTCCTGTAATTTAGAGCTTTCTCAATATCAGGTTGATAATGGAAATATATACATATATCCCATATATTTATTCTTTGCCCTAGTGACCACTGCAGGCCATGAAGTACATAGGAAAATTACAGAAATTAAATAATGATAGGTCTACAGGGAAAAGCAAATTACTGTAAATATACAGTCACACTGAAATAGTAATAAGATTTGTTTTAAATGAAAGGTTAAGCAAAAAGAGCACGGGCAGTTTCACATAAAGTCTTATTTAAGAAGAGCCAGCGTAGAAGTTTAGTTTCCAGTGTATTTTCAGATGTGGTCCTGCAGGAAAGGGAGTTTCTACTGTAACTAAATGAACACAAAACAGCTGTTGTTGTGTTACTTTTTCTCCAGCACTGATTGAATTAGTATTTGTAGCATATGTGGGTTTTCAAGCAGTGTGTATCTGGGAATGCAAAGTGTTTATCCTGGTAGACCGCGGGGTTACCACAGTAAATTCTTGCCTGCCCCTGCTGTTCTGCAGACATACTGTTTAGTGTGGCATACAAATTCAGGCCAAAGTGTCTTCCAGGATACTTGGCATTGATTTACATTTGATTTCAGCCCAAAAACCTTGAGCTAGACAGTACCTTTTTTGTAATTTAAAGGGCCACCATTTGTCTCCCATGGAAATTTCACTGAGCACATTTTTAAATATTGCTGTTGAAAGGGAAATTATCAATAAAACTTTTTTTCAGCTTCTGCTTGTAAGCTTTGTACAACATTCAGTTATCCTCTGGTCTGAATAAAAACAGAGACATGCAATGCTAAATGGTGGAGCTTTTCCTATGGACTCTGAAGGATCCTATTAACATAACTATAACAGAGATATTGGTTTATATATATATATATAT
>CM044432.1:67928434-68025827 GCA_024363595.1 Xenopus borealis | reverse complement strand
TATATATATATATATATATTTATTTAAATATAGATATATAATATTAATATATATATATATATATATTTATTCTTTTTGTAAAATATATATATATATTTAAATGAGTTGTTTACCATCCTCTTTTTTTAGTTTAGTTGTTTCATTTCTTTAATTTAGCAGTGGTACTTTAATAACCTAGCTATGGCAATTGTAGGCTAGTGCTTCAGGCATGTTTTAATTTGTGATAATATTTTAGAGCAGGGCTGTCCAACTTCTGTGGTACCAAGGGCCGAAATGTTTCTGGTCTACATGGTGGAGGGCCGATAATGGAAGCCAGTGTTATCCACTTCCTGTTTTTAGACCACATCTTCTTTAAACCACACCCATGTTACTCCATGTCCACATTATAGCACACCAACAAAACCAAATGGTTGGTGCTCACTGCAGGCATCATAGGGTGGGCAGAGTATGGCACACAGGGAGCATAGAGTGGGCAGAGTATGGAACACACAGGGACATAGAGTAGGCAAAGTTTCACACACACACACACACACACACAGGGAGCATAGGGAAGGCAGAACAAAGCAGGACATTAGAGCAACTTTGTCTCTATTTCCTCTGTGCAAAAATTTCCACTGAGTTAGTACGATACTTTAATTTACTAAAGAATAATAAAAGCTAAATGATGGAAAGCAAACTATTGCAAGGTTTTTCTCATAAATGTGTTCTCCTAATAGGGCTAACATGAATATCTGATAAAACAAACATATTTGAGTACCCACAATATGCAGAGAGATACCGTGTTTAAGAAATGTTTTAGTGAGTTGGATTCACCAGTATCTTTGCCTAATTTGCTCACTTGTGACATGATAAGAAAATACGTCAATTTAGTCATGTTTGTTTGCTTTTGTTGTGCTGAAATATTCAGTTTATGTTAAACAATAACAATACTATGCATATCTATGCAGTACAGGTAGAGAAAGAAAATTGAACATTAATAATGAGTGTAATGAATACATCTTACCAGACCATCACAGTTGCTAAGAGCCACCACAGCCCCTGGACTGTCAGTTATTTCTCCAACATAAGCACAATTAGTCCATAAAGACTCCTTTCTCCACATTTGCTGTGTGGTATAATCACCAGGGTTCATATTCCCAGTATGGGATCCATTACTGAGATTTGCTGGGTCTTCATGCCATTCTACAACAGCTCCTGGGGCTATGAGTTTTGTATTTGGTCTCAGTTTAAGGTGAAATTCTTTTCCAAAAGCAGTGACATTGAAATAAATGGTGTGTTGCACTTGGGAAGCATCTCTTGTAAACCTTTTCATGTGATTGACTGAAACAATGTTAGATATATGACGTCCCTCAGCATCAGTGGTCACGGGTGTTATAACTTCATATTCTCCTATTTTTCCTTTTAATAAGTCTGGGGGCAAAAAAATACAAATGCTTATTCATGGCGTGAGTCTAAATTTCATATCTGGTTAATGCACACAAATATATCTACTAAACATCAATAAACTGTGTGCTTCAAATAGAAATGCAGAATTAAATAAACCTATTCTACCAAAAGAACCTACAATTTTACCAGTGCAAGCCAAATTTGAATTGGACATGTAGGAAAAGCTGTTAACAGATGAGCTATATGGGAAGTTTATACAGAGCCGGCTGCCTGATCTGATTGTTCAGGTCTCCATCAAACAATCAAATTTGAAACTGTAGTGGTCAATTTGGCCAATAATCTACCATTTCATCTGTTGTGTCCAACAGGCAGATCTTAGCATCTTTACTCAGTTTGTGTATTGCTTGTGAGGACCTCTAAGATATAGAGGCAAATAACGTTTTTTATTTTGTACCCTTAATAAAGTGTACTAAAAATTTACACCATATACTACTGTACATAATTAAATCTAATACAAATTAATTTAAATTGGTACTGAAGTGAATGATAAATAACAAGTGAGAATGATAAAGAATTACTGATCTTGCTATTCTATGTCAAAGATGTTACTAACATGAAAGAAATATTGAATAAAGAAAAAAATAGTGCACTCATACATTAACTAATTATTTAGGTAATGTTTTGATCCCTCAGTGAATCTAACTACAACATGACATGGCTCTAACACATATATGACATATTACTGTAGTTACATCTTCCTTTTTCAAACTGTAGAATAAATATTTGAATTAAATTAAAGATGAGAAATTCAGTATTTTCCATCTTGGACTTGAGTAAACCACATTTGGCTTCACAGTGGGAATAGGTAGGTTACCTATGGCTAACATACTTATAAATAAATATGAATGTGAAGAAAGTGAGAAAAAATTAGAGTCCTGAGTTACAATTAAGTCTATTCAGTGACAAGGACCTCTGTAGGAAAAGCTGTAATGCCACAATTATGTTTAAATAAAAAGAGAGGAAGGGAGAAATATCTGGTAGGGAAATACAAACTTTCCAAAGTTACAAAATGCATACTCTTGTTCATTGTACTGTATAGTATGTGTATGATAAAATAATATCTAATAAGAAATTATGAGAAACACAAATAAACCACTAATAAGGTAACATGAAAATATACAATTAAGTCCATTAAAGATTTTGTTGTAGTGACATCCCAGTTGAGAATAGGACTCACAATACTATGTTGGAAAACTTTCAGGTAGTCTGAGAACTGTGTGGGAAGAATAGATGGGGCTGATTCCTATTTCATCATTATTATTATTATTATTATTATTATTAATAACATGTATTTAGATAGCTCCAACTTATTTCACAGTGCGACATTTATATATTTAAATCCAAGCCAACACCATTATTGGTGTACATGGGTGTGACAGTGGTAAAGCATGTGGAGCAAAAAAACAGCACAATCACAAATATACAGATCACCAATGTTGAATGATAGTGAGTCTTGCACAAGGTAAGATAGAGAATAATCAATGAATTGGTAAATGGCAACCCTTGCCAAATTGCAGAAAGGGGTAAAGGACAGGACTAGAGGTCAATTATTACAACTCTCTTAGGGTTAAGTGCACTAATGTGCTCTTTTTGATACTCTGAGGGTTTACGGGTCAACATAAACATCAGGACAGTTAGGGGCACATTTACTAAGGGTCGAAGTGAAAATTCATATTAAAAAAATTCTAATTTCACAGTAATTTTTGGCTACTTCTACTATCGAATAGGCCAAAATTCTATAGGAATTGAAAAAATTTGATTTGAATTTTAAAAATCAACCATTCGAAAATCGAAGTACTGTCTCTTAAAGAAATTCGAATTCAAACCTTCGCCATCTTAAACCTGCCGAATTGCTGTTTTAGCCTATGGGGGGCCTCCTAGAACCTTTAAGGAGTGTTTTTGGAAATTTTTGATGACAATCGTTTGATTCGAACGATTTTTATTCGATCAAAAACGGACCTATTTGATTGAAAATGGTCCCTTTTAAAAATTTAAATCACCCAGGCTCTGTAGCAAAGTAATAACCTTTGATGTCACTATTTGAGTTAGGGTAAGAATCTGCAAATTTAGCAGTTGTTCTTACTGTTTTTTCTGATCCATCTTCAGAGACAACCTAACGTATAACAGGCAGGGCGCCTTGACATTTCGGCACGAATCCTGCAACCTTCACAAACGAATGTCTTAGTCCTGGTAAGAAGAAGGACAGACAACTAGATGGCTCCTAAACATTTTCCAAGCAGCATGTAACCTATAGCTTTTACAAGTATGTCATTGCTCATGTTGTAGCCATAATAAGTCCTGTCAAACATTTACAACTATGTTACAACCATTCAATCAAGTCACTCACATGCCTCTGGTCTTAAATGTATAAACAGAAGAACAGTTATCTAATCCTGCACAGCAAAATTATTAGAACAAATGTATGTGACATGCAACAAATGAGTGATATTGTAGGTCACACACTGGCCATGTTCCTTAACTCAAACCAATTGTCTTAAAAAGGATATGACCTGCCAGTGCAAGCTGACAATGCACAGATAGCAACAATGCAAAGATTACGCAGATCAGATTAGACAGAAGTCTGTCCCATTAATTTCTGAAACTGACCAAAGTGTCAGATTAACAGTTTCCTTCTGCCTAGATCTGAAACTGCTATTAAGCACAGCAGAGAAACTCACAATGTGCATTCATTCTTGTAGCAAAACTATTGTAGTATTATTATATTTTAAAATTAGTTGACCCATATTTATATGGAAAACACCAAGTGGCAGATTTACTATTGGTCCAATTTCGAATAAAAAAAAAAATCAAAATTCCACCAGGGAAAAGTGGGGGAATAGTGGGGAAATAAAAAAATTTGAATTCGAATTTCGATCGACCAATAGAGAAAATTAGAAAATTTGTTAAAAAACGATTTTTAAGCAATCGATCTTAGGGAACGATCCCCATTTCGGTAGGTTTAATCTGGCGAAGTAGGTGATCGAATTTAAATTTAAAGGGGAAGTACAGTATTCGACCTTCCAACTTTCGAATATTCTGAATCATTCGAATTTGAATATTCGATGGTCGAATTTGCCTAATTTGCATATTTAAAATTCGAATTCAAATCTTTTTGAAAATTCGATCAAATATTCGAATCCCTCATGTGAATTTATGGGAATTTAGTTAATTTTCCCCCAAATGCAACATTTGGTAAATAGAGAACGCTAGTGATGGGCGAATCTGTGGCATTTCACAAATTCGCAAAACGGCGAAAAAATTTGCAAAACGAGTCGCGCTGATGTTTTGTCGCGTGCCTAAGTTGACACACACTTATTTTGACGCGCGTCAGAATTGTTTTGACGCACAGTGCAATGTGAGAAAAAATGCCATGTGAAATGCATACCCCCAACTGTCCCTTTTTTTGGAGGGACATTCCCTCTTTTGACAGCGCAACCTGCAGTCCCTCATTTCATTTGTATTGGAAAGTCCCTCTTTTCTCTGCATGGAATAGCCAGAAAAAGAAACAAAGTGTCTAACTTAATTGGCTTTTGGCAGAGAGCCTAGAAGAACAGCTAACAGGTGCAAAAAATATGCTTTTTAACAATTTTGATATAATAAAATAAGTGATTGATTGTATTTGTAACAGCTTAGATAAGGAGAAATATTTTCAAACTTTCATAACCTGCCAAATTTGGTAAAACGAACATGTAAATTAGTGGGTATGACCACAAAAATGGGTGTGGTCAAAAAGTTGTAGTTTAAAGAAATTGTTGAAGGCTGGCTTTTAAATCAGCCTTTATCACTAAGCAACCACAGGTTCTGCTAAGCACACAAAACAGGTTGGTTTTTAAAGGGATACTGTCATAGGGAAAATGAAATCCATTTCTCAAAAGAGCAAACAGATTTTTTTATATCTCATTTTGAAATCTGAAATGGGGTTAGACATATTGTCAATTGCCCAGTTGCCCCAAGTCATGTGCTCTGATAAACTTCAGTCACTCTTTACTGCTGCACTGCAAGTTGGAGTGATATCACCCCCCCTCCCAATGGGAAGGTAACCAGATAACAGCTCCCTAAAACAAGAATACAGCTGCCTGTTAGATCTAAGAACAGCACTCAATAGTAAAGATATTTCAGTGCAGAATTCTGTTGGAGCAGCACTACTAACTGATGCATTTTGAAAAAAACATGTTTTCCCATGACAGTATCCCTTTAATATAATTCCAGCCATCATTTCCCTCACAATACTTAACAGTCTATATAACAATGGTAATGTACTGCAATAAATCCATAAATTATCTTTTTAATACCTATCATGGCTTCTGTACTAGACTAGGTACTTTCCAATGAAAAATATTGCACCATGAATATATTGAAATATTAATTCATGCCAAACTTAGGTAAAAGCAGAACTGTAATGTAATGTGAACATAGTTTTTGCTGGAAGTACTGAATACTTTTGTAAAGTCTCTATTTTTAGTGTAAACTTACACAATGTAATCCATTATAGAACACCGAGAGCAAATTGTTATGATACATACAACATAGCTGCAATTAGGAACCATGGAAAATGACTGAAGGGAGAAAACTAAAGTCTTTATAAAAAATTAAGCTGTGAGAAATATATTTATTGCATGCCTCACTACTACAGTGTCAACTTTCTAAATCCTTTCTACTCTCAAAGGGGATGGTGTCAGTCTAGGTATATTACTGATCCTCGAAATATAGATATAGTGTCCTCTATGTTAATAATTTACAAATACGTACACTCATAAACAGTGTATATTTTTAAAACAGAATAGAACGAGCCTGTGGCTTCGTACTTTTATATGGTCACATAACGCCTCGGTGACTTATAATCCTATATAATAAAGTTCAAGTGTCTCTGCGTCCAGTCCCTGTGTCCGTGGAATTTGCTACTGCGCAAGTTAGAGTCCTGCGCGGGTCCATTTTTTGGGACCCGAACCCGACCCGTACCCGCAACCCGCAACCCGAACCCGCGACCCGCATTTTTACCTGCTTGGACCCGCGACCCGAACCGTACCCGCAACCCGTGATCCGCAAACCGGACCCGCGACCCGCTGACCATCAAGAATCAGGAAGTGCTGTCATCATAAACAGGAAGTGACATCATCGGAAGTAGCCAGGATCAGAAAAAAAAGGAGTAAAACAGGAAGTGCTGTCATTGTAAACCGGATGTGACATCATCAGTAGTGGAAATGCTCAGAAAAAGGAGTAAAAATCCCTATAGCGAGGATCCGCGACCCGACCCTCAACCCGCCAACCTGCAGGACCACCGGCCCGCTTCTATACCCGCACCCAGAAATTCTTTGAGCAACCCGCAGGGTACCGCGGGATTTTGCGGGTAACCCGTGGGTACCCGCGAGTACCCGACCCGCTGCAGGACTCTAGTGCACGTGCCGCACTGACCGAATTTACCAGTTTTGGCCTCTAGAGGTCGCCAATCACTAGCTAATGCTATCAGTACCAGTACTTGGTATAGAGCTGATGGAAGCCTGTGGTGAAGTCTATAAGGTAAATGCCTCTGACCAGTGCTTTTAGTGTTCAATTCCCATTGAGTGATAATTTATGCTAGCAAAGTAGATAGATGCGCAACTTCGCACCCTTACGCTGTGGTGTGTTTTACCATTGTGGTGATAGTCTGAAAAACGCATGTGCCGCAATGACCATCTCTGGCGAATTTACGCTAGCGAAGTAGATAGATGCGTAACTTCGCACCCTTACGCTGTGGTGTGTTTTAGCATTGTGGGTGATAGTCTGAAAAGCGTAAATACGTTACCGTTCGCTGACCAGAGTGTAAATTTGCACGTTAGTGAATTTGCTAAATGTTTGACTACATATGTTCTAGCGCCCGTTAATTTAACGGGCTTAATGTCTAGTATCTTTATAAATTACAGTAGGGGGTACATTATCCACTATATACTACTATATACTGTTATAGAAACTATGGGTTATATGGGTGATATGGCATGTATACCCTGCATTACAACAGGGTTTGTTGTAATACCCTACCATGGACTGTATACTACAGAGTACAATAGCTTTTTATAAACTTACTACATTTTGTAACTTAGTTTCATAAAATAGCCACACATGCACAGGGCAGTTCATTAATATTCCCTAGTTGGGATCTGTGTATCACTCACATATTTGTCAAAATTTAGATATCTATAAATATTAAGATAATATATAGCATAATAGATAACAGATAACATAATTAGTCCTGATGTGCTATCCAGTACATGAATTGAGAGCTATACTGTAGCTTTATACTGTTATAAGTAACATTATATGGCAAATAGCCCTAAATTTTTAACCCACTGACAACTGAAAATATTTGAATAATTATTTCTTGACATCACAAATAATGGCACTTTATTCTATTTACTTCTAGATGTTCATGAACATTTCAAAATGTGATTTATAACATCCTGGAAAACTCTGCTTTTAGTGGTGCCAATACTACTAGGCTGGGTACCATATTTACAATGGTACTCAGAGAAAACAGTTTAAAAACAAGGATTATATGTTTGGGTTGGTTCTTTTTACTTTTTGATGCATACCTAAAACTCAAGGATGTGTGCTACATAAATGCAGCTTGTTGCTGACCTAACATGGCTTTTCTTGGTAATATATAGTAGGAGAAAATATACCCTTAGTAACATTTAGTAAGTAATTTCATTATAATAACAAAATATATGCCTTCTATATTATTTTATTTCACTTTTTATTTCATAATGTAAGAATAAAATAATAAAAATCATAATAAAAGTCACTCCCTGCACTTTGACCTCACCCACGAAAAATTGTTCTAATCACATTTTGCCACACAATATAAACACTATTAATAGTTCTCCTACGAAGTACAGAAAATCCAGTAACAGCTAAACACTATGTGGCATCCATCCAGTGTTCTGTGCTTATGTTTTGTGTCCTTAAGGATAAGCTCCTGTCAGCATTACATAGACAGCTTATCACCTTGCCTACCAAACTGTAAGCCCTATTATTTACCTGCATGTCTCTTGACAGAGTTAAGTTGCTATTTATATTTAAAATAAATATGTAGAGTGAAAGTAATGGAGGATAATGGATCTAGCTAGAACACAAATAGGTTCAGCTTAATCCATTGTCCAAGAGTCTCAAATAGCCACATCAATCAATGAGCATCAATTAAACCCTTTAAAGGGCAAGGAAAGTGTAAAATCGAATAAGGCTAAAAATGCTGTATTTTGTATACTAAACATAAACATGAACTTACTGCACCACAAGCCTAGTCAAACAAATGATTTATGCTTTCAAAGTTGGCCACAGGGGGCTGTCATCTTGTAACTTTGTTATACATCTTTGCAAGACTAGACTACATACACATGCACAGTGTGGTCTGGGCTTTTTAGGGATTGTCATAAATGATCAAAAAAAAAAAGCTGCTTGAGTTCTGCATGGCTGGTAAGTAAGATGGGGGGCTCCCCCTGCTGTTCATATGTATGATTGTTTCCCTGACAGAAGTTAGGGACCGTCTGACAATTCCTATCCTCAGCAGTAAATGAGGGGAGAATTTCACTGATTACAGTCAGGTTTCTTATAAAAACGGTACATATTTTTTAATTAAAGTATATTGGAGATAGATTTCTTTTTCTTTAAAGAAAGTAAAAATGGGATTTTATTTCTTTGCCCTTCCTTGCCCTTTAAACAAAGCAAATGTGATTGAATAATATATACGGTATTGGGATGGAAAGTTCCATTAGTTTAATAAACAGTTAAGTGCGGATCCAGGGCACAATATAGATCTGGGATTTTCCTTATGCTTAAGCTTGAGTGGACTAAGTTATTATTTAATATTTTGACATGTGAACCATTCCTCCATATCCCTGCACTCATGTACACAGTATAAATAAAACTAATTTTCTAGTAATGTTATCCACTCTATTTCTTTCTGTTTATAAAGTGATGATATACCTGCAGAAGCACTGTCAAGTGGTACCACCCACTGAACTACGTATAAGATGTGTCAGCTGCTCACGTGGATCACTGTACGTAGCAACCTCAACGTAAAGACTAGCCTATATTAGTCACTGATGATGACCTAAATTAACCACATGCTGGAAACGTGCAGACAATCTTTATATTTCAACCTTTAAACAGCATAGCCTACCATCAATCTGTGTGGACCTACACAGACCTTTTTTTTTGTAACTTTTTATTGCGTTTCATATTAAAGTACAAATGTTTCTAGTTGAGCTAGCTTTCTATGTTTGCTTATACGTTTGCAATACTGGCAATTGCATTTTACAAGTATAACATAGCCATATGAACAAAAGATCATAAACAGTGATAAAGGTGGGGAAAGGGTTAACAGAAAGAAGGAACGAGCCCTATAAACTGACAAAGTGAGATTGAAGGAGGCGGAGCAATGTGTTGCTCATTTCCTCAAATCTCCTATTTCTTTCAAGCCTAGAAAGAGGGCAACCCTGCCGTGCACCAGCATCCCCATTTAATTTCAGAAAGGCCAATGGCATTGTGTATAGTGATTTGACCGCTTGGAGAAAAGAACCTTGAAATCCCATAGATTGGAGCAGCTGAGTCATATAGGTCCAGTCCAGCATATCAAAAGCTTTCTCCGGATCTAGACTCAGTACTACAGATGGAATGCCTCGGGATTGGATAATATCTATAACAGTGGTTCTCAACCTTCCTAATGCCGCGACCCTTTAATACAGTTCCTCGTGTTGTGGTGACCCCCCAATGTGCCCATGTGCCACGCCCAATCACAAGCCATGCCCCACTGAATATGGCTTGCTTCTAATATTTTGGGAACCCTCAGTAGTTCAAATCTTGGGACTTATCAACTTTTCTGCTTCCCTCCAATATTTTAACAGTTTTTTTGTATATGGCAAATCATTAATTTCACAATCGTTTTTAACTGAGCTCTAACATGAATTCACCTATTTGTAGAATGAATTGATAATGAATTTGTAATCTATTGAATTTAATAATTTGTTATACACAAATTTATACTTGGATCATAAAGGTAATTAAAATATGTACATGAAATTGATGGTTGGTGTTAACCCTGCTTGAATACAATTTAATGAACTGAGTTATATATACATAGTGTGGGTTGAGATCCTTTTTCGGTTTTGTAAGTGGTTGTTATAATTTTTAATCTCACACACCGTCAGCTATTGCAAGGAGATTCTCATAACATGCAACACAGTGCACAGCTACCCTACAAAATAATTTTCACCTGGGCAAGTGACTTTTGTACTGGCGTTTGATGACAGTATAACACACAGAGTGGAGAATTAAAATAACAGGCAGTACTACCAGAATAAAAGTATTGCAAATACGGTACCTGATCGTTTCTGAACTTCTGAATAAACTGTGCCTGCCAGCTGCCCTGAGTGTGCACCCTAGATGCAGCAGCCGCCACCAGAACAGATGCGTTTCAAAGCCAAAATCAAGCCAGCTAGCCCTAGAGGTCATCACGTGATATGCACAAAGCTGGTGACGTTCCATAAGCAGGAAGCAACGGAGCGATGCACAGGAAGCAACGGAGCGATGCGCAGGTAGGTGCATGACGCTGATGCACTGGCACCGCACAGGACAAGTGAGGGCAGGCTGGGTAGCAGTGGGAGGGAAGTGACAGAAGGCAGTGTGCACAGCCACTCACCAACAGTGCCAGGCCAGTACAGTTTGTCTATGCAGAGTGACATCACCAAGCACCGCATCCGAATGGTCTTAGGCTACCTCTGTGAAAGGGTTGTTCGACCCCCAAAGGGGTTGCGACCCACAGGTTGAGAACCGCTGATCTATAAGATCTATTGCCCTGTGGGTGCTCTCTCCTGCTTCCCTTCCCATCACAAAACCTCTGATCAGCATCAATCAAACTGGGTAAAAGTTGGGCTAGTCGTTGGGCCAGCAATTTAGTAAAAAGTTGTTATTTAGAAGTGTTATGGGCACACTGTGGGAAGAACCATTATGTATGATGAGAGCATAGAGTTATGTATTTGTTCTTTTTCCCTGTAGGAAAATGTTAAATAATTCTGCTAGGATTGGGGCACAGGTAGCCTGGAAGGTCTTGTAGTTTGTATTAGTAAACTCATCGGGTCCTGGAGACTTATGGAGAGGTGGTGTTTTCAAGACTCCAAGTACTTCATCCCTTGTGACTTCCCTATTTAATGCCTCTAGTCCCTCCTCTGTCAATGTGGGTAATTGACACCAGTTCAGAAATTGAGCAAGGCATTCTGATTTTGTATTATTTATATAAGTGGTTGTCGGAATGAATTGTATTTGCTAATAGTGTGTGGGCCTTGTTTCCCATTTGATATCTCCTTTTAGTCCAAATCAACGTTTTCTCTGCTTCATGTGTGGCAATTTGCTTTAATGAGGAACATAAATTTTGGATTTCTTGGGCTATTGTAGGATCTGGGTTTTGCTGATTCCTATAAAATATAAATATTCTAATTTATGTAATAACAGACCTTTTAATCATGGTTTTTATTTGAGCAAATTATTTTTATCCCAGTGGCTGATAACTATGCTAGCAATTTATTTAGACATTTATCATTATTTATAATTTCAAATTTCAAAGTGACCACATTCAGTAGAGTAATTTTTCAAACAAATGGTTCAGCTAACAGCATTTAAAGGGGTTGTTTACCTTAAAACAACTAATTGTTTTCAGATAGATCACAAGAAATAACAGAGGCTCCTGGTGTGTTTATACAAAGACACTGTTGTTTTTGCTCCCGTTTTACATTGCCTGATGAAGCAGGAAATGCCTGCGAAACGCGTTGCAATATTGTTGTGAATAAACTATTACTGAAAATTACCACTTTTGTGGGTGTCTGCCTGGAGGAGGTAAGTTCACTACTACCTCCTCTGAATTACCCATTGGGTTTTTAAGTGTTTTTAGCTAATTTTATCCTTTTGGCACCTCTGTTTTGTCTTATCACTATACCGAGTCCACCCCGAGTGGAGGGGTGTCATCCCCAATTTTCCTTCTACATAGAGCAACTTCTTATTCCTGAGTGGGGTCAGGATAATCTCCCCACCTGCCTTTACAGTGGTTGCCTATAGGTAACCCTGGCTTGTGAGTATTAATTTGTTTACTCTATCATTACGCCTTGTAAAAACATATTACACTATTGGGGCTCTTGGTGTTCCTTTTTGTCTTCATTTTATACAAGAAATAACAACTTTTTCTAATTACTTTCTATTTTCTTTGTGTTACTGGTTTTCTAATATTGAAGTGTATAGTGTTATTTTTCACCTTCTAAAGCAACTATGGGGAGGGGGTCACCAACCCCACAAGCTGTTCTAAAATGATACATTTAATGGATACATTTATTATCTTTGTCCCTACTGAGCAGAATCCCTGGATACATGCAGCTGTTACAATTGTTAATAAAACTCCTGAATGCATCTGAATTACTGAGCTGCCAGACTCAAACATCAGAGACATGAATATTCAACTTTAGATTTGGGGAAAATCCGTTAAAAATAAATAATCGAAAGTAATTGAAAAAAAAAGTATTTATTTCTGGGGAACTGAAAAAAGTTTTTGGAAGGTGAACAACCGTTTTAATGTGTAAATAAAATTTCACCTCTGCAGAATATTTTTGCAAACTCATGCTCGAATTGCATTGTTTTTTGTTTTGCTGTGGAAAAATGTGTGTTTTGCAAGGAAAAAAAACAGCATTGGCCTTATTAGAATTTCTTCATGTGTTTTATTTAGCCAGAATTTTTTTTTCTTAACTGGAAAAAAATATATAAAAAGGTCAGTGACTACAATTTATACAGAATTTATACAGAATTCTTATTCTCACCCCTAGATAATCAAAGGAGATCATTTAGGGTGAGGTTTGGTGATCATTATTTGCTGGCCTAGATAATTTTGCATCTAGGTCACAATGACTGATAAAGCAAAGATTTTATGGGTGTGTACAGTTAGGGGCAGATTTACTAAGGGTCAAATTTCGAAGTTCAAAAACTTCTAAATTCGACCAACAAATTTTTTTTACGTGTTTTTCGATCGAAAATTGATCTTTTTCAATCAAATAAGTCAGTTTTTGATCGAATAAAAATAGTTTGAATCGTTCAAAGAATTCGAATGATTTTGGACAAAAAATTTGAATTTCAAAAAATTCCAAAAACACTTCTTAAAGGTTCTAGGAGATCCCCCATAGGCTAAAACAGCAATTCGTCAGGTTTAAGATGGCGAAGTGTCAAATTTGTTTTTTCTTAAAAGGACAGTACTTCAATTTTCAAATGGTCGAATTTTAAAATTGGATTAAACTTCGACCAAATCTGCCCCTTAGTTCCATAAATACTTGGACAGACAACTTTTTTTTCTAATTCTGGTTCTGTACATTACCACAATGATTTTTAAATGAAACAACTCTGATGCAGTTCTACTGCAAACTTTCAGCTTTAATTCAGTGGATTGAACAAAAAGATTGCATAAAAATGAACGAAAGTCTTTTTTTAACAAAATCACTTAATTTCAGGGGCTCAAAAGTAATTGGACAAATTAAAAAAACTGAAAATAAAAGGTTAATTTCTAATACTTGGTTGAAAACCCTTTGCTGGCAATGACAGCAATGAAGTCTTGAACTCATGGACGTCACCAGATTCTGGGTTTCCACCTTTTTAATGCTCTGCCAGGCCTTTACTGCAGTGGCTTTCAGTTGCTGTTTTTTTTGTAGGCCTTTCTGTCCGAAGTTTAGTCTTCAACAAGTGAAATACATGCTCAATTGGGTTCAGATCAGTTGACTGACTTGGCCATTCAAGAATATTCCACTTCTTTTCTTTAATTCCTGGTTGCTTTGGCTGGGTCTTTGTCCATCTGTATTATGAAATGCCTCCCAATCAGTTTGACTGCATTTAGCTGGATTTGAACAGACCATATATCTCTGAACACATCCAAATACATTCGGCTGCTTCTGTCTTGTGTCACATCATGGATAGTGATAGTGTTCCAGTGCCACTGGCTGCCATGCACGCCCAAGCCATTACACAGCCGCCCAAGTGTTTTACACATGATGTAATATGCTTTGCATCATGAGCTGTTCCAAAGTCCAATCTAGCTTTTCTATTCTTGATGCTTATGAGTGGCCTGCACCTTGCAGTGCACCCTCTGTATTTACTTTCATGCAGTCTTCTCTTTATGTTAGAAATGGATATTGATACACCTACCTTCTGGAGAGTGTTGTTCACTTGTTTGGCTGCTGGGAAGGAGTTTCTCTTCACCATAGAAATGATTCTGTGATCATCCACCACTGTTGTTTTCTGTGGACATCCAGGTCTTCTTGCATTGCTGAGTGCACCAGTGCTTTCTTCCTCAGGATGTACCAAACTGTAAAATTTTCACTCTTAATATTGTAGCAGTTTTTCTGATGGGTTTTTTCTGTTTTTGCAGGATGGCTTGTTTCCCCTTCATGGAGAGCTCCTTTGACCAGATGTCTGCACACAGCAAAATCTTCCACATACAAGCACTCCCCACCCCCCCTCAAATCAACTTGAGGACTTTCATCTGCTTCATTAATATTTATAACAAAGGAATTGCCCACATCTGCCCATGAGTCAATTTTCAAATTACTTTTGAACCCCTGGTCCAATTACTTTTGAGCCCCTGAAATTATGTGATTGTGATAAAAATTAAAGACTTTAGTTCCTCACATTTTTATGCAATCTTTTTGTTCAGCCCACTGAATTAAAGCTGAAAGTCTGCAGTTCAACTGCAGCTGAGTTGTTTCATTTAAAATTCATTGTGGTACAGAACCAAAACTAGAAAAAAAGTTGTCTGTCCAAATATTTATGGACCTAACTGTAACAGGGCCAAGCCAGGTGTGGGGGGGGGGGGTTTAGCATTGGAGGGGTTGAATTGCCTTTTAAAGGTAGCATGGAAGTATTTTCTAAGTAAACCATAAGAGTACCCAAAAAAAGCTTATGAAATAGTATATTTACATCTTCAGTACTTGCTACGTTGGCACCTAAGATCCTAGCAACCACATAGCTGCTGAAATACCAAAGAAGAGAAAGCTAAATATTTGAGAAAAAAATAAGACTAATTGCAGTTTCTCAGAATATCAAGGGGTTATTTACTAAAAACCCAAATTTTTCTGGTTAGGGTTGTATAGGGGAAAACTATTTTTTTGTGAAAAAAACTCATTTTTTTATACACTGAGGGGCAAATTTATTAAATTCACCTGAAATGATCGAAGTTTGTTCGAATTCGATCGAATTACGATTGTACGAATTTTTCGTGAAATCAGATATGCAAATTTGGCCTCTTCAATCATCGAATATTGAATAGATCGAATGATCGGATATTCGATCATTCGATGATCGAAGGAATCAAAATTTAAAGTTATTTGACTGCCTACTTTGCCAAATTGAACCTACCAAATTGTAATAGAAGCCTATGGGAAGCTCCCCATAGGCTTCTGAGGCTAAGTCCTGCTCGAATACCATTCGTACGGTCGGAGCGTTCGATCATTCGAATCGTTCGAATTTTTCACAATTTTTTCGGTATCCGATCGTACAAATTCTTCGAGAAATTGTATAGCCAGCAAAATGATAGCGTAAAACAATTCGATAAGCATTTGATGGTTGAATGCTTATCGAATTTCGAATATAGTTGAGCTAATTTTGGGGAATAATAGTAAATTTGCCCCTGAGACTGCTAAAAGTCTCAATAAAAAAAAAAACTCCATCTCAAACCTGTCAAGGTCATGTAGAAGTCAGTGGAAGATGTCCCTTTTACAGCTGGAAGATATCATGATCTGCATTGGGTTTCATGTGATAATCCAAATGATTTGTGGCTTTCAGGTGATAAGTTGAAAAAAGTTCTGAATTTAAAATTTTTCAAGTTATTTTATTGATAAATAAGGGCAAATTGTGGATAGGCATTTGGTCAAATTTGTTTTAATAAAATATTGAGAACATTTTGAGTTTTAGTAAATAACCCCCCTTAGGGGCAGATTTACTAAGGGTCGAATTTCAAATGCAAAAAAAATTAGACCAGGGAATAGTGGGGAAATAGTGGGGAATTAAAAAATTTAAAGGGGTTGTTCACCTTTGAGTTAACTTTTAGTATAATGTAGAGAGTGATATTCTGAGACAATTTGCAATTGGTTTTCATTTTTTATTGTTTGTGGCTTTTTAGTTATTTAGCTTTTTATTCAGTAGCTCTCCAGTTTGCAGTGTCAGCAATTTGGTTTCTAGTGTACAAATTACCCTAGAAACCCTGTACTGATTTGGATAAGAGACTTGAATATGAATAGGAGAGGGGCTGAATAGAATGATATGTAAGAAAAAGTGGCAAAAACAATACATTTGTAGCCTTACAGAGCATTTCATTAATTTAAAGGTAAACAACTTTGTTATTTATAAAGCTTTGTTGTTGTGTTTATGGTTTGTGTATATATTTTATTTATTACAAGAACTGCAAAATATTCCTGTATTTACACCACCTTAGACTACCCAATAACAGAATCAGATACAAACCATTAAGGTTAAAGGAACCCATTAAGGTTAAAACAGTGCAAAATGTGGAACACCTCACTGCTAAACTGATATGACTTTTATAAAGCACCTCACCCCAGAATTTTACAATCAGCTACACATACACATAGGGGTAAATTTACTATTATTCCCCAAAATTGTCTCGATCATATTCGAAATTCGATAAGCATTTGACCATCGAATGCTTATCGAAATGTTTTAGGCTATCATTTTGTTCGCTATTCGATTTCTCAATGAATTTGTACGATCGGATACCGATCGTTCGATTCCACGAAAAATTTCCTTCGAGCATCCGAAAAATTCGTACTATTCGAACGATCGAAGAGTTCAATCATACGAATGGTATTCGAGCAGGTTTGCCATAGGCTTCTATTGCAATTCGGTAGGTTCAATCTGGCGAAGTAGGCAGTCGAATAATTTTTTAATTTTGATCCCTTCGATCATCGAATGATCGAATATCCGATCATTCGATCTATTCGATCTATTCGATAATTCGGTATTCGATGATCGAAGAGGCCAAATTAGAATATCCGATTTTACGAAAAATTCGTACGATCGTTATTCGATCGAATTCGATCGAACTTCGATCATTTCTCATGAATTTCGTAAATTGGCCCCATAGTAATGCCTGTTGTATAAATGGCTGTATTTTTTACCATGTATTTACCTACAACATTGCTATACTGCCTGATGTGTGCCTCACCACAGAGAACTAAAATCATTGTAACCACAACGACCCCGGGTTTTACTGGGCCCACTATTAGAAATATCATTACGCAGCACATAGGAAAAAGTTTGTGTCTGAAGCATAACTATGGAAAAATGTGTTAACATTAATTCAAAGTACAGGTATGGGACCTATTATCCAGAATGTTCTGGACATGGGGTTTTCTGGATAACTGATCTTTCTGTAAGTTGGATCTTTGTACCTTAAGGGACAGATTTACTATTGGTCGATTTTCAAATAAAAAAAATTTCAAAATTCGGCCATGGGTCGAAGTCGAAGGATTTTACTGCAATTCGATTGGTCGAACGATCAAATTATAAAAATTCGATAGAACGATCGATTGATTCGAACGATTTTAACCATTCGATCAAAATTCGGCAAAAGCACTTCGGCAGATTGAAACTGGCAAACTAGGCAGTCGAATAAAAATTTAAAGGGGAAATCATTGGATAGTCGAGTATTCAAATATTTGAATAGATTTTTATTTGAATAATTCGAATAATTCGATTCCATCGAATTTATTGAATTCACTGGTCTATTTTCCTAATTTTTGAAAATTTGATTGAATTTCAAATCATTCATGTGAATTTAGTAAATTTGCCCCTAAATCTACTAGGAAATTATATGCTGGTTTTGCTTTAAATAAGGATTAGTTATATCTTAGTTTAGATAAAGTACAAGAAAATGTTTTATTATAACAAAGAAAAAGGAACCTGTACTTGTAACTGTATTAGGTTGTTTAATAAAAGAAAAGGTCAATGCTTCATTTATAGCGAATGTACCATGCTCATGAAAGACCTAGCTGTATGTCTTTTTCTAAATTCAATGTTACATTTCTCTACAGTTACTTTAGCAGCAGTATGTGTAAATTTAGATTTTTTCTTAAATATAATGTTCTTACCTATATGGGTGAGTCCTACATTTCCAGCCTGAAAAAAAATACAGTAGCCAGTTAGTTTTTCTCAGTGTAATGGGTTCATGTAGTTTACAGTGATGCACATTTAATTAATTAAATATTCCTGTAGGAGCTACAGGTTCTGCATACACATCAATTATATCATGTTTGTTCAAAGGTCACTGGAAATAGGCCCTGACAATGTTTTGAGACACTAATGTTAAAACACTTACGGTTTGTGCATACGTCATGACATTTTGAAAATAGAAAGAGGGATGACATTTTTTGTGTGAAGACATTTCTGGGTGTTTTAGGGTCAGGTTTACTGTATGTGTTATTATTTTGATAAGGAAGGTGAAATTGCCCTTTTAGCTGCAAGTCACAGTTTCCCCAGGAGACTGGCTTATCTTAAATAGTTACAATTGTTTCTTTGCTTATCTTAAATTGTAACAAGTGTATCTAAGTGCACCTGCCATGTATTCTGGGCTCTCTGCCAAAATTCAATTAAGCTTTAGAAACTTGGTATCTTTTTCTGGCTGTTCAGTGCAGAAGATCAAAGAGAAAGGCAGGACTTTTCAGTAACAATCCAGGACTGTGGGTTGAGCTGTCAAAATCGGGATATCAAAGGCACAGAGATACAGCTAATGTTCTGTAAATGGCATTTTGTTGAAATTGTTTCAGCCTTATATTAAATAATATATGTCATCCAGAGTTATTGCTGTATTTTCAGGTGATGTAAGCATGAAACTACAGCAGCTAAGAAAAAGTCAGTCATATTTCTGTCCCACTTTTAGATTTGAAAATGGTCACTGTGTTTCCACTGTGTTTCCTTCACAGGAAAGCACCAATTACAATTAATGGGATGTTTTTTAATGGGATATTTGTGTAGTCCCTACTGACCTCTCACAAACACATTTCTGAAGGTTAATGAAGCACCTTATGCTTCAGTGCACCTTATTGGAGGGCACGTCTCTTCAGAAGCCACATGGATCCCTTTCATACAACTTTTAGCATTCCTTGAAACAGTATCTAATAACATCATGTAATACACAAGAATCATCACTGCTCAAATGCAAAGACCATATTTATATATTTATGACTACTCTAGTTCTGACTATTAGCATTATACCGCTGGATGCAGGCATAGGGCAGTCTTCTCTTCTGTATTATTTGTAACATTCAAGGGTACATTAAACTTTAAATTATGTTTAAGCAGTGTCGAACTGGCCCACCGGAATGCTAGGAAAACTCCCGGTGGGCCAAGGTGTCAGTAGGCCCTCATGCTGCTAAACATTTGGCTTATTTCATGGCCATTCCCTATTTCTATGAGGACAAAGAGGCTAAATAGATGGAATAATTGATTATAGTATGTAAAGAAAACAAACTAGGAGAAAAGAGTTTGATTGAGGAGATGAAGAATATTAGTACTGACACTGGGCCCCTGGTCTAAGGTTTTATGGTGGGCCCCTGGTATAAGGTCTTTGGGTGGGCCCCTGGTGTCCAAGTCCGACACTGTGTTTAAGTATTTTGCAGATGGAGGTAACACAACAGACTGGCCTTACCATTTTACAGTTTTTACTTAAAATAAAATATTTAATGTTATCTAATAATAAGGGACAGTGCCAATACACAATAAAAGCAGACTGGCTGTTCCAAGTGTTACTCTAGTTTGTAAGCTAATGTGCATGTACAATTACATATTTACAAGATGATCTTGAACCGCTACATGCGCCTAGAAACTTCAGGATACTTGTGGTGAGCATCTATTTTGCATCTGTATCTGAGCAGGATGCAGTGGACACACTTTAGGGATAACTTGTGGATAAAGACTTGTGTCTGAAAATCGCTGTCTCCTACACTTTTGATACACAGAGCTGGTTGGAGTGGATACCATGTGACGTGTACCTCTATTTTTGAAAGTTATAAGGCTTGGTGAGTTCTGGCTAGTTGACTTTATATTGAAAATTGCACAATGAACTACATTTGCATGAGGCTTAGGAATCTAGAAAACAGAGAGCAATCAATATTCAAACTTGTAAATCAAAAGAATCAAAAACTTAAGTAATTTAAAAAAAGCATCAATATAAAAGACATATTAGGTTATAATGGCTTTGTCTACATAGTACTGAAAGCTAACTGCTAGTGATGGCTAAATTTATTCGGCAGCCATGAATTCGCAGCACATTTCCGCATTTCACTGCAGGTGAATAAATTCACAAATGCCTAGTTTGACTCCGGTGACCATTTTGATGCCGGTGACAATTTACCACGTGCCAATTGACCAATGCAATAGGACAACTGCAATTTCAACTATGTGCATAAGCTATGGCAAATATAGCTGTTGATATGAAGCCCAGAGAGAAGTCAGTTGGGTGATTAAGGGGGGAATGTTCCATCGGTGCCCTGTTCATTTCTGGTAGACAAACCTAAACGCCAATTAGGATGCAAGTTTTATTGATAGATTAATTGCAGTTCCAGATTTTCTTACTGATGCAACATGGTTTGTTATCAAAATTATTATTTTGTTTTGAAGTAGGGGGCCTTTACCTATTATGGGAGGCCTGAACCACTGCTCGTAGATACAATTTAGCTATGTGGCATAAAGGGACCTGATGAACTACAGTAAAGCAGAGTTAGATTATTGGTGTTGCAGTAGAGCAACACTAGCTCCAGGATCCAGCACCCTTTTCTTTATCACTTCCCACCTATTTCTATATCAATACAGATATAGGATCCATTATCTTAAAACCTGTTAACCAGAAAGCTCCAAATTACAGGAAGGCCATCTCTTATAAACTCAGTTTTAAGCAAATAATTCACATTTTTAAAAATTATTTTCTTGGTATCTGTAAATAATAACACAGTACTCATTGGAGATAAGGCAATCCAATTGGAATTATTAAATGTTTAAATGTTATTTAGTAGACTTAAAGATGGACACCCAAATTAAACAAAAACCCATTATCCAGAAAACCCTAGGTCCAGAGTATTCTGCTTAACAGGTCCCATACCGTACTAGGACAGAAGTTTGATTTAATTTCCAAAAAGGCCTCCGTTTTCTAAGAGCAGGCCTGTGTCTATTTTTGTTCAACAGGGGAACAAGGCATTCTGTTATAGAGGGAAAAGGACTGTATTCTGTTTATAGCATTTGAATGTTGATAGCAGTTGGAGAGTACTAAAGAATGTCAGAAAAGCATTTAGGCAGGAAAATTAGAATCAGGTGTAAGTCTAATACTGGAGAATTGGGTCTGGATTCTATTACCTTGCTTCATTTATCATTGGGTCTTGCTTTAGTTTTCCCAGCCAACTGCAAGGAGAGTTTAATACAAAATCCAGAGATTTTTCCCCCTACACCAGTAATAGAATCCAGCAATAACTGTCAGAATTGTCAAACAGTGGGAACTGTCAAACTAATTCCAACACATCCTAACGCTGACACTTGTAACAATCGCTGCTGCCCTCCTTTGTATTTACACATGAGCGTATCAATGTACTAATCTGTCCCTTACATTAAGGTCCGATCATCTGCTAACCCTTAAAATTCTGTGCTGCAGCAAAGTCATTATACAACAAATGGATGGAATTCCGGCTTTGTGGTAGACAAAACTTACATTTAAGCAGAGTGAGGGAAATGTCACATTGCTTAACCCCTGAAATACCACCAGGCTTGTCCTGTTCAGGGGCATTACTCACAAAAAGGACAGAAAGCTGCCATGTGCCATTTAACTCTAAAGGTGCTGTCTTTGTGGTTATATTTGTGATACAGGAAAGTGACATATACACTTACATATGTGGATATTGTTTGACATAATGTTATCAACACACAGTTTAATAGAATGAGCCATGATTTCCATGAACTTGCTAGTCTTATACATGCTGGCCTTACATAATTATCTTTAGAATTCATTTAGTAAAAGATGATAAAAAAAAATTGCAGTTACTCTACCTGTGATAGCCCCAATGTGTATTAAAATACTTATTAAATTTTCATAGACGTAAATGACAACTATACATTTGAAGATGTATTGCCTACGTACCCTAGGATAAGTTTCAGCAGGCAGTTAGGTACTGGTTGGACACATTCACTTACTTGCTCAGCTGCAGTCTCACACAGTGCTACCACCAGCACCACCGCTACTACAAGGCAAAGTGACGGGAGAACCATCAGGAGTCCAGAGTCAGTTCCTACAAACTAGTGTTCCAAACGGTAGAGTTCACACTCACTCAGAAAAGTTTCCTACACAGGTGAGTAAGGCAGATTCCCCCACCGAATGTGTCACTGTCAACCAACGCTCTCTTGTGTGCTTTCTCTCCAGTTAGGTCCCTAAGGACCAGTCTTGGTGAAACAGGAGAAAATCATTGAATGGAGGGGGGGGGGGGTACGTTAGCTCTTGAGTTTTAGGATTTAAGGAAACAAGTGCCTTCTCAGCAAAACGTGCTCTCGGCACCGAAGGGGAAGAAAGTGAAAATCTTCAACAAGAAGATTTCTTGTCAATGGGTTAGTGTGATCAGGGAAGTAGAACTGTGCTAGCCCTTAAAGAGAAAGGAAAAGACAGGCGACTGCTACTTGCTAATCCTGCTCCTTTTCTTCTGATAGAATCTCTTTAGGCCAACTGAATGAAAATGGTTGTTTAAAAAAGTCTAAAAGGGAGTGTGGGGTAAGCAGTTGTGATTTGGTAGAAGCAGGAACAAATTGAAGTGAATTGGTGAAGAGAAGCAAAGTCTGCAGTAGGAAAGAGAGGGAAGGAGAGAGAGAGAGTCGCCTGTGACTCCCCTTTGCTCATAGAGCTATCTGCTTTCCCTGGAAAGCCTCACACACATCTAATACTGGCCTGGCACTCAGTCACCTCCTCCTCACACGTCAGCATCCCCCTCCCTCTATCCTGCCTGAAGAATCCAGCCTTAACTGTCAGAATTGTCAAACAGTGGGGCCGTTTTTTCTCCAGTCTGTCACATCCAACACATCCTAAAACTGAAACTTTTAACAATCACTGCGGCCCTCCTTTGTATTTACACATGAGCGTAGCAATGTGCTAATCTTTCCCTTACATTACGGTCCTGTCATCTGCTAACCCTTAAAAATGTTGTGCTGCAGCAAAAGTCATTACACTGCTAGTGGATGGAATTTGTGGAAGAGAAAACATACATTTAAAAGGAGTGAGAGAAATGTCATATTGCTTAACCCCTGAAATACCACCAGGCTTTAATTAATTTAAACATTAATCTAAACAACAAGAGAAAGCTGACATGTATCATTTAACTCTACAGAGCTGTCTTTGCTGTTATATCACAGGAAAGTGACATATACACTTACATATGTGGCTATTGCTTGACATAAGATTAGCAGCACACAGGTTAAAGGAAAACTATACCCCCAGACAATGTAGGTCTCTATAAAAAGATATTGCATAAAACAACTCATATGTAAAACCCTGCTTCATGTAAATAAACCATTTTCCTAATAATATACTTTTTTTAATAGCATGTGCCAAAACCAAACAAACTATAAAGTTAGGTCGCATGAGCCAATTAACAGACAGAGTTGTGTCTTTTGCTTCCACACTTCTTCCTGTTACAGTTAGAGTAGAAATATTTCTGGTCAGGTGATCTCTGAGGCAGGACACAGACCATCACAAATGATGATTCAAGGCAAGGGATGTAAAAGGGCAATATTTACTTAAATATATACTGTATACCAGTTTGGTAAGATTCTTTAATATGTCACTTAATTTGATATAAACTATAAATATATCTGTTGCTCAAGTATTCATTTTGGGGGGTATAGTTTTCCTTTAAAAGAGCCATGATTTCCATGAACTTACTAGTCTTTACTATAACACTGACTTAGGTTCACATCAATGGTGATATATTTGTGTCTCTGCAGAGCTTACATTTGGGCTGCAATGAAGGCAATTGTTTGGACACTGTTTGTCCCCTAATCTAAATTTATATGAATATAATAGTTTATTGGTTTTACCGCTCTCCCACCCTAGGTAAAAGAAGGATTTAAAAGATGGTTCTCCAGGGTTCTAATAACTGATTGCTTTTTTGCTTTCCTCTGGAATGCCATTATCTATGTCAGTCAGCGGTACTCTCCTGACGCAGGTGCGGCTCCAAATCAGAGGTCAGTGCAGCTCCAGAAACAGTGATGGTTACAGTGCTACCCTTGTAGAGTCACTGTCGGGTGATGTTGTGATGGCTGATTCTGTTGATGCTTTAAAAAGGGGCTTGGATGATTTTTTGGACAGACATAATATCAAAGGCTATTTTGATACTAAACGCTACAATTAGTATAGCTGTGGGCATATATGGTTTGTGTAAAAGAGTGGAGGGGTGTGTGTGTATGCTGGGTTTTAATTTGGAGGGGTTGAACTTGACATAACTATGTACAGTATGTATGTAACTAGCATGGATCAGACTGGGACTGCACGGTCTTGTCTGAGTCATCTAAGAGGCTGGGTTAATGCCATAAATGCAAATGATAGAGAGCAGGAGGATGGGCTAACAACAGTCACAGAGTGATTTGGTGAAGATTTGGGTTCTAGTCAGTTTCAGTGAAGCTGATACACTATGCTACATTACCAACTTGAGTCATAGTTAATAGATGCAGCAACCCTGGCATTCATTTAGGGATTTGTGCAAATCCTAGTATATTTTGTAGGACTGGAGTTTCTGTTGAATCTGTAGGCTTTGGTCAAATCAAATGTAAGCATCAAGCGAGTAACTCTAAAAAGTGCATTATGTCACACTAGGTGCAAGCACCACCCAATGTTGCCCTGTCTTTGTTTATAAAGGGCACTTTTCAATTGTTCACTTTAAAGTTTTCATTGATAAATTGGTCAGGGTTGAATTTGTGGCGAAAATTGACGCCGGAGTCAAAATTCGCTGTTTCACTCAAATTTCACAGACACAGGGACACCTGATTGGATTACCAATTCTGTGGCATGCATAGCTACAAAATATTACAAAATATTACATGCATTTCTGCTTTTACCAGAAAAAAATCATGTATTTTGTAAAAAACCAAGGCCAGAACTGGGGGTAGGCAGAATTGGGATGTGCCTAGGGTGCAAAGGTAAAGGGTGCCAAGCACTTACTTATAATTGTGAGAGTGAGCACACATTGACGCACACACAAATGTGGGAGGTGGGTTGACAAAAATGCTCTGCCTTGGGTGTGCCAGTGATTTGGCCTGGCCCTGAGTTATACATTCTTACTAAGTCAAATTGGATATCAATGTCTTTCTACACCAAACTACTGAATTCCAAATTTTACAAAAATGTAAATTGCTTCAAGGCTTAAAATAAAATTCTTCAAGCAGTATAATCTATCATCATTGTAAGACCAAGCTTATCTTGAAACGATTGTTTAAATGCACAATTTGTCCATCAACTAAAAAGACCATTTGAAGCGATAAAGTCTAGTTGAAGCTGGGAAAACTGTGAGTAACTGCCTGCTTGGCCCTACAAACAATTGGTCAATGGATAAAATTCACACACTTGCAAGGGCAAGTGTGTCATATGAATGACTCATTCATAGACATTCAATTACAAGGACCTCAGACAGGAACCAGAGTCAGATTGGGGTGCCCAATGTCCACCAGGGCTAATGCTTCAGGGACCCCTCCAGCCCCCTCTCTCTGCGCCGCATGTGTGCCCACAAGAGCCAGGGGCCCACTGGGTTTTTTCCTGTTGTACCGTCGGCCCACTCCGACCCTGACAGGAAACAAGACCTGGATGAAGATTGGGAGCATTTTCTGCATTTGCCCAGTCCAATTATAAGTATTACATTTTTTTCTCGGTAATAATAAAACAGTACTTTGTAATTGATCCCAACTAAGATATAACTAATACATATTGGAAGCAGAACCAGCCTATTGGGTTTATTTAATGTTTACATGATTACTTAAGGTACAAAGATCCAAATTATAGAAAGATCCAATATCCAGAAAACCCCTGGTCCTGAGCATTCTGCATAATAGGTCCTGTAATAGTTGGGTATTTAGACGTATAGGGGTTTACTTCTGCTGGGAACCAGTGGATAGAGAGGCCTGTACCTTTTAACCTTTATTCTGACCAGGTATGTATGTCACCTCTTATGTAGTCTGAAACAGGACATCACCGAATTGGCAACAGTTTGTTTCTTACCTTTCTGTCTGCATAGTGGTGAGCTCTACCTGTATTTTGGCACGCTTCCTTGATCAACTCTGTCTAGGGTCAAGGACCACTCACCTATACAATGTTGATTTTATAATACAGGTTCAGGATTAGACTGGGTCAGTGGGATATTAGAAAAACCCGGTGGGCCCCGGCCCTCGAGCCCCCCCATGTTTATTGTAACTTCTGGCTGGCAACAGAATACTGGAAACTGTAGATGCCAATCGTTGCTGCTGCAGCACACAATTGCATTGCCAAGGAGATTGCTGTTAGTTACGTGAAGTGGGGGAGTTTTACAGGGGCTTGGTGGAGAATGCAGCTGGGGTCTTGGGCCACCAGGTGGCAGCCCCAATGGGCCACACACACCCCAGGCTGACACTGTGGAGGTATGCTAAAGCAGAATTTTACTGTCTTCTTAAAACGGTAGCTAGCCTGAATCTTTTAAGTGATATAATTATAAGTTTTTAAAGTGACATGAATATTTACTCAGGGCCTTTCCAGGGGCTGCTGTTGCCTGAAGCAGCAGCCCTGATGCTGCCTCCACTCCCGCTCTGTGCTTCTAACTTTTAGTTGTGGAGCGGGTCGAGGAGGGGCCACATCACTAGTACAGTGAGCGCTATTGCTTCATCCTTGTGAAGCATGCCAGCGCCTTTCTGACGCACGCTGGTGTCCTTTTTGACATGGGCAAGCCCGGATTTGTGGAGAGGCCACCTAGGCCTGGGCCTAGGGCGGCAGGATTTTAGGGGGCAGCATGTGTACTTAAAGGGATTCTGAATTTTATAGTGTAGTTTGTAATTATATTACACCTGGTACTGTGAAAACAATTCATTCTACCATAAAAAAAATTTTGTTTTATTTTAATAAGGCCAAGGGCATTTGGAGCATTGGCTGAAAAAAAATTTTCTAGGCAGAGAAAAGCAGATTGCTCTGTTCCCCATCTCCATTAAGATTAATAAGATTTGCTTGCATTCAGTCACAGCAGTGGAATGGAGTAGTAATGGGCGAATCTCCCCCGTTTTGCTTCGCCGAAAAATTAGCGAATTTCCATTGAAATTCGCGAATTGGCAAAAAAATTCGCAAAAATGAAACGAGTCGCGTTGTTGACGCACGTCGCATCGTTTTTGGCGTGTGTCACGTCGTTTTTGTCGCGTTGCGTCGTTTTCGACGCGTGACTCTTTTTTTCGGCGATTTTTTTTGGGCCGAATTTTCGCTAGCGTTTCGTGAATTTATTCGCAAGCGGCGAATCGCGGGAATTCGCCGCGAATTCGCCTCTAGCGAATAAATTCGCCCATCACTAGAATGGAGGTCAGCCCAGAATGTTTTTGGGCCAACCTCCATTCTACTGCTGTGAATGAACGCAAATGGAAGGGATTCAGTTGTAGGGAGCTGGTCATGGAGCTGATCTGCATCTCTCAGTCTGAAAAAAATATGCAGGCTGAGACCAGTAGAGCTATTCTCTGTGTGTGTAGACGGCTATCTCAGTTCATTATGCATGATCCTGTGCTTTGAGAAAGCACAATGTTATTCCAGGCAACTGTTTCCTCACCTATTCAACCCTTATCTCCCAGTCTTAAAGGAACAGTTCGGTGTAAAAATAAAAACTAGGTAAATAGACAATGGGACTGATTTACTAAATTCACGTGAAAATATCGAAGTTTGATCGAATACGATCGAATAACAGTCGTTGGATTTATTAGATTGGTCGAATATGGAAATTTGGCTTATTCGACCATCGAATAGCGAATGATCGAATATGCGATCATTCGATCATCGAAGGACTTAAAATTTTTAAATTATTTGACTGCCTACTTCGCCAGATTGAACCTACTGAATTGTAATAGTAGCCTATGGGAACCCTCCCATAGGCTTCTGAGGCTAAGTCCTGATTGAATAGGATTCGTACAATCGAAGTCTTCGATCATTTCGAATCGTGCGAATTGTTTGAATGATCGAATAATTCGATCGAATGATCGAATAATCGTTATTCGATCATTGAATGATCGAGGATCGAAGAAAAGGGTAGCCTAAAACTATTCGATTAGCATTCGAAAATTGAATGCTAATCGAATATCGAATATTTTTTGGGTGAATTTTGTAAATTTGCCCCTATATGTGCAAAATAAAAATTGTTTCAAATATAGATAGTTAGGCAAAAATTTTGTGTATAAAGGCTGAAGTGACTATTATGTAAATACAATTATGTATGTTGTGGGTGACTTTATGGGCTTTGCACCTTTATGGGACTTGACACCTAGTTGTATACAGGCTTAGTCCTAGAAAAAAACAATTGTGTTTTGCTTGATGACTTTACCTCCTGAAATCTGTGACTACTGACACAGGAAATGTCATGAAGCTACCACCCCTTCAAAAGTGCACAGTGTGTGCTCATAAATGAGCCACCTGATATCTAACATAAGTAATTAAAAACAATCTTTAGAGCAAAATTTGCATATTTTATTTACCACCATTTAATTTATGTATTGGCACAGAACACAGCAGACTGAATGGTTTGATCTGAGGGTAGGATATGTTTCTCTGTATTTGGGTTATGGGTTATTAATAGGGATGGCGCGAACTGTTCGCCGGCGAACTTGTTCGTGCGAACATCGGGTGTTCGGGAGTTCGCGCTCGCCGGAAGTTCGCGAACGTCGCGCGACGTTCGCCAATTTGGGTTCGCCTTAGTTGGCGCTTTTATTTTGCCATTTCTCCCCCAGACCAGCAGATACATGGCAGCCAATCAGTAAGCTCTCCCTCCTGGACCACCCCCACACCCCCTGGACCACTCCCCTTCCCTATAAAAACCGAAGCCCTGCAGCGTTTTTTCACTCTGCCTGTGTGTGCTGAAGAGCTAGTGTAGGGAGAGAGCTGCCTGTTAGTGATTTCAGGGACAGTTGATAGTAAGTTTGCTGGCTAGTAATCTACTGTACTTCAAACAACTGCCATCTAGCTGTGTGAGCTTGTTCACATTCTGTCTAAATATCCATAATATTACAGTGTCCAGAAAAAGCACCTGAGTGACTTTTTTCAAGCAGCCATAATATATTTTACGTAATCCGTATCCACCGCTGTATTAGTGTATACGTTGACCTTGTAGCCATTATTTGCCCTGTAGGCATTTTTTGCCCAGTGTGTTCTTCAAACAACTGCCATCTAGCTGTGTGAGCTTGTTCACATTCTGTCTAAATATCAATAATATTACAGTGTCCACAACCACCACCTGAGTGACTTTTTTCCCTTTACAGCACAAAACGCAGCGCTGTGTCAACAATGGATTTTTCAGATACATTTTTGCCCTTGATCCCCCTCTGGCATGCCACTGTCCAGGTCGTTGCACCCTTTAAACAACTTTAAAATCATTTTTCTGGCCAGAAATGTCTTTTTTAGCTGTTAAAGTTCACCTTCCCATTGAAGTCTATGGGGTTTGCGAACCGTTCGCGAACCGTTTGCAAATTTCCGGAAGTTCGCGAACATGTTCGCGAACTTTTTTTCGGCGGTTCGCGCCATCCCTAGTTATTAATGGGATGAATCGCCCAGGGCTCCAAGTTAATACATTACATATTCTCTACTGTGCTAGTTTTTTGCTGTAGTTGATCTTTGTGATTCCTTCTAAGAAACAGAGCTGGTTGCCATTGAATACAGAATTACTTATATTGACATGCTCATAAATTCCTTTCTTTTAATGTATTCAGTTGGAAATTTTTGTGTTTAGTTTACTGCTAACTTATTTATAGTGAGTACAATTCTTCATGAGCTGGCAATCTTTGCAGATCAGCTGTGAAATTATGCTCCGAATGAAATACTTAAAGGAAAACTATACCCCCCGAACAATGTAGGTCTCTATAAACAGATATTGCATAAAACAGCTCATATGTAAAACCCTGCTTCATGTAAATAAACCATTTTCATAATAATATACATTTTTAGTAGCATGTGCCATTGGGTAATCATAAATAGAAAATAGCCATTTTAAAAAATAAGGACGGCCTCCTGGGATCCTAGGATCCAACGGTGCACACAAACTTACCAAACAAACTATAAAGTTAGGTCACATGAGCCAATTAACAGACAGAGTTCTGTCTTTTGCTTCAACACTTCTTCCCTTTACAGTTAGAGTTGAAATATTTCTGGTCAGGTGATCTCTGAGGCAGCACACAGACCATCACCAAATGGTGGTTCAAGGCAAGAGATGTAAAAGGGCAATATTTACTTAAATATATATACCAGGTAGGTAAGATTCTTTAATATGTCACTTGATTTGATATAAACTATCTGTTGATCAAAAATTAATTTTCGGGGTATAGTTTTCCTTTAACAAGTTAATTCATCCAATAAATGTATTTATTTAAATAATGAACTGACTTCATAATTATGTGTCCTTTTTTTTCTATTATAAAACATTTCAGGAGATGTTGGGCTTGATTTAATTAGGTGTGCTAATTTTTCTTGTGCGATCTGAATTTAATTTTGTAAGAAATTCATTTGCAGCAGTAAATGAAAAGTACAAAACATATTGTTCAGCTCCAATTAGCCCTTTCCCTCACTGCATATTATTGATATTTATAGTAAATATTGCACAGCTCATTTTAGCCCAGAATATTTCTGTTGTGTTCAGCTGTGATTGCTTCCCTTGAGAGGAGAAACAGCAATAGCAATGGAAAATACCTGACCTGCGAATGTAAGTGCTATTTGGCCTGGCAATGGTTGACATTAACTTACACCTGCACTGCCTGTTTTTTTTTCTCATTCAAAGAAACATGTTCAACAGGAGACCACTGCACTCATTCCAATGGCTGAAATAAGCTTGTCTAAATAAATGTCTGTGTGACATTAGCCAGGGGGGCTGCATACACATCATGACATCTGACAGAACCATGCTGCCCCTACTTCCTTCCTATACCTCCATCTGAGGGAGGGATAGATCACTAGAGTAGAGAATGCCGTTGTGATGGCCTACAATAAAATAGATTAACTTTCTGATATAAAACAGAACATTGCTTCTCTCTTAACTGCTTTACTTTTCTCTATAAAACCCTGCCTCTCAATGCCTTCCTTGCCTGTTATAGGTCTATCTATCATAGTTCCTGGGTTTGCTTTCTGTTTTGCTTATCGAATTCTGACCCCTGCCTTTATCCTGACTTAACTCTGCCTGTCCAACCCCTTTGCCCACTTGATTTCTGTTCGGGATGCCAATTTTGTACTATGCTTCTGTTCTGGTTTTGATCTATCCTGTCTGACTCTGATTCTTGTAAGTTGCCTCAGTCCTCATCCTATGATCTTGTTCTCTTGCTCGCCCAGAACCTCTGGCCTGGTCCTCGAAGACCTAGTGGCACCTGAGTAGAGGAGGGCTCCAGCTGAAGCCAAAGTTGTCTTTTATAGACAGACGGGTGAGCCGCGATTGGGACCTTGGAAATTGTTCTGGGTTGTGGGTTTCCAATTGTGACAACTTTGTTCATTACATCCATAATACCATGCAATGCTAAAATTGCGAGAATACAATATGCAGGAAACGTTATACACACAAGACTGCATGAGTTGGAACCTAAAAAAACATGATCAACTGTGGTCATCTGCCCAAAATGTGTTGACATATTCATGTTACACCAATCACCACATATTTTAGTGGAATGTTCTCCAATCACCTGACTTGGTGTCCAATCATCTGACCAATAGAGCTGCAAGCTCTTGGTGAGAAATTTATTTACTGGTGAAGATCTTAGTTAGTGATGGGCGAATTTATTCGCCAGGGGCGAATTCGTGGCAAAACACCAGCAAAAATTCGCAAACGAAAATTCGCCACAAAAAAAATGAGTCATGCGTCGTTTTTGACGCGACGAGTCGAAAACGAGGTGACGCGCTGAAAACGACGCGCGACTCGTTTCGTGAATTTTTTCGCCAATTCGCAAATTTCGCTGGAAATTCGCAAATATTTAGGTGAAGCGAAACGGGTGAGATTCGCCCATCACTAATCTTAGTCTGTGAGTTCATGAAAATATCTTTAAATGAGTATGTCAGCATACAAATTTTCAAAACATCTTTGATACAGCAAGCTGCATTACATAGGCACAATCTGCTTCAACAGAAATTAAATATGTTTAATGATGAATATGTATCGCATTATATAGGGAAGAAATTCATATACTTTTTCGTTGGTTTACAGCATACACATATGCATCAATAGTCCTATTCTTTGGCACAGCTCAGCAAACTGTTGGATCAATATGTACAATGTAACAGCCAGGTTAGGTATTTTTGTAGTCTGAATGTTTGAGGTTTCCTTACCATGGACTGGGAACACACAGTATAGTTTTATGCTTTATTTTCTGTCATCAACACTGTGCAGAACCAGAAACTATTGATGATATAAAGAAAGTGGAAAATAATAAAACAGTGTGAAATATTTAAGGAATGAAACCCAAGTTACAACTATTTCACAATAATTCCAGAATATTTTGGTACATTACTTTCTATTTCAGCAGCTAAATGTTGCAATTGGGATAATTTTCCACTGAAAATAAACGTGGCTACATATGAAAAGAGGATCTCTAAGCTGAACAAAGCAAATACTAAAAATAGCAAGTACCAACAGCATTTCAAGGACAGCAAGTTAATTTATCAGATGTTTTGTACAGACAAATAATCTAAATGGTAAACTAAATGTTATGTGTTTTCAATTTACTCAGAACATGTAATAGTGCAATTCTGGCAATGACCCCAATATACACACTGAGATACACATATTATTATTAATATTATTATTATTATTAATATGAATTTTAGTGGGCCAACATATTGCACAGCACATACATATCGTTACGTAATAACTTCATTGATGGATGCACATCACAGATGGGAAGTCAGTACTATGACATTTAGAAGGCCAAAAAACACAATGCAATTAAATGTAATCATTTATTTATTTTGACAGTAGGATATATCCTTGTAGCTTCTGATTGCTTCCCCAATCCCAAGCATATAGAATATAACATTTAATCAAAAACGTATTTCTAAAGGATACTTCTACACAGGCCATCTTCAGACAATTTTCAGTTTTTGTAATTAAAAATGTATATATATATATATTTAGCTTCTGCTGCACTCCATGAGCCCAACTGAAACAAACCTGGGTTCTAGTTGAGGATTATAGACAGAGTAATAGAAGATAACAGCACTCCAGGGATTCATATCCAGGCAAAAAGGTTTAAATAAATGGTGGGTTTATTGTGTCCGACGTTTCAGTTCCTATGAAGTTGGGCTCATGGAGTGCAGCAGAAGCTAAATATAAATATATATATATATATATATATATATATACATTTTTAATTACAAAAACTGAAAATTGTCTGAAGATGGCCTGTGTAGAAGTATCCTTTAGAAATCCGTTTTTGATTAAATGTTATTTTCTATATGCTTCTATTACTCTGTATATATATATACAGATGCAGTCACTTGGATTTGTAAGTTATATATATATATATATATATATATATATATATAACAGTCCAGAGAAAGCACTCACGGCAGATCCATTAGTTGTGTAGCAAAATGAGTTTAATCACACATAGTGTATCAACGCGTTTCGGCCCACATGGAGCCGTCGTCAGGATCTGCCGTGAGTGCTTTCTCTGGACTGTTATCGATTATTTTGGTTAGCACCCGGCAAAAAATTATTTAAGGGTGAGTGCCATTGAGGCTATTTATATATATATATATATATATATATTACCAAAACCACATCTTTAAAAATGTTTAGCAGAAATTTCATACTTGTAATACCATATTTAGGCTATTGGCTGGTGCTCCTTATAAAGTCCTTCATAATGGATTTTCCAAATATTCTTTAGTCTATATAATTCAATACCTACTGTACAGCACATATTGTAGGTTCTCTTATGACAGGATTCATAACTGGTGACCAGATTCCTTCAGGAATTTGTCCCATGCATGCTCTGATAATTTTTCAGCAATTGTTAGTATTGGAAGAAACTTGACTTGAGATACTGCATTTGAACTTCTCATAAAATTTTTCATTTGCTTCCTGTCTGGACATGGTATGCTGTAAGAAGCCTGCTTAGATATTTACAAAATGAATTGCTTTTGAAAAATCAGTTTTTCAGTGGAGGAAACACATTTAGTTTTAAAGTAAAGAGAGATTTCTGCTAAATGTATGATATGCAATGGATACCTTATGTTTCCAAGACTATATATATATAGAATTAAAACTTCTTTCTTCACATGTTTTCACAGTGCTGGATTTAAACATGTTGGGTGCTCACATCCCTGGCTCCCTAGTACACTAACCTTCCCACCACGCAAGCCCTTGCAGCTTACACTACCTTCTTCTTTTCTCCCGATGCTACTACAGATTTCTCAGTTGGCAAAAGTCCCAGATTAAATGTGTCCAGTGGGTGGCATGTTGCCCCCAGATCTTTGCCGACCTAATCGGGGGCATTTGTGGCCTGCCCACAAATCCGGGCCTGTGTTTTAACAGCTCTTGCTATGATAACTTGTTAATGAGTGCGTCTGGCTTACATATTTTTAACGGAAGTTGATGCATTTTCCATAACTGATTTAATTTTCTTGTAATCTTACTATGACTAAATAATATCCTACACAATCTTATGTAACTGCTATATTTAATATCTACAGAAAAAGGGAGAGAAGAGTTGTTAAAGTGGAAGTTAATATGTATATTAGGTTATGACCTTATAAATACTAAAGTCATTGTGTGCTCAACACCTTTTCATCTTAATGATTGACTTCTCTTTAATGTAGATAAATGCTCTTCTAGTCTCTGACCTTTCTCAAACTTTATTTGTGCCGTTTAATGACACACTCATTGTGACATTTAATGCACTTTTATGCTGTGAGATATACAACAAAGAGAGGAATTTTCACTGGGTTTATTATGATTATTTTTGATAGAGGGTTGCTGTACAACTTCTGCATAGTCTGGAAACAAAGCTTTCCATATTTAGTTTAATTGTGATTTTTGCATGTTTTCTAAAGTCATTATTTGAAAGTTTAAAATAAGAAAAAGATGTTGTTCCCCACTGATTACTTTAATATAAATATGCCAAAATATATTTTAGTAGGTATTGTCAGTTGGCAACCCCCCAAAATAGAGACACTTTTGTGGAATTTTAAAATGTATGGGAGCTGCCATTGTCAATGTAATGGAAATAATATCAGTTATCTTAGTGGGGACTTGTTTTTTTCAATCTAATCCACAATTCCCATAAATGCAAACTAAATTAGAGAAAAAAAACAAAATAAAAGGGAAAATGCATATGGATAAATAAAAGATCTTATTAACAGGGCTTTTGACATTACAAATGAAGATAAATAGTTTTCACTAGGTTTGTATTCTATTTTCTGTACATATTAATATTTTGGTGCCAGTTTCTCACTTAAGAGGTATAAGTAAAATCACATTACAATGTGGGTAGATATTCAGATGTAAGTGCTTGGAAAACATGGTTCTCAAAATGTTTCTACAATTTACTTCCAGCAACCACTATTAATATTACAAAGTAGCTTGCAAATCTATGGCAGCCACTGGTTAAAAGATGAGAATTTAAAGTCTTGTGGCAGACAAATCACACCTCAGAAGCTGTCTCCAAAAAAAGTCAGTGGCAAGACATATTGCAATAAAATATTTTTATAGGGAGACAGTTCTCAGACTTTTCCAAAGAAAATCATTTGCTGGAGACAATTCTTTTGAGAGAGATAATTCTCCAAATTACCCGTGAAAGATATTTTGCAGGGAAACACTTCTCAGGATTGAGGCTACTCAGAAAAGTCCTCGTCTTGATTAGTGAAAATGCAATAATAGTGTATAAAGGGCAATTTTGGATGAAATTTGGCATGTTTTTCTACATTTTCCCACATTATTGTTGCCAAATGCAGCACTGTAAGAGTGGTGCCTATGTTATCTCCATTTATATGACACTTGTGCATCTTTCACCTGGGGCTAATCTTCCAGAATTTTACTATATCATGACATTTAGTTGCTCCTTGACCAACAAGCTATCAAATGTTTGCTTTATATGTTCTGCAGCAAACCTGACAAAAGAAAATGCTAACGGGTTGCCATTATTTACTCTACCTTAGTAACTTTTGTTTATTTTCATACATAACCCCTTTAATAGCTGGAAGAATGCCAATGATACATTGTAGTTTTTTCACATATTTATTAAAGTTCTTTTTTTAACACATGTATCTCTACTTGATTATACATGGAGTTTAGTTTAAAACTTTGTTACTTGTAGCAGGCCACTTCTCATGGGTAGCAAAGTGATTACTGCATGTCACACTCTAACCCATAATTACCATTTTTTTGGGCAATAACCTTGGTTTGAGGCAATTTTTGAGGTTTCCTATAACAATTTCTGGAATTAGCTGAGATCAGAGTGTACCACGAGACACTGTCCGTCAAACACAAAAGCATAATATATATATAGAAAATATGTTCATGGACTACACTAATAACATGTGGTGTTTATACAAATGGCCTGCAGGTGGCACTGTGCAAACACAGTACTTTCTGTACAGCTTGAAAGTGAAAGTAAGACTTATTGCTGTTATGTAATGGCTGCATGAACCTCTCCTCATCCTCGGCTACCAAACACAACAAATGGCAACAAGGATGTCTTTTCTACCTCTGCAGCAGCCTGCACCTTTTCTACCAAACCCCTGGTGAGCCTACCATACCTTTTACTGCTTGGATCCGTATATTTGATAATTACACTATTCCTGCTGAACAAGCGTGCTTTACTTATTCACTGCCTGGGGGCAGAGGGACAGCGTCTATTCTATACATTACCATTACCTGATGATACTTATGAAACTGCTCTTACTGCTATAAAGAACTTTTTTGTGCCAAAAGTAAATGTGGTTGCTGAAAGATAGGGATGTCGCGGACTGTTGGCCAGCGAACTTGTTCGCGCGAACATCGGCTGTTCGCGCTCGCCGAATGTTCGCGAACGTCGCGCGACGTTCGCCAATTTGGGTTCGCCTTAGCTGGCGCTTTTTTTTTGCCATTTCTCCCCCAGACCAGCAGATACATGGCAGCCAAACAGGAAGCTCTCCCTCCTGGACCACCCCCACACCCCCTGGACCACTCCCCTTCCATATATAAACTGAAGCCCTGCAGCGTTTTTTTCATTCTGTCTGTGTGTGCTTGGAAGAGCTAGTGTAGGGAGAGAGCTGTTAGTGATTTGAGGGACAGTTGATAGTAAGTTTGCTGGCTAGTAATCTACTGTTCTTCAAACAACTGCCATCTAGCTGTGTGAGCTTGTTCACATTCTGTCTAAAAATCAATAATAATACCGTCTCCAGAAACACCATCCTGAGTGACGTTTTTCAAGCAGCAATAATATTTTCCGTAATCCGTATCCACTGCTGTAGTAGTGTATATGTTGACCTTGTAGGCATTGTTTGCCCAGTCTTTAACCAAGTGCCACGTAGCTGTGTGAGCTTTTTCACATTCCGTGTCCAGAAACATCACCTGAGTGACGTAGTGTGATTTCTGCCCTTTACAGCACAAAACGCAGCGCTGTGTCAACAATGTATTTTTTAGAAACATTTTTGCCCTTGATCCCCCTCTGGCATGCCACTGTCCAGGTCGTTGCACCCTTTAAACAACTTTAAAATCATTTTTCTGGCCAGAAATGTATTTTCTAGCTTTTAAAATTCGCCTTCCCATTGAAGTCTATGGGGTTCGTGAAGTTCGCGAACCATTCGCATTTTTGTCCTGAAGTTCGCGAACATGTTCGCGAACATTTTTTCCGACGTTCGCTACATCCCTACTGAAAGATATAAATTCCGCCAACGTGGACAGCGTAATGGTGAATCCACGGAACAACACAACAGTTCAGATCCTTAATTATAGATCATTACAGGTTAACTTCATTTTTGATGAAGACAAGCAGTATTGAACTACTGCTATTACAGATACATTCATGTATATATTTGCATTTGCTAAATAAAAATTAGTAAATGAGAAAACAAAGACAATCACATACATTTTATTAAAATATGTATTATTTACTTGTCATTTACTTAGCAAAATAAGCCTGTCCAGGAGAGAAGAGAGGACATTTTAGCTTGAAATTCACAACCAAAGATCAGCACCAGTGCGAAGTGTAAAAACAACTTCCTTAGAAGGCGTGACTTCCAAACATCTGGTATCTTCAAAAATCCAGTTCAGATAGTACCTGTTAATCTATCTGCAAAAATAATGTACAGAATTAGTGCCCTACCTCTTTAGTATGCTTTAGTTCTCCTTTAATGCTAGCTCTATTAAAGGAAAACTATATCCCCAAAATGAATATTTGAGCAACAGATCAAATTAAGTGGCATATTAAAGAATCTTACCAAACTGGTATAGATATTTAAGTGAATATTACCATTTTACATCTCTTGCCTTGAACCACCATTTCGTGATGGTCTGTGTGCTGCCTCAGAGATCACCTGACCAGAAATACTACCACTCTAACTGTAACAGGAAGAAGTGTGGAAGCAAAAGATTGTTGATTGGCTCATGCGACCTAACTTTATAGTCTGTTTGGTATGTTTGTGTGCAGCGTTGAATCATATGATCGCAAGAGGCTGACCTTATTTTTTTCTATTTATGATTACCCAATGGCACATGCTACTAAAAAAGTATATTATTATGAAAATGGTTTATTTACATGAAGCAGGCTTTTACATAATAAATATCATATTTATGCAATATCTTTTTATAGAGACCTACATTGTTGAGGGGTATAGTTTTCCTGGAGACCTGGGGTTTTCCGGATAAGGTATTGTTCATTAATTTGGTTCTCCATACCTTAATTTAAATTAAACATTATATAAACATTTGTAGGGACACCAAGGCCCAGTAAAGCCACTGTCCTAAAGGGACAGCACCTTTAGTGTCTGAGTTGGGGAGCAGGGAACCCAGTGAATGAGGTTACATCTGTTATAGACTGTCTAGGTCGGAGAGTGACATAGAGAGAACAGATAGTAAGAGCAGCGTTGTACTCATCAAGGATTGTAGCAGGGAGTAGCTTCCCAAGGCTGCTAGATTGCATTTATTGAAGGGACCACAGTGGATAGGGCTTCAGACTTAGACTCCTTCTACCTGACCACTCCACTGGGTGGGATCTGGACCACTTTGTGGTATATCTGCCTCAAGAAAATTGCCTTACTGCTTGACTACATCTTTATGGGAATCAAATTCCTCTGTTCTGTCTTCCTCTGCCTGTTTAAGCACTACTAATACCTTGCATAAACCTCTCATCTGTAAGTAAAACCTGTGGGATATTTGACTTGTACAAATAAAGTGTTATCCTTTTGTTTCATCATAAGAACCTCCTGGCGTCCATCATTTTCTATTTTATTGTAAAGTAGCCTGTGGGAATTGTAGTTCTAATACACCCTTCCTGAAATCTTCCACTTAGCGATGGCCCTAGCCTGAAGTGTTGAGTCACCTGTAACCCATGCTCCCATCAATAGCTGGTCTTTTTGGTCTGCATAGCCAAATTAGCATTACACATTAATAAGGCTTAATTATATGTTAGTTAGGATCAAATAAAAGGTACTGTATTCTAATTACAATGACAAAGGAAATCATTTTAAAAAATCTATAGAATCTATAAAATTGTTTCAAATGGATTCAAATGGAGTATATGGAAGATGGCCTTTCTTTAATTTGGTGCTTTCTGTATAATGGGTTTCCAAATAACAAATCCCATATGTGTACCAGGCATATGCACTGGCTGATGATGAAACACTCTAAAAAAAAAAAAAATTACTGTTCAGATGGCTGCATTTATTCAAGGGTTTTCCACACTTTATAGTCACCAAAAGTAAAAACATCTAGTAGTGTTTGATTGCAGACTCCTCCAGCTTTCTACTACCTGTATTATAATAGATAAAGTTCACCTGTAATGTTCTAAGTGTAAGTCCAATTGGATAGTCAATCATTTCTAATTATTTCAAATAATATTATTCGTCCATTAATGTTTTGTCTAGATATCTCATACCTAGCATTGTGGTAGAGTGACTAGGAAAAGGTTAAAAAAGGTCACTCTAGCTTTTAATTTCTCTCAGGTACTGAGAGGCTCCAGAATGGGAGTTGTCTTTAAACAGAGAAAAGATTCTCTGTTTAATTTTAGTAGCCAGGCACTACATTCCGCAGATCCAGTCCAGACAATTGAGTTCACCTTCCACAGGAAAGCTGTCCTGTGGAAAGGCTATTTAAAGTTAATTAGAATGGGAGAGTGTGTTTCTTAGCAGGACAGGCAGGAAGGAGACCTGGCTGTGTAAAGAACTCCCAGAGGAGCCTTCAAGGTGACTGGGACTGTGTGCTAGTCAAGCTGCTGAGTCTGGCTATGAGAGTGAGGGAAGCCAGAAAGCTGAACTCTTAACAGGGGAGAACATTATGTGAGTACAGGGGTGAGCCAAACAATACTGTTTTGTGTACTGGTTGTCCACAAGGGGCCCAGTCTAGTCAGGGACTGCTTCAAAGTGAAGGTAGTGCCCAGTGGGATAGGTTTTATTTTATGATTTATGTTTATTTGCTACATTGGTCACCCCTGTGTCTGTATAAGAAACTGTTTGTAAGTTGGAAAATAGACTGCTGTGCTTTCTTTGAAGAAGCCTATGTCACTGTCTTAATGATCCTTTGTCCTTTGCTGCCAGCCTGGCCACCATTGACTAACCCCCCAAAAAGTTACTTGAGCAAGCTGCCAGTTTTCCACTGCATTTATATCATGGATACATACCTCATAGAAATGAACACTATGCATGGGTCCAACAGCTTTAAGCAAATAATAAATAATGTGTCTTTTTCCCTCCTTTTTTCTTTATACTCCTCAAATGTTCTCTCATAGTTGCCTTATAGGGCTCCACATTGACTTTGTACAACATACACTACAAACTTTGTAGCACAGGTTATTACTTTTCTTATCTTACTTAAACTCCAGACTTTTATCTTTATTCCAAAACCTAAGCACCTTTTTATTATCACTATTTTTAATCACTCCACAACATATACTAAAAAATCCCCTTAAGTTTTCCAACAATGTCATTCTTTTACGATACAATTTTATCAAGAGTTTATTACTTTTTCTAATTTTTTCATTGATAAATTAGGTAAAATTGTGGATGGGAGTTGTTTTAATAAAATAATGAGAAAAATAGTATTTTAGTTAACCCCCTTAATAAATAACAACTTTGTTGTTACTAAAATGTGTTATTTAAATACACACTGCTAAAAACGTTGATTCTGGAAAATGGAAAAAATACAAATGTATAATAATAAATGGGCCCGTATATTTTTCTGTCTTGTCTTATGCACAACAATTCTTAAAGCATGCTAGAAGTAGTTTCCAGCTCTCCTTGATTCTTAATGGAGAATGCCTTTGCATCTGTAATTAAATTTTGGGATACATCATTTGGAGAAATATGTGTGCAAATGGAAAGGTTTCACAAAGTTTTTATATTCCCTTGAATACAGAATAATCCTACTATATGAACTGATGTGCTCTGCATTCAGTCCACTAGGAGGTAAAAATTGGTGTTTCAGAATGCCTAATACATTGTATTTGTATTAGTATTGACCTAATATTGCAGTTTATCAGGCTTTACACTTTATCAGTTCCTGTGCCAATGGAGTTTACAATTCCCCTTACAATGTAGAATAAACAACTTAAACCGCGTGTATGCTTTTTGAGTGGGAAGTACTGTAGGGTGTGGGGAGAACATTCAAATTCCATGCATAGAAATGATCAGAACCAGAGCTATAGAACTGTTGATAAATAATTTAAAGCAGGTATAACGCTAGCGTATATCTAAATGTCATTATTGGTTTCAGCTCATTTCAGCTTTCTGATCAGTACTGCATTACAGAAATGACTCCTATCAATTTTTATATTTTATATTTTCATATTTGCTGTGTCATTCTTTTATAGAAATGTCATTTCCTGTTCAAGGAATGTGTGGGACAATACTGATCATATGTCACGAACCGGCACCCTAAATCCAGAACCAATGCTAGGCTCCCTGGTCTCGGCTTTTGCTTTCACCTATACCGCCTTTCACCTCGGGAGGAGCCCTTGGCTAATCGGATGCTGCCAGGTCTTATTAAAGAGAGGAGCAAAGCTAAAGGTTCTGGACGAGCAGAGGGGCACGATTGTTCGCAAAAGTCTTTTTGAGCAGAAGATCACAGTTCAGGGAGCAGACAGAAAACGTAGTCAAAACAGGCCCGAATGCAGGAGGTCAATAAAGAAGAGTCAAACAGGCACAGATCGGATTACGGATTTCAGAATAGTCAAAATACCAGGCAGGGTTCAGGATCACAGAAGTCAAAAACAGGAATCAGAACAGCAAAATCACACCCAGGAAACTAGCAAAGTAGAACCTACAACGGGCAGGGATAAAAAGTCCCTTTAAATACCTATTTGAATTTGGCGCCAATGCGTGATGACATCATGACGTCAGCGTCATTGCGCATAAAACCAGGAAGTGTGCGCCACCGCCATAGGAAGATCGCTGGGAAGGATTACTGCAGCGAGTCCTCACATTACCCCCCCCTGGACCCCCAGGTTTGTCAGAAAATCTAAGATGGAAATTCTTCCTAAGGCGGTAAGTTCTTACATTAGACACAGGAACCCAGGAATTCTCCTCAGGACCATAACCCTTCCATTGTATCAAGTATTGTAACTTACCCCGCACGAAATGAGAGTCAAGGACTGCTGACGAACCTGCAAATCTGGCTTCAGAAGAGAAACATGGAGAGATTTAGAGATCTTAAAATTATTGGGTAATTTAAGGCGAACAGAGGAAGGATTAATAACCTCAATAATAGGATACGGACCAATTAACCTGGGCCCAATTTAAGAGAAGGGACTTCAAGCTTAATATTTTTTGTGGAAAACCAAACAGGATCTCCCACCTGAAATTTAGGTGCCTCCCTGCAAGACCTATCGGCTGCCTTTTTCAAGAAGAGTCAAACAGGCACAGATTGGGTTACGGATTTCAGAATAGTCAAAATACCTGGCAGGGGTCAGGATCACAGAAGCCAGATTAGTCAGGCAGGCAGGGGTCAAAAGCAGGAATCAGAACATATAAATCACACCCAGGAAACTAGCAAGTAGAACCTACAACAGGCAAGGATAAAATTACAAAGTCCCTTTAAATACCTATTTGAATTTGGCGCCAATGCGTCATGACATCATGACACCGGCGTCGTTTCGCATAAAACCAGGAAGTGTGCACCGCGCGCGCCATAGGAAGATCGCTGGGAAGGATCACTGTGGCCGGCGTCCTTTACTGGAAGATTTGTTGTATTCACCTATGTATTTCATCATGGGCAAGTTTAGGGAAAAAGAACAGTGAGACTGTTTTTTTCAGATAATGGTCTTTTATGTAATTTGGTGTGCCATGCCTTAGAATCTGCTAAATCGTCTTATTATAAGAGAGCTATAAGAGGGGCTACTCCCCTTAGAAAAGTGGGCAAGAAGCCAGCCTGAGTTTTGTTTTTTTTTTAGGTAAAATCATGAGAAAATACTTGTTTCTGTGTGATTTTGGGTAAAAATAAATAAAACAAAATGTACACTACATAATAAGAAAAGTTATTTATTTCACCTTAGATGTTCAGTAAAACACTTTATGTGTATACTTATGTATATTTGTATTTTCATTGGATTTTGTGTGGTACCATAATACCTGAAATACCAATACCAATGTCCAAGGTCAAAGAAAATATTAAGTGGGTGACGTGACTAGTTGATCTAGAAAGAATGTTACTAATTAATATTAATATGATCTTTGTTTGAAATGCTCATATAGAATACTTCTGAAGAACAACATTAGTCACTTTTGTTAGGCTAGATTAGCGGTTTTTATATGTGATTGTGTGTGTCTAGTAAATTGAATTAGATCAGTAAAAAACTCAACAGAATTATTTTGCCAAAAACATGCTGTGTGCATTATCTCGTTATTAAAGGGAAGTAGGTCCAAACTGCAGGTCTAAAGGACATTTACATTTCATTGTAGTGACTTATATTTAAAGTACAGGTCTTACAACAATAATCCTCTCTGCTCTGCTTTGTTTATGCTTGCCTCTCTTTTTTCTTTTTGTATGTACAGTAGTTGTTATAGGTGTCCACAAGGCAAAGGCTTCTTTCAAACAGGATGAGAACAAGTGCCCTGGGTCCCCATTATGGTGCCTTCTTCTCTCTCCCCTGATATTATTGCACTCTCTTTGGCAGTTACTGTAGCCTGAACCTTGTTGCATTGTGTCATTCTGAGCCTCAGCCTGTTCATATTAGAGGTCACAAAGTGTAGTACAAGAAAACGCCTGTGAGGCAGGAATACTGCTCAAGTGGCAAATCCTTTGCGGCTTAATCCTTGTGAAGTACCTCCACCTTCAGTACGCATTCAATTAGGAGACAAAGTGTAGTGACTTGACAAAAGAGCCAGGAGGCTCGAAACATGTTGTGCAAACAATAAACCACTTGAGCAGTCACAGGCATTTCCTTGTACTACAGTTTGTCTCCTAATCGAATGCGTACTGAAGGTGGAGGTACTTGACAAGGATTAAACCGCAAAGGATTTGCCATTGGGCCCAAGTTGGCAGTCACCTCTATATTTTGTTCATATTAGAGGTATTGGTGTTTGTTTGTGTGCATAATTGTACAGTAAGTAACTGTACTAAGGCCTCCTGTGGCCACTGCATCATGGAAGCCACCATTTTGTTAGGAGAAAGTGTATTTTATTGTCTGAATTTAACTTCCCATAAAGCCTCTTATGTCCCACTTCTCAACTGTCCCAATATGTCACTGGCCCCAGCAATGAAAAGTAGCCAGTGAGGGTTCTTTTTTTATTGAATCCTTATTTTGTGTTTTTTATGTTTTAAGGCCTTCTCTTATACATTTTTCATTGTGGCTTCTACAAAGCTGCCTGCATGCCAGGTTAATTGAGCCCTTGCAACCAAATAGAAGTAGATGACTCTTTGACAAAAAAATAAGTATTTCAAACACTGAAATGCAGATTACCTTAGAATTCTGTTGCCTACATCATACTAAAATGAGTTTTAATGTGAATTACCTATTTAAGTTTGGGATACCTACTTTGGAGAACTAGAGGGAGCAAAAGAATCAGTTTTTAGGCGGTAAATGTAGTATCTTACATCATGGTACACAGCATTATAAAAATTATATTGGGTAAGTATAATAAACACATTATTATAATCCAAATTATGGAAAGCTGTCTCGTTGTTCTGTTTTTTGGGAACCCTGTTTTTAACTGAAAGCTTTCAAAAATTTTGAATAAGATGCTTCATCATTTTTATAAGGTACTCCTCTCACTAGTGTTTCCACACTACCCTAAACTTATCCCTGCAGCTTTTTGACTGTTAATTAGAATGGAACACAGTATATTTATATCAGATGCAACTGTTCGTAATTGGTATAATTTAAATTGGAACACTGTGGTCTTGGAAAATTAGGCCGTCAAAGTGCAATGTTGCAAACTATCAATATTACCCATATACTTAATTTATATTTGTACCTACAAAGGAAAAGATTAATTATAAAACCCTTCCTGCAGCATAGATGACCACAGAATAATGCATATATATATACATATATATAATATATATATATATATAATACACAAAAGCCGTAAATAACTTGTAAATTATATCCTTATAAACGGTGAGTTCTGATGTCATCAGTTATAAATGGTGAGTTCTGATGTCATTTCTGTCACATGACTCCCTGAAACTTGTGTATTATAATAAATAAAGTACCCCCAGTTGCAAAATATAAGGATATTAGAAGTTACCTCGGAGTTCCATGACCTGTAACTCCTCGGTAACTTATAATATCCTTATATTTTACAAGAGGGGGTACTTTATTCACTATATATATAATATATATATAATCACGTTATAATATAATACATTGTAATAAGATTTTAGAAATGACTTTGGTTTGAAATACTCAAATAGATTTTGTGTGTTTACTAAACCTATGGCTTATTTAAAAAAAAAAAAAAGGAATACACTTAATCCAGGCCTCCATTCCTTATCCAGCCAAATACCAAAACTTTTTGTTTGGTTTAGACCGAATTGTTTAAATGGGTATTTCACCGTGATATAGAAAGTCAAATTGCAATAGGTCTTGTTTTTTTTATTGTGTGCATTTTTGAATATTTTAGCTTTTTGTTCAACAGCTCTTCAGTTTGGAATTTTTGTTGCTATGAAAAGGAAAGGTCCTGAAGAGAACATATATGACTAATAAAAGTAACAATAAGATTAAAATGGAAGCATTGTGGAGCAATAGTTTCTTAGCTGCTGGAGTCAATGACCCCATTGGAAAGCAGGAAAAAACCAGTAAAGACAGCCAGTAATTGGAAAACTATGAATAATAGTTTGTTTGTACTGAGAAATTCCTGTATTTGGGAAAGCAGTTTAAAAAAAAAAAAAAAAGTAGCTGGTACTGACAATTAGATGCCCATTTATCAACATTCAGATTTTTTTGGTTTTACAAATTTTAGAAACCATGAACAAATTTTCTCTAAAACCATGAATGCCAAGTAATTTTTTAAAACAGCCTAATATAAAAGCACAAACTAATAAAAATTTAAATCGTCCCTTTAAAGAAATAAAGCCCCTTTCTTCCTTTTTTGTATTCTCAAGGGTCCTGTGAACATATATAGATGGTATAAAATAGTAGGAGCAATGTAATACATACTGCAATGTTTATGTTAGGTTTAGTAAACCACAGCTGAGGCTATATGTGTTATAGTATATACTTGTATTTCCTGTAATTTCCCTTTCTTGGAAAATCTGGCCTTTAATCAGTTTATGATAATTACATCTATATAAGTTCAGTATATAAGGGAAAAACAGAAAAAGGAGCCTATTAGCAATGCAAAATTCTGCACCTCATTTATCTTGTATTGTGAATAGTTAGACAGAGAGTTTTATTCTTATATAATTCAAATATGAAGGAAATTAGTTACAAAACAAATTGTTACACCAAGAGGTCAATTTTTCAAAGTATGAATGAATAAAAATGCAAAACCAATCCAAATAATAATAAGAAATGCCCACTGTATTCTACATGACCTCAGCAGATTTTATATGACAGCATTTTATGTAAGAGCTTTTTGTTTAATAAATTACAAATTAGTATAAGCTACTATTTTTAACTCTAAAAAAAAGTTTGTAGAAACAAACAAAATAAAAAAGTTGTCCGTTTTTTCCACACTTGATTCACAACTTTATAATTGATTAATTCATCTTGAAAGAACACTCACAAGCACAGACACAGACAAATCCACTTTCCAATCCATGAGTACTGGGAAAATTTACACATTCAAGGCTAACAGGGATTTGCTGCTCAGCTCACCGCCCAAAGCCCAATGTTATTTGTGAGTAAAATATGCTTACCTAATTACTCAAGTTCATGTAAACCTCCCTGTCTTTAATCTTGCATCTGATGTGTGTTTCTCTTGTAACACCCAAGGCAAAGAGATGAATCAAAAGCTGCTCCTTCTGGCTTCTGAGGGACAATCACCTGGATTTCCTCATTGAATTGAACTTAGAGACATTCTGTCAGGGGGCCTAGTGGCCCATGACCAAGGAGGAAGCTGATGGGTTAAAGTCCAGAACAAAGTACAGGCAGGCTTCAAGCAATAATCAAAGTCAAATCCAGGCAAAGGGTTCAAAGGCAGACAGCAAGTATCAAGGTCAAGTTCAGGCAGGGCTCAAAGTCCAGCAATCAATAGCAGAAGTAATATTAGAGCACCCAGGAATGTATATAACAAAATCTAACAAAAAGAAGAAGACGATGCTGAATGAGAGGATGCACTAGGATGCACAGGTCTTTGAAACCGGGGAGCCAATAAAGATTGAAACTTCCTGAGATGGTCTTTATCTGCTTGGCGCTCTCTTTATAGATTGTCCACCTTGACAGTCTTCCCAAAGAGAAGGCAGCTCACAGGAAACAAGATCGTCCTTAAGGCGGGTAGAAAGCCCATTGTAGAGAGCAGCATGATACGGAACTCTATGGCATATTCGGGCACAGTTCAAGCCCCTTGACGTAACTGCATGAAGCATGAAGAGGCGGACGCAAACCTGCCAGGAGTATCAAAGATGATCTGTAATTCTTTGGTAAAAGCCTTGGAATCATCTAGAAGAAGGTCCTGTTTCTCCCACAGAGGAGATGGCCACTATAAGGCCTTCCCATTCAAGCGGGTAATGATGTATCCCACTTTAGCGCGTTCCGAAACAAACTGGCTGGAAAGCAGAGTGAACTGGATTTCGTACTGATTCAGGAAGCCTCTGCAGGATTGTGGATCTTTGCCATAGAGAGGAGGTGCCGTGATGCGTGGCTCGAGGGTGTGGGAAGTAGGCATCGGAGGTGGCGTCATAGTGGCTTGCGAAGCGGTAGAAAAGGCAGACAACTTATTCAGTATGGCTGTTAGAGCTAGGCCAAAATTAGTCTGCTGTGCTTCATAGGATTCCATGCGGCCAGCCAATCCGCGGAGTGCTCATCTGACGTCTGGAGTAGCTTCCTAAGAGGGGTCCATGGCCCGAATATAATGTTAGGGGGCCAAGTGGCTCCCAGCTGGGAGAAGTCAGGACCAAGGAGGAAGCTGAAGGGTTAAAATCCAGAACAAAGTACAGGCAGGGTTCAAGCAATAATCAAGGTCAAATCCAGGCAAAGGGTTCAAAGGCAGGCAGCAAGTATCAAGGTCGAGTTCAGGCAGGGGTCAAAGTCCAGGAATCAATAGCAGAAGTAATAATAGAGCACCCAGGACAACATGCACTGCCCGGAGCTCCTGTAAGGCCCCGGGCGGCGTTCATGACACATTCCTTGAGCTTTCTCTACTCCTGACCACCTCGCTGAAACTGCTTGGACAACAAAACACCCTGAATCATCATTGCCATTGACCTAAGCCAAAATAATGGAACTCTGGGGGGGTACAAGACGTTAAGAGGTTGTTATGGTCACTCTATTTTCTATTGAGCTCAATTTATTGCTGACGTAAAAGTAAATAATCCAAGCTGTTTCAACAGGAAACCACACAAACCAGAATTTACAGTCACAAGTGAAACTGTGTGGCCCCCTAAATTGTTATAACTGCTAAAAATCAGGGTTTGAGTAATAAAACTCATGTTATCTAATAGGGCTAATGAAAAGTCAAGTGAACAGAAACATCCCTTTTGTTAATTTTATGTTATCTTCCTGTGGACAGAATGCAATTGTCAGTGTTTAGTCTCAGTCTTTTATCAATCATTAACAAAAGCAGTTTCTTAGAATACTGCACGATTATCATAATCATGCTATACAACATTATTTATGATTTGTGTGGCACACTATGGCCACTTGTACACAAAGTTACAAAGCACCTAAGTGTCCCTACAAATTATTTTTAAATACTGATAATTATGCCTTCAATATTGCATAGGTTTAACAACATTTTTTTGTATTATGTTACCCTTTTAACAATGTTAAATGTGTATTTTGGTTTTATGTAATTTCTATATGATATTGATAATTACATTACAATTTCCTCACAAAATCTGAGACCATTAAATGTGACTGTAATCTGAAAGGCTTGCATTCTGAGAATATAAATGCACAGATATACTGGTTTGTAATAGAAATAATATTCTGAGGGTATAAATAAAAATATGATTACATAGTTAAAGGAACAGTTCAGTATAAAAATAAAAACTGGATAAATAGATAGACTGTGCAAAAATGTTTCTAATATACTTAGTTATCCAAAAATGTAATATGTAGAGGCTGGAGTGACTGGATGTCTAATTTAATATCCAGAATCCAACTTCCTGCTTTTTAGCTCTCTAACTCTGAGGTAGTCAGTGACTTGTGAGGACCACATGAGACAGAACTGTTCAGTAAGTTTGTAATTGATCCTTAGCATTCAGCTCAGATTCAAAAGCAAAGAGTTATGGCCCATGTAGCTTCCCCTCAAGTCACTGATTGGAGAGCTGAAAAGCAGGAAGTAGTGTTCTGTTATGTTTTACATCCAGTCACTGCAGCCTTTATACATTACATTTTTGGCTAACTAACTATATTAGAAACATGTTTTATTTTGCACAGCCTATCCATTAACACAGTTTTTATTTTTATACTTAACAATTCCTTTAATTGTGAGATTTGGCTGTGCATGGTAGGGGATGCACAAACACACTTTTGGCAGAAATTTGCACTTGACCTCAAAATAGCCATCTTCTTGCATTTCTGCTAAACCTGTTACTCTTTTATTGTTCAGACATAAATAGTAAAAAGAACTTTCAGGAAAATTTGAAGCCAAAGGAGATGCATGTTGGCAGACTAACCAAATATTTGATTTCACTTTGACTTTTTTTCCAACTTTGGAATGCAAAAGCTTTTATTAAATGATGTATTTATTTCTGTGCTATTTTGCAAAAGTTATAGTATCTATATGACCTGAATATAACAGTTGGTTTGAGAGACTAATATTTCCTTAAATTCAGCTTAAACTGTAACAGAAAAACCAAATAGCTGAAACATATCAAGGAACAGAGAATACAAATATCTTAAATAGCAGAATCTATTGAATATACTATATGCTACAAGAGCTATAGTAATTGACATCAATACATAGTATGTGGTCATTTGACATATTTTACATTTAATGCAAACATCAAACACAAATGCAGTTAATTGTGCAAAGTGCTATATTTAGCCCACAATCCTGTGTCTTTTCCACAAATTCACAGCCATACAGGGAGATGTACCCAGTATTAAAAACAAACATACAGTAGTTGGGTAGCCACACGTTCACAAATCATAAGCATGTTTTGTTGAACATTTAAAGAATGGTCAGCAGCACTATAATGGCATTTTGGTACAATTTTGCTTCATCTATTGACTCAAACCATGGTAAACCTGATATTACTGCCACATCCACCATACTCCTGGGTTACCAGCATCAATAGTTGCACTTATGCACGATTCAACAGAACAAGCAGGACACACACAATGATGCATAGGCAAGGAGTGTGATTTGATGCATGGCGCACACTGTTATTTATAGGCGCTTGCGCACTGGCGTTATGACGTCGGTGCACAATGGCGTGAAATTTAAAGTATTTGAAAGACCTTTTGTAATTTTCATTGCCTGTGATAGGATCTTATTCCTGGTGCTTCTGTGCTATTTTGAGCTTCCGTTTATCTGTGATTCAACTACCTGTTGTGACCCCTGCCTGATTCTGACTATCCTGATTTCTGCATCCTGACCCATGCCTGCGTAACTTCGTTTGTACTCTGCCTGCCCCGACGCGGCCTGATCTGACTACAAATTCAGGTCTACACCTTGTATTGTGAAGGTCTGCCCAAAAGACTCTGTTTAACCTTTGGGCCCTTTGCTTGTTCAGAACCCCTTGCTTTGCATCTCTCTTAATAAGACCTGTTGGTCTGTCTTCCTGAGGTGAAAGGTGGCTGTTATAGGTGGAAGCAAGAGCTGAGAACAGGGTGCTTAGCATCGGTTCTGAATTTAGGGTGACAACCATCTGCTAAATGCCTGCTAAAACTCTCCTTAATGATCAATTGTTTTCTTACCAAATGTTTTAGCTAAGTCTAAATTTGTCCATTGCATCATTTTATTCAAGTTACCATGTTCCTGGCCAATTTTGAAAGGCTACTTTAGAGACAACCTCAATTTCATTAATTAATACTTTTTAAATAAGTGACTCAATGACAAAATCCTGCGACAATCCTGGTCCACTTAGAAGAATGTCCCATTATTCACAACTTTCTGCACTTTATCTGTCAGCCAGTTTTCTATACAAATAGTTGTCCCTGATCTGTACTGCATAATTATACCACGTGTGTTACCTTATAAAAAGCTTTAAAAATGCCCATAAACCACTTTCAGAGCAATGCTTAGATCTATGATTCTCCTTACCTCCTCAAAGAAATACAAACCACTACTGTATCTTGACTATAATATTGTTATATAGACAATTATATAATTGTCATCTAGAACAGTTGTTTGTGTGTTCAAATCTACTTTAAAATTGCTACACTGCATTTAGCCTTATAACTGATATTCTGGCTCATTTATGAATAGAGCCATAACTGTGGCTACTTTAAAATGGATGTTGCATAAATTGACACAATTTCATCAAGGTATTTCCATCCAAAGCCACTCTTTGTATTTCTTTATAGTTGCATTGTGTACCAGTGCGTGTTTGTGTAGTGATCTGTTTTCCTAAAGTATGTACTGTATGTGCATGTATTGTGTCTTAGCGATGTAGGTTAGATCAATGGAATGCTGATCCTTCAATTAGTTTATTATTAAACTGCAATAAAGTGCCAGATACTAATAGCTAAATTTTATTAGTCTCAGCAACTTTTAGCACTAAATTGAAACCTAATGCCATCACTGATACCACACATAATGGCTGCACATTTCTAAAATAAATATACAGGTTCAGGTATTCAGGTAATGTCTTATTACAGAGGGGAAAAAATGTAAAAAAAAAAATATTTGTTACTTAAAATGGACTCCAGGGGAGAAAGCCTTCCTGTAATTTGGATAATCAGGTTTCTGTTACTCATAATTTTTATTAACACTTATTTATAATGTGCGACACATACAATTATGTTTTCCTAATATAATATAATATAATATAATATATTTTGCATAGTACTCAACATCATGGTAAAATATATTATCAAATGATGATACAAGTGGGTTAAAAATGTTATAAATGTATTTGTGTGTGCTTACACATTTATGAGCCAAACTAAATTATATGCAAATGACAGCCATTTAATGACTTTACGTAAGGTAGATTACATAAAGTTGCCAACATTTAGTAATAATGTTTCTGTTAGATGTCCTACTAAATAGGCAATAACATCATTTGTGAGCCTTTAATGAAGTTTTCTCAGTAGGAAATCCTTGACAAATTTCACACAAAAAAGTTAAAATGACACCTGCACCATCATGTTCTTTCAATATAAAAAATACTTTTCTCCATTTGTTTTGTTCCTTCCTTTTATCGCCACTCTGAAGAACAATTTAATTGCATTTTATAGCCATTGCCTGCTGAGCTTTCCCATTATCTTTGTCACAACTTCGCTCACTTCACTGCTTTAACCAAAATGGTAAGTGACCAGTGTTGGACTCTCCCAGGGGAGACCAGGAAAACTCCCGGTGGGCCCAGGTGTCAGTGGGCCTCTTGCTTATAACAATTTGGCCTATTTCATGTCCATCCCTATTTTTTATGTGGAAAAAGAGTCTTAATAATGGAAGAATAGAGTATAGTAAGATTTAAAAGAATAAGCTAATAAAGAGGTTAACTGAGGAGAGAAGGAATAATAGTTTGGAATGTTGGGCCCCTGGTCTAAGGTTTTCTTTTGAGCCCCTGGTATAAGGTTTTCTTTTGGACCCCTTTTCTAAGGTTTTCTGGTGGGCCCCTGGTCTAAGGTTTTCTGGTGGGCCCCTGGTCTAAGGTTTTCTGGTGGGCCCCTGGTATCCCAGTCCGACACTGTAAGTGACGACTATTTAATAAGAACTTTAGTGGCAACTCATGCAGGGTTTTGTTAAATATCTAAAATTCTGATGACACCAATACTTTTGTTAACACTGAAAAGAGACACACTATAGGGACACAAAAATACCCCAAACTGCAAAAATACTTAAAAATTCTTTTGCAGAGGACTCCATAGATGCAGTTTGCAGCCCTTACATGGGCTACTCGTGGTACCTCGCTTATAATACTTTCCATTAAAAAAATTGCTTCTGAGGAAGTGGCGTGAGGCCACGAAACGCATTGAGCGTGGGGTAGGATGAACTGTTGCTGAAGAATGTTTTTAAACTTCTGAAGATTAATAAACTTGGACTGTTTTAAAGGACCATAATACTGCCTGGTGCTCCGTGCTTTGATATACAGTGTTTGCCATAAAAAAATTGTTTCCTCGTTATCATTAGAATTATCCCTATTATATGAATCTTACATTTCAGCCTTCCACCCACAGGCTTCATGTGGTCCATGGAAGTTTATGGGTAGACTAGTGGTTATATTTTAGTATGATTGTGTTAATGGGATAAGGAAATCAGATTGCAAACTCTGTGGAGAACCTTTGTGAAATAGTGACCTTTTCCTGCAGAATATGCCTATGCTATAAAATAGCTGGATTCTGAATATAGGTGCTATACTCAAGTGTCTGGATGCTATGGACAAGGTTAACACTTATGTTTATAAATTAACTCATTCTTCTCTCATCTAAAATGCTTGGATTAGGATTTTCAAATCTGTACATTTTCTTGCAAGATTTAGAAATGCAATTACATTTATCTTTTTAAAGGAATGAACCTCCCTATACATCGTAGTTATAGTAAACTGTATGAATTATTTGCAATGTTTCTCAACGTGAGTTTATTACCACTTGTCTTTTTATTTTATTGATATTGCCTGTTGGTTTCCGTTACATTATTCTCTGTCCAAGATGTGGGTGGGCAACATATCCGGGGGCATCGCCTTTTACCTTGGGTTTATGGTGAATTGGGGCAAAACTCATGGCAGCAAATCACATTTTTGCTTTCATTGTTTTACTGGCAGCAGGCTAAAAAAAGTCTATGCTATGGGTTACTACCCAGTTGCAAATTTGCCCTGTGTTGGTAAGTGAACCTTGGTGTATGCAGCTAACCTTTTTTGCATAAAACCCAATCCATGGATTCAAAGAACCTTCTGTGGGGCCTGGAACCAATCCCAAAACAGGTTCTGTCCTCTGTAAAAAAAGAGCAAATGAGAGGCAAACTTTTAGAGTTAAAGGGCACTATACAACAAGGTATTATTCATAATAATACTGCTTAGTATGCAGATAATCATGCTGTTTTCATCTACCCTAAAATAAAACCCCAAATATGTAATGCTTCTGTGGTCTAAAACCTCAGCACTGCAAGCAGCCTTGTAATGTGTTGTTAAAACAATGTAGTTGTTCATGTGCAAAGAAGCAATAGCATTCAGTTAATAAATAAAGGTACCTTCAGTTTCCTGTATTCCCAGCACTGACGTATTTTAGGACTTAGTCAGTCCTCATCTGCATCCCAGTCAGAGCAATAGCATCATCCAATGCCTTTTATTGGAGTAATTGAGCTTGAAAGAGCTGCTATTGCTGTGCAAGTAGAATCAAAGCATTAAACACTCCACACAATTAATTCCACATAGTAAAATAATTATACTGAGTACATAATCATAGCATGACTTGATATAAAAAAAATCCAGAAACTTACATTTAAGCAATTAAAGGTTAACTAACAACAGCAGAGGCTAAGAAAAATAATGAATCATTGAGAGATAAAGTAAAAAGAACTTCCATCACTGTTAATATGGGAAAATGACAGTCAGCATAAAATCAAGGTCAAATCTAAATTTCATAAGACGCATGACAATTCATTTATTTATTTTTAAAATGGTCCATTTCGGATTATAGTGAAACAGCCTGCCTGTATTGGGTTCTAGTTTGGTTCTGTGCAGAGAACTATCTGCATGAATGTGTGCTTTGTGGATAACCAAGTGCTCTGGTTTCCATCTACCATATAAAACCATACAGCAACCAACAGTAAGTCTGATTAGTATGTTACACAATATTCTATAAATGTTTGTTTTTGTATGAATAAATCTGAAAACTTATTTTTGTATGAATAAAAACAATTCAAAGCTGATTGATCTGATCAGTGAATGGTGTGTTTCAATCCACCAGAATATAATTCTTATCAGTTGGATAAGTAATAAAATCATCACTCATAATCATGAAATGTTAATTGCTGCATCATTACAAACAATACAAATATGAAAAACAAATTTCACATTTGTGGAATGAATTGGAAGTAGCAAAAAAAGAAAACACCAAAAAGATGCTTTGCATTTTGAACATTTATGTCTCAGACCTTACGGTGTCTTATCAACACTGATGAAATGAATTTAAATCAAAGAGAGGGGAAAGGGAGGTTTATACTTAAAAAAAGAATAAATAAGAGACAATGAGAACTAAGTAAAATACTGTGGCATTCTTTAATTGATTACCATTCCTCTTTCATTACCCTATTGTTTCACACATTATGGGGCAGAATTTTTACACAATTTTTTTGCACCCAAACTCATACATTCAATTATATTTTCAAAACTCAAATGTTTGTGAGTAATTAAAAATTGAAAATTCAAATGTAAATATCCAGGTTTTATCTTAAAACTCAATCAATTTGAGTAGACATCAATTCAACCGATTCGATTCTTGATAAATATGCCCCTATCTGTCAGTGTTTACTAGAAACTAAGGGGTAGATTCACTAATGGCCAGATTTTCGAAGTGAAAAAACTTTGAAATTCGACCATTGAATTTTTTTTAAAGGGCTTTTTTTCGATTGAATAGGTCCATTTTTGAACAAATTACTTCGAAATTCGAATTTTTAAAATTAAAATTGTATTCGAATATTCACTTCCACCCTTAGTTAATGTGCCCCTAGATAGCCAATATTTAGTTAAAAATGACTATTTATTTGAAAAAGTAAAGATTTTCAAACAGAATGAATAATCAATAAAGGGAGATATTTGAGGCTATGCTAATTATTTCAATTGACCCACATATGATGAAAAAAAATTGTCATGTGGATAATGTATTGAATGTAAGTGACCAAATTGTATGTAAAATCGTGAGAGGCTAGTTATACAAAATAAAAGGTAGTCACATGGACACCTCCTCAAAAAAACCCTTAAAGGACCCCCCGGACAATGTAGGTCTATGTAAAAAGATATTGCATAAAACAACTGATATGTAAAACCCTGCTTCATGTAAATAAACCATTTTCATAATAATACACTTTTTTAGTAGCATGTGCCATTGAGTAATCATAAAAAGAAAATTGCCATTTTAAAAAATCCTGGGATCCTGGGATTCAACAGTGCACACAAACATACCAAACAAAATATAAAGTTAGGTCACATGAGCCAATTAATGGACAGAGTTCTGTCTTTTGCTTCCACACTTCTTCCTGTTACAGTTAGAGTTGAAATATTTCTGGTCAGGTGATCTCTGAGGCAACACACAGACCATCATGAAATGGTGGTTCAAGGCAAGGACGTAAAAGGGCAATACTTACTTAACTATATATACCAGTTTGATAAGATTATTCAATATGCCACTTAATTTGATATAAACTGTTGCTCAAGTATTCATTTTGGGAGTAAAGTTTTCCTTTAAACCAAGAAAGTGCTGCCAATGGATTTTTAAATCTGAAATGTAACATGAAATGGGAAACATCTACTGTAGGCACCTCCAAACTTTTTTGTGTTAATCAGAAAAGCATGATGATTAGCTTGTGGCTTTAATCTAGTCCTTAGCAAGATTTCTAGAAGTGTTAAAATATTTTTCCTCATCAGCTGTGGACAACTACATCTACTACATCTACAGTGGGACAACTTCTAAATTCTGGTTGTCTTTGCAAAACAGTGTTTATATACTGTTTAAATACACTATAATGCATTGTGCTGTTAACATGTTTTCCTTTATCTTCTAGCTTTGGACACAGTGCCAGATGATTCTTGCATTTTATCTGTGTTATGTTTCAGCAATATCTGGAACATTTTGTGCTTTCCCACCTCTCTTTTTTTAGTTTACCTAGGAAAATTATAAATATATCTATATATATTTTTTTTTCTAGACAGCCCACGCATTTCAAATCTTCTAGAATTTTCATTTTACGTGACTTTTGTAAGAATATATACAATAGCATGTTTAGGATTTGTTTTGTGCAGGAACTAGTCAGAAAAAAAGAAAATGAAGACCAGTTGAAAAGTTGCTTAGAATTGGCCATTCTGTAACAAACTAAAAGTTAACTTGATGGTGTACCCCTTTAAAGTAAATAGAGATTGTTTGTCAATATATTGAAATATATTCAAACTGGCCAATTGCATCAAATGTTCTGACCAGTCCGACAAGATTTCTGCTGCTTCAGTATACATTTATCACAGTTATCTCTGCCACTTGCTTTCCAAAGTTAAAACTCCCAAATGGTTGTATTTTTTATTGACCACCAAGAGAATAAAAGTAAAGGCAGAACTGGCCAGACCAGGGATAATGTTGATGTAGTTGGTCAGCTGAAATATATTGCAATATATGGATAAACAATCCCTGTTTTGTTTAAAGGGGTGGGTATTTTAAGTAGTTTAATGCACAACATGCCTCAATATTTATAATAATATTGATAATGATTAAGTTCAGAAAAACTCTTGACTTTTTCTGTATGAATTTTGTGGTCATACCCTCATTACACTACTGCCAAATTGTTTCAAATCAAGTGGTGAGCACAACTTTCCACAACTTACGGGAAGGATGGCCTTCCCGTAAGTTGGACTTTTCTGGAGTTTCTTAAAAAGGGATCCTATACTTTATAAACAAACTGTAAGAAAAGATTTATTTATGCATTGTAATATAGTGGATTTTTATATAATAAATGTTCTTAACAGAATTTTAACTTGGCTTTGACATTTTTGGATATTAATGGTTCATTCAAGCATTCAATCATTGTGAAAGAATAAATATTCACATTAAATATGATTTTCATGTAACATGAAGAAGACTTTGCAGACATTATCATGATAAATGTATTAAAAAGAATACTTTAGCATGCAACTAATTTATACAGTATATTAAAATTATGACAAATTCAAAGAAAAACTGTGTAGAAGTGGAAGTTTACAGACTCAGGCTAGGGCCACACAGTGATGAAATTAGCTGGCTGATTTCAACCATTGTCGGCAGTAGTAGCCTCCTCGCTTATTCTCAATTGAAAGTGTTGAATTGGCTTCTGTGTGAACAGATTCGGTGGATTTTGGTGAAGAACTGAAAGTCACTGCATTTTGAGCTGAAAGGTTTGCCAAAGAAATAAATCTATATCTTTCTTTTATGGTACAGTCTGCTATAATGTTTCAATAAACTTGCAGGGAAGCTCACCTTAAATAAGACTAAAATAAATTATTTAAACAGGATATGGTTGCAAGATAAAAAGCTACATCCTGTGCCTTTCTTCTTTGGCAAGGGCAGACACAATCATTCATTAAACGGGGGGGGGGGGTTAGTTTGCTTTAAACAAAACTAATGAGTATCAAACAGTGTGTCATCAATACTAATCTAAGGGTTCTTGCATTGCTTAAGAACTAGTAAGAGTTAGTCATTGCAGTTAATGAGGTATTACTCAATGCAGCCACAGCCTGTTTAATTTAAAATTAACAGAGGTTCAAAACACTAGTTTTATTACTCATGGCTATGGAGTTTTTTTGTAGCTTAATGCATATTTAACATTAACAGAGATCTGAACCTTCAATATGATAATTAGCAGTCTGAATCTTTAGTGGAGAGTTGATAATGGCTACATCTGATTTCCCAACTAATCTTAAATGTGCATTAGTTAGAAATTGACAGACATTTGCTCAGATCCTTAGTATTCTTGAAAATATTTAACTGCTTTATCTTTTCTGTTGTCTGCTGCTATTCGAAAACCAACATCATAGGGCAGATATAGTGGCATTTAGATTTGGAGGTGGTAGATTAAACATGTTAAATATCTTCACTGCTGAACAAAGAAAAATAATTTAAATGTACATTATATATGGAGGTTAATCAGGGGAGATCTTGCCCATTTAACTGCCGGAGGCAATCTTTGTTTTGCTGCCCCTCCCTCCCCACAGCACTGACTTTTTCAGAGCCGGACGGGGTGGGAGGGGTCCTTATCGATAGTGTAGAACCATTTTCATAATAATATACTTTTTAAATAGTATGTGCCATTGGGTAATAGAAAATAGAAAATTGTCAATATAGACCCCTGGGATCGTATGATTCATCGTGCACACAAACATACCAAATAAACCATATTTGTTAGGTCACATGTGCCAATTAACAGACAGAGTTCGAAGGATTGCAATTCCACCAAAATTAGATGGTCGAATTTGAGGGTTAATTAAACCTCGATTCGACCCTTAATAAATCTGCCCCTTAGAGTTGTAGTATTTCTAGTCAGGTGACACACAGACCATCACCAAATGGTGGTTCAAGGCAAGAGATGTAAAAAGAGAATATTTACTTAAATATATTTAAAAAATTTACTATAAAATATGAATTTATTAAACCCAGAGGCTGCAAAAATTCTGAAAATCCAGCATCTCAGACCTGCCAAGGTCAGTGGGGCAAATTCACTAAAGGTGTAAAGCGTCTAATGCTAGCACTAATTCGCCAGTGTTACGTCATTTCGTAACTTCGCAAATTCACTAACACTGACTCTGGCGAATTTTCGCTAGCGAAGTAGATAGACTAGCTCAACTTCACACCCTTACGCCAGGCGAAGTTGCGACGAAGGATCGTAATTATGCATTCACTAAGATGACCATTTTACCGAACGTTACCACTTATGCTAGACGTTACTTCGGACGTATTCAACCCAATATCAACAAATTCTTCAGGATAATGTTCAAGCATCAGTCACAAAATTGAGTTTATGCAGGGGTTGGATATTCCAACAAGACAATGACTCTAAACACACTTCGAAATCTACAAAAGCATTCATGCAGAGGGAGAAGTACAATATTCTGGAATGGCTGTCAAAGTCTTGAATATCATCGAAAATTTATGAGATGATTTGAAGCAGGCTGTCCATGCTTGGCAGCCATCAAATTTAACTGAGCTGGAGAGATTTTGTATGGTCAAAAATACTGCCATCCAAAATCCAGACGCTCATCAAAGACCTTAGGAGGGGTCTAGAGGCTGTTACATTTGCAAAAGGAGGCTCTTGATATAATATCTCTGTTGGGGTGCACACATTTAACCACCTGTCTAATTTTGTTATGATGCATATTGCATATTTTCTGTTAATCCAATAAACTTTATATTAAAAGGAAGTTGCTGCTTTGAAAGCTCAGCCAATAATAAACAAAACTCCGAAGAATTAAGAAGGGTTCCCAAACCCTTTCATATTATTGTATATTACCCTTTTCAGAAGCTTTTCTACCACTTATGTCAAACTAACAGAACTAGTTTTTAGGCTGAGAACAGAATTCCTTTTTAAATAGTTTTTTTTTTAAATAGTTTTTTTAAATAGTTTTACCACATAATTTAATTTACCAGTACCATGGCACCCATGATTTTAACCTGGACAGCCTGGTTTTAGGAAGGGCTGCATGGTTCAAAACTGCAAGCCGTTTTTCCAAATTAGGAAAACAGGGACTTACGTGCCAGTTGTCACACCATAGTCCCGTCCCATGACATTATCAACCCACCAGGAGTTAGCTACAAGTAAAGGTGAAAAGCCTAATGCTAGAATTCAAGAGGTTTGGCAATCACAACACTAAGCTAATTTTGTACCCTGGGGTGAATACCATCTGGTCCCAGACCTTTGTTTTTCTTTACATGCAAAATACCTTTTGAATTTACTTGTGAGTAACCCATGCATCAGTAGTTATATTACTAGAATTGGGACTATTAAAAAGGCAGCCTTGATTAGATGTTTCCTCAGTTTTGTAAACAGATAAAAAATAACGATTCAGAATGTTTGCTTTTAACCTCCCTCTGGAGGTGGAGTCGAACCACTTCTTGCTTAAATTTTTTTACTGTTTACTTTTATTTATCATATATTTTTATATATCCAGCATATGAGTGTACTTTAAGAATTTTGGGCAATTTATGGAATGTATTAACTATATGTTTATGACCATTCCACCACCAGCGGCAGTGGACTGTGCCTGCCTTCCATCACCTACCTCTTGCTCCACTGCAGTACTGTCCAACTGTTTCCATATTGGACCAACTTCTTAATAATAAAGGCCAAGTTGCAGCTGCAGTTCCTTCTAGATATAGATGTTCAAAACATCCACAGTATTTGTCCTTTTTTTCAAAGTATAATAATTGCAGATACTGTAACAATTTAATCATTCTACATTAGTACAATAGTTACTTACTAATGTAGCCAAATATCTCTAAATTGTTCACCATCCACATCTATCAATAAATATCCCTGAAGGTTTTGTAGGAAGGTTTTCCATCATGAGTAGAGTAGAAGACATGCTTGTAAAACAAAGTTATTGAAAGAAGCATTTCCACATGATTTCCATCTAGCAGTTTCAAATGATTTACCATAATGTGTTTTAAATGTGTTCTCATGGATGAAGGCAAAGGTATTTATTTTACTAAATGAAAATAAAGCTGAATTATTTTAACATATAAAAAGAAAAATCCATTATACTAGACAAATGAACTTTTTCACATATGGAGCATTCCTTAATGCATTGGTTCCCATTACACTGTGGGAGCATCGAGCTGTGAAACAGTTAATGGTATTTTAACTTTACAAGCTCAAGAGGACGTTGAGTGCTTGAGACCTACGCTTTATGGCAGTTTTTATGCTCTTCTTCGCCAGCCTTATAGAGCGAGAGGTTTATTCATTAAATCAATGACTTTCACACATGTTTCTAACCTAGAGTTCAGGACTTCATTTTACATTTGAATGATTTTTCGAAGCATGTGGGGGATATATGTTTGCAGAGCAGGCTGGTCGAGTTATAGTTTTCTGTGGATGCTCAAACTGGTCTGTTTCCTGGATTCCAAACTACTACTTTGACCCCAATTCTGATTCTTGCTGCATGCCTTATTGAACTCTAGCTTGAACGAAATTATGCTTATGCCTGACCCCTTTGATTACAGCAGACTTTTACCCGAAGCTTCCTCCTTGTTCCAGACTTTTTACGCTGGAAGTCGATAGACCCCCTGAAACATTGATTATTTATATTGTTTTTATTCCAAGATATTAAGGGATACATGCAGTGTTAATATAAATGAAATTTGTTACCACAGCGCCACCTGCTTGTCAGTTTCTGACCAGTCTGACCACCAAGTAGTCAAGGAAGTTGTCAAGAGAAAAAAAGAGGCTGCTCTAATGTTCTTCTGGTTAGGAAAGATTTGAAAAGGGCTTTAATTTTTTTCCTAAGCAGAAGAACATCAGAGCAGCCTCTTTCTTTTTCCTGACAACTTCCTTGACTACTCGGACTGGTGGTAAACTGACCAGCAGGTGGAGATGTTGTAACTGAATTCATATTAACAGTACATGTATCCTTTAATATCTTGGATTTAAAGAAAAATAAATAATGAATGTATATTACAAAATTGCTTGAATAGCACCCTCTTTAATTTTACATTCACTTATTTTAAAGGTTTACTTATCCTTTAAGTATTCGTTTGGGGGTATCTTTTACCTTTAAGGCAGAGGCAAAGTACTCTCTCTAAATTTCAACCAGCTGGTGAGGAGCAAATACATTGTAAAGATCTGAAGACGTTTCTGTAGACTTGCTACAACAGAGCACAGCTACTGCTCAGAATCATGATACTGGGAGTATAAAATTGAATATAATGAAAACTAACAATAATAAAACACTAATTCAAACATGCTCAGAAATCAGACACTTTCCAAGACCCCCTGTGATAAGTTTGAAGTCCTGGATCATTGCTGCTATTGACAAGTAAGGATGGCGCGAACTGTTCGCCGGCGAACTTGTTCGCGCGAACATCCGCTGTTCGCGCTCGCCAAAAGTTTGCGAACGTCGCGGTCTTGGGTTCGCGTCAATTTGGCGCATTTTTTTTGCCGCATTTTTTTTGCCCTCTCACCCCAGACCAGCAGATACATGGCAGCCAATGAGGAAGATCTCCCTGGACCACCCCCACACACCCCCTGGACCAAAAAAAAAAAATGTGCATACCTCCCAACTGTCCCTTTTTTGCGAGCTCAACCCTCTGTCCCTCATTTGTACTGGAAAGACCCTCTTTTTGGAGGACCCTCTTTCACTGGAAAGACCCTCACTGAACAGCCAGAAAAAGAAGCAAAGATTTGAACTTGGCTTTTGGCAGAGAGTCCAGAACAGCTAACAGGTGCAGGTAAGATACTTTGTAACACTTTTGACATAAGAAAATAATGGATTTTTCTTTTCCCTTGATCCCCCTCTGGCATGCCACTGTCCAGGTCGTTGCACCCTTTAAACAACTTTAAAATAATTTTTCTGGCCATAAATGTCTTTTTTAGCTTTTAAAGTTCGCCTTCCCATTGAAGTCTATGGGGTTCGCGACGTTCGCGAACCGTTCGCGACGTTCGCGAACCGTTCGCGCGTTTGTCGCAAGTTCGCGAACGCGTCCGCGAACTTTTTTGCCGCGGTTCGCGCCATCACTATTGACAAGCAGAAACTTCAGGGTGATACAATAAGGCAATTATAGAAAATATGGCATGTAAGTCATATTAATCTTTAGGGGTTAGCTCTCTTTAAATGCATACTCTTATGCATATTCCTGAGTAATGAGGAACCATTCCACAGAGGAGACATTAAAGGGGTGGTTCTCCTTTAAGTTAACTTTTACTGTGTTCTAAAATGACTAATTAAAGTATTAACTGGTCTTCTAGTTTTATAGTTTTTTTAATTGTTTGCTGCCTTCTTTTGACTCTTTCCAGCTATTGCTCTGTGAGGCTATTTTGGTATTGTTACTTTATATCTGTTTACCTTATTTTACTTTACTTCATCTTCAAATATATTTGAATGCTTAAAAGTTGGCTTTAATTTATTAATAAGTATTTATATTTTTCTTTTTCTTCAAGCATACTCGAACTCCGCTTTCCTAGATCAGGGCCATAGCAGAAATGACTTTTAAGTCAATGATAACAGGTGCTACTGTAACATTCGTGCACACAGTATATTTGTTTATAGATCTTACCAGAATAATAAAACTGAATTCCAGTTTCTTAAGCCAGCAATTTTTTCCCCAAGGTTAAAATAGTTTCTCTCTTTACAGTGACACTACAAAAGGCACATTGCTTCATGTTATTCATATTATTCCAAATGTTGGAAGAAGTGTAGGGATTCTGATTAAAATGCCAGAACAGTCCAACTCTTGGATGAATAGAACACAAGAGAATATCTTTATTTAAGAAAAATACTTGTCATAGAACAATATTCTTATCATAGAGTTTATACATCACTCTCCCAAAATGCATAGCATAATTATTTTTTTTAAAACACACAGTATCGCAAGTGAGCTCATCCTATTCTACTGGAATTAAAATCTACATCCTACCCATGATACCCTTGACACCTGCACAAATCTTATATAAAGGGCTGTATTTATTAAAGGAATATATAGAATGGTTCTGCACTTGACTGGGTTTGCAAATGCTTCACCTCTGTATACATATCTATTTTTTTATTCCATAATGTATAATTTTGCAAAAAGATATTTGCTTTATACCACTTTAAAAAGGTGACATGTTTTTCAACAAAGAAACCTGTCATAACAGATTGGCATACACACTTCAATGAAATATTCTTTAAAAAAAAAATATATATTCAGTGTTCTAGAGGACTGTGGAAGCTGATATAAAAATGTAGAAACATTAACCAGATTTGTTTATGGCTGACATTCCATATAGTCCATTTTGGTTTAGAGCTAGCAAGATTTTATAGTTCATTTTTTAATTATTGTACCGTCACAAACTTTGACAGTGGTTTAATTTTTGTAGATTTAAATTGTGAATTTAAAGGCATTTTAAGTTTCCATTGGGTGAAATAGACAGACAAACAGACAGAAACACAGACCTAGTAGAGTAATAGATGATGGGCAAATGTTTCCTCTGCTCTACCTGGCAGATTATCATATTTTAACATTGATGGCGGCATAACTTTTAAATTTAATACATATACCATGTTCCACATCAGGTGTAACAGATAATGACAGCAAACTTTCTCCTTTTGTTTTCCTGGCATTATTGAATATTTTGGATGTTCCTTTTAAAAACAGTTTGTGGATTTAATGCTGCAGTCATTTTGGCATAAAGGTCATTTTGTGGTTTTTTGAACTATCTAACTCCTGTTTCATCTGTTCCAGTGTGCTGACTTTAGAGCAATTCAATGTACTGGCCTTACGAAGAAATAATGCATTGGTTCAATCCACCTTTGTGTATGTAAATTAAATAGACAGTTAGTTCCATGTTTTCATCCCTTCTATAGATTTTTTGGGGGTGTTTTTCCACCCTAGACTTCATTCCATCACTGTTCACTGGAAGACTATATTTTATAGTATTTTATATTTTTGAGATCATCTTTTTTCTCCAACACCAAGAAGTATCACTCCTTGTGCAACAGAGGAAAAAACATCTCAAATTCATCTCCCTCATAATGTCAACCCACACAAAGTTACTAGAACACACTGTTTCTATAGGTCATAAACACTTTTATAGCACTACTGATAACTGAAAATTAATTTTGCATCTTGCATCCAGTAGTAAATAATACCTATAATCATATTCAGACACAAATACTTAGGGACTGGTTCATCAATGTTTGGCTATTCTGAGCTGTAACAATACAAGTACATTAGAGAACAGCATAGACAGATAACTGGGGATCTGTTCTCCTTTTAATTAAAAAAACAGAGGCCACCCCTTTGGATTAGAGGAACAGAACTTTAATTTGAAGAGGTGTAGGTGGTTCTTTACGGTGAGGACTGTGAGGTTGTGGAATGTCATAGTAACATAGTAAGTTAGGTTGAAAAAAAGACACACGTCCATTAAGTTCAACCTTTTTTTTTTCTTTTTTTTTACCTGCCTAACTGCTAGTTGATCCAGAGGAAGGCAAAAAAAAAATTCCTTCCTGACTCCAAAATGGCAATCGGACTAGTCCCTGGATCAACTCTTACTATGAGCTATCTTCCATAACCCTGTATTCCCTCACTTGCTAAAAAGCCATCCAGCCCCTTCTTAAAACTATCTAATGTATCAGTCTGTACATTTGATTCAGGGAAAGAATTCCACATCTTCACAGCTCTCACTGTAAAAAACCCCTTCCGAATATTTAGGTGGAACCTCTTTTCTTCTAATCAGAATGGGTGACCTTGTGTCAGCTGGAAAGATCTACTTGTGAATAAAGCATTAGACAGATTATTATATGATCCCCTTATATATTTATACATAGTTATCATATCACCCCTTAAGCGCCTCTTCTCCAGCATGAACATCCCCAATGTGGCCAGTCTTTCCTCATAGCTAAGATTTTCCATACCTTTTACCAGCTTAGTTGCCCTTCTCTGTACCATCTCTAATACAATAATGTCCTGTTTGAGTGATGGAGACCAAAACCATATTCTATATGTGGCCTTACAAGTGCTTTATAAAGTGGAAGAATGACCTCCTCCTCCCGTGACTCTATGCCCCTTTTAATACAGCTCAATACTTTATTTGCCCTTGATGCCTCACCTGGAGTATGCAGTGCAGTCTTGGGCTACAGTCCTTTAAAACGATATTACTGAGCTGGATATAACGAAAGAATGTGCAACTAAATGGGTTAAGGGCATGAAAGATTTATATTATAGGGGCCAGTGCACACAAAGCTACGGTACTGGGGGAGATTAGTCGCTCAGCGACAAATCCCCTCTTCTGCAGTTGACTAATGTCCACTAAATGCTTTTCTGCCACCCTCACAAAGAAATTCGGAAAGCTTTAACAATCCAAATGCCATCTTGCCGGCAATTTACATTCTAGCCAGCAGGAAGGCAGTTCGGGGAGATTAGTTGCCCTAAGAAGAGATTTGTCGCTGGGCAACTAATCTCCCCAGAAGCGTGTGCCCTGTCCCTAAGAGTAAACTGTCAATGTTGGGGTTGTTTTCTCTAGAAAAAAATATGCTTGTGAGTGGATTTGATTACTGTTTACTGTGACAGATAGTAGGGGAACTTTTCAGTGTAGATGGTTCCTAACAATGAGGACAGTGAGGTTGTGGAATGCATTGCTGGATGATGTGATGGTTGATTCTGTTAATGGCTTGGATGATTTCTCTGTAAAGCACAATATCATAGGTTATTGTGATATTAAAATCTACAGTTAGGATAGATATTGGTATATATAGTTTGTGAGTGTGTAGAGGGGTCAGTGTGTGTATATGTGCACTGGGGATCATTTGGAGGGGTTGAACTTGATGGAGTTTGGTCTTTTTTTCCAACCCCATTAAAACTATTTACTGCAATGGGGAGGGTAAAAGAGAAGTACTGAAAGACAACAGGAACAGTCACTTAGATGATGTGCATGGGGGGTTGGATCCCCCTTTAACTGTACCATGGAGAAATGTGGAAGTAAAAGACAAAGTTCTGTCAATTCATTGACAAATGTAACCTCTAGGGCTGTGATCTTTCAGTCCAATGAGATCTGGCCAGGGGAGCGGGCCATGATATTACAGTCACATGAGCAGAGATGTCATGGGATGGATTGGGTGATGCTGAGAGGCAGAGCCATGATGTCAGTAGCAGGATTATGATGTGGCGATCGGGCAATGTCAATCAATGACAGAAACCTGGCAGGCCCTTCAAAAGGCTGGGCTCTCAAAAACAGACAGGTGGCAACCCTAGTAACCTGCGAACTGTTGAAGCCAGTGGGCAACCCTTAGTACTTTGTTTAGGATTATCTAGTGGTATATAGTGCATATTCCTGAAGACTGCTCAAGTGATGGTGCAGAAACACTGAAAATAAAATATCAACTTTATCTTTTCACTTACCAAGTCCTTGAGTGCTTTTTTTTTTTTTTTTTTTACCAACTATGTATTGAGATTTTTGACCAGCACCTAGGTGGCCTTATCTTGTTTGGAGTGTACCAGGCTGGGTTAAGCATAGTACAAGAAAAGTATATTTTTTAAGAAAATAGTATATTTAGATTAAGAAGTTTTACATATGGGTTGTTTTATGCAATATATATTTATAGAAACTGGAGAACTGCTGAATAAAAAGTGAACCTGAAAACCAATAGCAAATTGTCTCTGAATATCACTCTCTAAATCATACTAATAGTTAACTTAGAGGTGAACAAGCCATTTAGCAGCATTTTAAACTGTAATATTATCTACTGATTGGTTGCTTTAGGTTGCAAGATTGTGGTAATCTGTAGCAATGCCAGTATATTTCTAATACAATATGTGCACTTAGAACAACCCCCAGAGCACCCTCAATGTTACTGGGATCTTGTATTTACTATAAACAAAATTAATAGTAAAGTACAAGCAATTGGGCCAGTAAATTGCTTAACTGATGCCAAATGTAACCAGTAAGCTACAGGCTGCAGGTGTTTTACGTTAAGGAATAATAATGGTCTCTGAACAGACTGTTCAGCTCATGAAAAAAAAGACTTAAAATTCTGTATTTACCTTTAGATGCCAAAAAGTGGGAATGTAATATTTTGAGATTTGGCAGAAAATCTATTTATCTTGGATGATAAGGATGACTAAATATTTCTCAGACAAAGATCCTGGAAATTATGAAATTGTGTGATTTACATTAATGCGGAGAGCCAAGAAATATAATAGTGATTTCATACAGTACATAATGTTTTATTAGTAGACATTGTGCAGCAGGTGTGGCCATTTGATTTGAATCTAGGATCTAGCTGCCAACACTTTCCAAATATAAAAGGATTATGAATGAGTAATAGCACTTACAATTCTTTCTTACCCTTTTGATGCCCATTGTTTTTCAAGTTGGTTTAAGTTTTTGCTAACTTTTTTACTTTGGTGAACCACAACATGGGCTTGTTTTGATCAATAAAATGTTGTCACCCTCTCATCATCAATTTCATCCTTGTTCACTAGGGTCAGACTGGGTTAGCAGAAAACCAGCAAAAAACTGTTGGGCCCTGACCCTCAGGGGGGGTCCCATCTCTGCAGGATACTGGAAACCACAACTCCCAATCATGGCAAGGTAAAGCAAAACCCAAGCAGACTGGTGCACGTGTGGAAGGGTAAAACAGATTTATTTCTTAGAAGCTTGTGACAGAGGGGCCCTAAGGTGGCAGCCTCAGTGGACCCCACACACACCAGTCTGAAACAGCTGATGACTGACTTTGCATTTCTCTCTTTAATGTGTTATGTCAGTTAGCATTAATAGGTTCAAAATTAGTGATGTGCAAACTTTGGGAGTTTTGCATCTTGTAATAGTTTATGAAACCACAGAAAATTTGTGAAACTTCAATTTTGCAGAGATTATATAAAGTCAATGGGAAAGTTAAATTGTGGTAATGGAAAAACTTCCATATTGCCACTTTCTTCCAAAAATAGCTTTGACCTCTTTCAGTAACATACTGTCTAGATATCCTTTGTCCCAGGTGCTTGGGTCACAAATAAGCCAAATCAGGTTAACCAAAAACAGCTCCTTATAGACAGGTAGAGGGGCTGGGGAGAACTCTGATCCCATTGGTTGATTTGTTAATCTACAAGAGGCAGATTCATGAAGTCTGCTGGGAACTTTTTTTAGTTTAGTTTAAGTACACCCTGACCCCAGCTGCGACTCTCATTGCCCAAACGTGGGCTCCTGCTCAAAAAATTTTTCAATTAAAAAAATGTGGGCTTAATACCCAAAATTTTTTCAAAACATGAAGCAGTGATCACGGGGCCAAACGTACTCAGTGACCGCCTTTTTGCCCATCCCCCTGCTCCCTCATTTTGCATAATGGCTCTAACCCAGTCACTTGCATGCATCAGAGAAGACGTCCCAGTCTGATGCACACTCATTGACTCACTCAAGGTAGGCCTGCACTGTAACCAATTTGTAGAACTAGAGCCACACTGATGCCTTGACCACCACAGATAATGGTACACCAGAGGAAGGTGAAAACTCTAGCACTTCTCAGCCAATTAGTGATATGAGGAAAATTCCTTCCTGACACCAACTAGGCGATCAGTTGAAACAACCCTGGAGCACCTTGTTCTCGACCGGATCCATTTTGCCTAGGGAGGGAGGGTGGGAAACAAAAAACAAGTAAGTATGAGCACGTCACACATAGCCTCACCTTAAGAACCCTGCCCTACTCACTGCTCCTGCTCTACTCCCCCAACCTGCCCACTTTTTTCCCGCCATTGCCAGCCCCCTTCCTTTGTTGCCACCTGGGGGCTAGCTGGAAAGGGTGAGGGGAGGCTAACCACTGGACTTTAGGCAGAAGGGGGCCCTGCCTAACTCCATTCTGGCCTAAACTGCCCTAATTTCCCCCTTTGTGTGTTTTTAGCTAACCTGGCCAGATCAGTCTGCCATCCATTGTACTTTTTACTTAGCCTTGGAGGACTCACAGCCCCCTTTCAGATATTAAAGTGCACTTCTCATAGCAAACTTGTATCCACTCCAGAGGTGCAGACTTATATAGCCAGAACTTGTGTTGGGGAAACCATATTTTGGACAGATGCTCCCAGCAAGTGCTATACTAACCAAATCAAGAGGGAGCTCCTAGGTCAGACAGTAATATTGGAAAACTATGCATCAGCAAAGTCTCAGAATGCTCATTATGTGCATGCATGTTATGTATAATCGGTTTACTCCTTCCCATATCTAAAGTAACACTGATCTCTGAAGGCTCAGCTAGTATGAAGCCTTTATACTTAGCAAACACACTCAGGAAAAAATCAAGGTAATGTACTAGATGGTTTTAAGTTTGCTTCTTGTCTGGTATCTTACAGAAACCATTGCAGAAGGTAGCATCAGAGGCGATTTTAGGTTAGGTGGCTTTTGCAATACTGCCCCCTCCCTCCCATTGTTTACCTTTTCTGCTCCAGAGGGGTTCATAGCCATAACTTCATTCATTGCACTAGAAAATCTCTTACAGGCACCTCCCCCCAATTACCTACCTCATGGTAAGAGTGCCCTGTGCCCCTAAGTAGCATTTACGGGTCATGTGATATTTTGCTATGGGTCTCTAGATGTGGACAAACATAAATATCTAATTTAATGCACTGACCAGGCCTGTTCACCTGGTATTAAGACAGGCAATGGCATAAAGGGACTGTGTCATAAATTGAAGGGGTGATGATACAATGGGGTGGGGCGATGGTGAAATGGCATCATACACATGTGCATTTCATTCAATAGTTGTAACTTTTCTAGCTTGCATGCCCACACATGTAGCTCCCTCCTTATTTATAATAAATTACCTTTGCATTGCCATAGCTGAGAGGTACTCAGTCCAGAATTAATATAAGCATGTACTATTCCATTTCTTTAGATAATCTAGCCACAGGAGGGCATTCTTTCTCTTGAAATGTAATGATGTTTCCTTGTAAGGGCAAGATGGCTACTTCCAATTAATGATGAAACAAGGCTCCCTCTGTGGAATAATCTGCAAATATGCAATATGTTTTACTGAAAATTTACAGAAGTACAATATAATTTTGCACCTTGCTAATAAATATAGCATATTTTCCCTTTTAGTACAATGTGACACCACCTTAATTAGTGGTATTTTTGTTTTTTTCACTTCACTACAAGAGAAAGGTTCATGTTAGGAATATGTGGAAGTATAAAATGTTGAACAAAATATTGCAACTTGAGACATCTAAATGACAAAAACTGACTTCTGTCTGAAAATTGTGAATGTTATAAACGTGAATTCCATGTGGTAAAATAATCTTTACAAAGAGCTTTTCCCCGCACTGCTTATGGTTCACTGGCAAATCGGTGCACAAGTGTTGAAGACCAGCATGCTGGCTAACAATGTCTAATTACTGGCAAAATAAAAGCAACTCCAAAATGCAAATGGCAAACAAGAATTGTTTCTCCTTCCACCAAAAGCATCCTCCCAAATGAATCACATAACCTGATATCTATTCATCTAAAAGGTAGAACAGTGACATCCATTGGCAGCACCAACAGTGAACTAGATATGACTTCTTATTTCAAATCTGCTGAACTTTCAGTTTCAAACAAAAGATACTAAAGGTGCAAAGGATGTAGTGACAAATTGTAATTCCTAAAACAAGCCACCAGGCACATTTTTCATGTTATTCACCGCTGTGGCTTATTTATAGTGACAGACGCAGTGGCAATTTTGCATATGCTATTCATGCAGTTAAATGCCACTGGTTTAAATACTTTGTGTAGTTATATGCACATGTAGTTTTTCGCCTGCTTCTGAGTACGCTTCTTCTTGATCCCTGCCATACCTCACTTACGTTTTTTGGGCTACACACTTCCTTGCTGGCTTCCGCAGCAGAAAGCCTGGGGGCCCCAAAAGGACGTTGGTAAACACTGGAACCACAGGGCCCCCCTTGTGTGACCTAAGGTACTGTTCACTACACAAGGTTCCTGCTTACAAGATTGTTACAGTTAGCTTGAGCCACCATGGAACCTTCCCAGGCCTCTGCTTCCTTGACCATGGAGGTTTATTTTGATGTTATGATGAAGGGTCTGGACAGTCAAGAGGCTCAGCAGGCTCATCTTGCCCAGGCCTTACAGAATATTACAGCTCGCTTAGAGGCCCTCCAAATTTCGGGCGCTGGAGGTGCTCCTTCTTCTTCACTTCATTTGCCTTCACCTGCAAAGCCTCCCAAGATTCCTGCTCCGGTTCATTTTGGAGTTGATCCGGATGCTTGCCGATGATTCAATTTGATATGGCCCCTGACCAATTTGCGAAAAAGGTTCCAAGGTTGCCTATATTATCTCTCTTCTTCAGGGAAAGGCCCTTGCTTGGGCTTCACCATTAATGGATGGAGATTATCTTATGGTTCATGATTCCACAGCTTTTCTTTCGACTTTTTGACAAATCTTTCTTGTACCAGGCCGTAAGTTAAATGACTCTGACCAACTCATGAAGATCAATCAGGGATCCAGTACTGCCTTTGAATATGCCATCAATTTCTGGACTCTAGCTGCGGAAGTGTCTTGGTGACAAAGTCATCACCGCAGCTTTCTTGAGGGGGCTTCATGAGGATCTCAAGGATTAGTTGGTGACCCAAGATCTACCTACTTCCTTCAATGAATTTGTTGTCTTCATTGATAAAATTGATTCCTGAATGAGGGAAAAGTCCACTTTGAAGTGTCGTACTCGCAAGTCTTCAACGTTTTTCAGGCTTGAATTCTCCTCTCCAATTATCTCTTCTTCGCCTGTTCAAGTTGATCCAATGCAGATTGGAGCAACTCGGTTAAAGCCTGAAGAGAGAACTGTGAGGAGAGTGGCTAGTCTTTGTTTGTATTGCGGCCTTGCTGGACATCTCATCAGGTCTTGTCCTACTAAACCCCAGAATCAGGGAAACGCTCCAGCCTAGGTGTGAGGGGGGAGTCTCCCCTAGGCAAGATTTCTGCACTCCCAGTTTCTCCCTGTTTCCCTTTGAGATCCTTGAGATCCACTTACAAGAAAACCTTTCACGGTGTCGTGGACTCCTCAAGCACAGGAGGCTTTTTTGACGCTCAAAGAGTCATTTACTTCTGCTCTTATTCTTCACCATCCAGATCCTTCCGGGCCTTTTTTCATGGAGGTCGATGCTTCCGAGGTTGGAGTTGGTGCCATTTTTGTCTCAACGGGCAGAACTCCAAGGGACCTTTCACCCCTGTGCTTATTTTTCCCATAAGCTTTCCCCAGCAGAGAGGAATTACAATGTAGGTAATGAACTCTTGGCTATCAAGCTTGCGTTGGAGGAGTGTCCAAGGGGTGAAGGACCCCATTACCATTCTGACTGATCTGACTGAGAACCTTGAATACAACTCTTCTGCAAGAAGACTCAATCCCCATCCAGCCCGTTGGGCTTTGTTCTTTTCCAGATTCAACTTTTTTATTTTGTACCGTCCTGGTTGTCCTGATTGTTTTTTATAACACAGCAAAGGGTTTCTCAAGTTCTTGAATGGGCTCATTCCTCAAAGATTGTCGGGTCATTCCGGTATCAAGAAGACTCGCAAGTTTGTTTCGAGATATTGTTGGTGGCCTTCACTTGCTAATGATGTTAAACTCTTTGTCTTGGCCTGTACTGTTTGTGCATAACAGAAGACTCCTTACCATGTGGTCTTCTCCAACCTTTACCCATCCCACTCAACCTTGGCAAGACATTGCTATGGACTTTGGTGTGTACTTGCCTAGATTATGGGATATGACTACCATTCTAGTGGTAGTAGACAGAATTTCCAAGATGGCTCATTTTGTTCCCCTAAAGCAGCTTCCCTTGGCTTCTGGCCAAGCTCAAGTCTTCATTAAAGAAATATTTTTCTTACTCGGGGTTCCTCAATCTATTGTGTCTAACCATGGGGTACAGTTTGTATCCAGATTTTTGCAGGCTTTCTTGAAACATTTGGGCATCAAGTTGAATTTTCCTTTAGCCTATCATTCTCAGAGTAATGGTCAAACTGAGAGGACCAATCAGATCCTGGTGCAATTCCTACGCTGTTTCATTTCACAAAACCAAGACAATTTTGTTCCTTGGGCTGAGTTTGCTCACAACAATCTACAACACAACTCGCTGGGGTCTTTTTTGGGGGTTTTACATTACATTCGGCTAGAATCCTTCTGCCCTACCACCTGAGATCTTTAAGTCCGAAGTTCCAGCAGTGGATACTATTGTCCACAATTTTAAAGAAGATCACCAGTCTCTATTAAAAGCTTCCTCTTAGCAGAAAATTTCAGCTGATAAACAATGCAGTGTGAATCCTCCCTACCGAGTTGGAGATTTTTTCTGGCTTTCCACAAAGCACATCAAACTATGCTTGCCTTCTCCCAAGTTTGGTCCTCGCTATGTGGGTACTTTCAAGATTAAGAAAATAATCAACCCTGTATCTATCAGTTTGGATTAGCCTTCTTCCATGAGCATCTCAAATTGTATCATGTGTCCTTGGACAAACCTTTTGTCAAAAACATTTTTTCGCTTGATCAATCCCCTCCTGCGCCCATTGTTCTTCAGGATCTTCAGGAGTTTGAGGTTCAGGAGATTCTGGATTCCAGGAGAGTGAGAGGCAAGCTCCAGTATTTTGTTCATTGGAGGGGTTTTGGACCTGAAGAAAGATCTTGGATGAGAGCTGCTGACACTCATGCTCCTCATCTGGTCCAGGCCAGGAAGTTTCCTGATAAGTGTCAGGAGTCCCCAGAGGGTACTCCAGAAGGGGGGGGGTACTGTAAGACGCACCAGGAGAGTTTGGCACTCTCTTACCTCCCAGCGCATCTCTTCCAAGGCTCCTGTGCGCAGACTCGAACTTCCGGATTCCCCTGTTTTTGGGACGCTGGGCGTTATGACGTGTACATCACTGCACTGAGCGTTGTGACGTCAGGAATTGGGTGCCGGATTCAAACTTGGTGCCAAATCTTCTTTAAAGGTGCAAGTCTCCATTTTGAATGTGCCCAAGCTGGCTTCAGTTTATGCTATTCCTGCTAAAACGTAATTTTGTCTTTGGATGTCCTGGTTTTGACCTTTGTCTGACTCTTCGACTACGAATTCTGCCACCTGACTTGATTCTTTTCCCTGATTCTGACTACACTTCTTCTTGATCCCTGCCGGTACCTTGCTTACGTTTTTTTGGCTACGCACTTCCTTGTTGGCTTCCACAGCAGGAAACGCGGGGCCCCAAAAGGGCGTCGGTGAACACCGGAACCACAGGGTCCCCCTTGTGTGACTGAAGGTACTGTTCACTACACAAGGTTCCTGCTTACAAGATCGTTACAACCAGCATACTGTATTTTCCCCATGCAATTCTAATAGGGCTAAAAATACACTAGCAAATTAAACCCTAAATAAATGATGTGTACAGGATATTGGCATTAAGGACATAAACTACAGGTAGATAATGAGATATTAAAGTGTTGTTTTATTTTTATAATTGTAGTTCACAAGCCTGGATCTGCAAAATTTCTTTTAGAGAAAAAAATAAATTGGTGCTGTTGATAAGTTTTCAAGTGAAGTAATGACATTTGATGAAAAGATGTGGTAGCTAAGTTTCTGCTTTTGGTGCAAGTTCATCAAATTTTAAACTTTAAAGCTTTTTTTAAAGCTTGATGAACTTTAAGGAAAAACTAGAATTATTTGATTAAACTAATGAATAATCACACACATTTGATTGTCTGCTGTTATACTCCATACACTCAATGAGACTGTATGCGTCATTTTTCTCTTTGGTTTACATAATTCCATCTACACATTTTGAAAAAAATTTCACTGCTAGGTTAGAAGTCACGTGGACGATGAATAACTCTCCTATTATTTTTTTAAAGGAAAGGCTCGTCTAAAAGCTATAACATGTGCCAAAACCAAGGAATGTTATTCAAAGCACCTTGAATAAGTGTCCAATGACCGAAAGTGAACTAGCAGATCTTCAAGGATTGGAGTGTTGAGAGGGGTGTGGGTGCTGACAGAAAACTTTTCTAGCAGATCTTAAAGCCATGGCTAGCCAGAGAAAATTCCTCAAGAAAATAGACTTTAGTGAATCTGATTTCCACACCCCTAGCACAACCTAACATATGGCAATTTAAACAATTCATAGATGTTTCCAGGAAGGATTGTAAATATGATTGGGAAAAAACACTTTTCTTTCATATTTTGTGACCTCTAAGGTTCCATGAATAGAGTTAAGGTGTGCTCCAAAAAGTGGATAGGCTCCTTGCAGCCCCGGGTGCAAGCCGTACCCCCTGCCAGGGTCAAGTGTACATGTAGAAAATAAAGCAGCAGCACTCCGGTATATTTTGAAAAATTGTGAAAAAACTTTACTCACATGCCATAGGCAACGTTTCGGGCTACACAGGCCCTTTGTCAAGCCTTGACAAAGGGCCTGTGTAGCCCGAAACGTTGCCTATGGCATGTGAGTAAAGTTTTTTCACAATTTTTCAAAATATACCGGAGTGCTGCTGCTTTATTTTCTCTAAGGTTCCATGAACACAGGCGTCTTTCAAGCACTGTGATTTTTATGCATACTGTCACATGACAATGTATCAGTTAAAGGGGAACTATTGAGAAAATGAAAATTTAATATAATCTTTATGTCACTGAAATAAGACACTTTCTAAATACAATCTATTAAAAATTCAGTACCGTTTTATAAGTAATCAAGTTACTCTTCATTATCTCACTCACCACAAACTTTCACTCTTCATGCTGAGGTCTAGTGTAAAAGCTGGTTATTTTGAAGAGTGAGCAATTGAATTCTTAACAAGATGCAACAGATGCAATTTGAGTATAGCACTGGCCCTATATGGGATGACTTTGATGTAGCTGGCCATCTTAAGTATATTGCAATATCTGAACAAACAATCACTGATTTGTTTAAAGGGTAAGGCATTTTAGCAGCTATATGCACAAAATGTCTCAATGTCTTAAATATATTGATAATGGGTTGAGTGCAGAGGACCTCTTGTATTTGTCTATATGTATTTTGTGGTCACAGCCTCATTGCACCCCCGCCTGTGTTTTTAAAAATTAGTGGTGAGCACAACTTTCCCTTGTTTGTTATAGTTCATAGTTGTAGCTCCCACCCTTTTCCAACTATAGTCAGGTGATCCCACTGGTGTCTAATAAAAGGGCAACCAAGTTTGGGAGCTTTACATTGAAAGCAGCAAGTAAGTTGCAGGTATAACTTAGTCCCTTTGTAAAATGCATAATGAAGCAATAGAATTCTTAATGAATCAGATGAAATTTGAGAGCAGGACTGGCCAGATATGGGATGACTTTGACGTAGTTGGCCAGCTTAAAGGGGTTGTTCACCTTTGAGTTGACTTTTAGTATAATGTAGAGAGTGATATTCTGAGAAAATTTGCAAATGGTTTTCATTTTTTATTGTTTTTGGTTTTTGCGTTATTTAGCTTTTTATTCAGCAGGTCTCTAGTTTGCGGTGTCAGAAATTTGGTTTCTAGGGTACAAATTACCCTAACAACCCTGCATTGATTTGAATAAGAGACTGGCATATGAATAGGAGATGGACTGAATAAAATTATAAGTAATAAAAAGTGGCAATAACAATACATTTGTAGCCTTACAGAGCATTTGTTTTTACATGGTGTCAGTGACCCCCATTTGCAAGCTGCAAAGAAACAGAAGAAAATTGCAAATCATTAAAAACTATGAAAAATAAATAATGAAGACCAATTGAAAAGTTTCTTAGAATTGGCGCTTCTACAATATACTAAAAGTTAACTTGAAGGTGAACCAACCTTTAAATATATTGCAATATATGGACAAAAATCCCTGTTTTGTTTAAAGGGTAAGGCATTTTAGTAGCTGTATGCACAAAATGTCGCAATGTCTTAAATATATTGATAATGGGTTGAGTGCAGAGGACCTCTTGTATTTGTCTATATGTATTTTGTGGCCACAGCTTCATTGCACCCACGCTTAATGGTTTTTAAAAATTATTGGTGAGCACAACTTTCCCCTGTTTATTTTAAAGACTGAGCACCTGGGTTTAGGGTGCAACCACCCCCAAAGGATGTATTATACCTAACTGTCAATCCAAAACTGACTCCACCTACTGCATAAAGACAGAATGAAGAAAGACAGATTGCTCAGAGGAGGAGCGTGAAGATGAACTTGATTATTTTATAAATGATACAGCATTTTTATTTGATTATTTTTAGAAAGTTTCTTATTTCGGCCAAATGACGCTTATAAATTATAATTTTTACAAAAGATGCCTTTCAACTCTCTGTTTGTATTGCCATGTGGATGGAGACCAAAGCTGAACCCACTGATCAATTTTTATAATGCACTAAGCAGACCCATGGGGGTGCTTGTGTTAAACTTTATTTTTTTGTGTAGGGACTCATATAGGGTTAATAGTCCCTATGGCTTTAAATCCCTACATGTTCAGTTCCCTTAGTTGCTGGGCAGAAGGGAATTGATCTAAGTAAGTTCATTTGCATATGGATGCTATTGGCTAGCAGGTAGGGTATAGTATTGGGAAAGGAGTGACACTTCATATTTGCCTTTCGTCTTAGCAACAAGGTGGACGTCTGCTTTGGACCCGCACAAGGGTCCAGTTAAGTCAGGGTACAGGGCCTCGTGCATGAGGCATTAGATAGTGGCAAGTGTACAGTGTCGGACTGGGATGCCAGGGGCCCACCAGAAAACCTTAGACCAGGGCCAAATTTTCCAAACTATTATTCCTTCTCTCCTCACTTAACCTTTTAATTCTCCTGTTCTTTTAGATCAGGGGTCTGCAACCTGCGGCTCCGGAGCCTCATGTGGCTCTTCATCCTTCTTGCTCTGGCTCGGTCTTGCGGCTTTGCCTGTCACAACATCTATACAGCCCTCGCACCTGCTTGCAGTTTCTTGAGTGTGCGACGGCCGTACGCCAACGGTTAGGGCTGTATAGAGATGTCCCAGGAGTGACAGGAAAGAGGAATATCATCCCAGCTCATCCCTTTAAGAGCCCTGGTAGATTTGAGGACGCCCCATTTTCTTACGTTATCAGTGCTGACTCCAGCCCTGATGTGAGGGAAGGCAGGTAATGGGGTAGAGGCTGGAAGGCAGTGAGGTAAAGGTTTGGACCCCATTAGGGTGTTAGTTAACTCTCTAGACCCCCTCCCTCTCTACAGTTACTACCTTTCACCAGTGAAAGTGGAGGTTGCTTACTTGCTCCGTTCAATAACCCATAGGAGTGGTATAGGCAAATTAAGTTCATTCCTGTCTTGAGTATTTCCATGTGGCTCAAACAACTGGTTGGGTTCCCTTATTCCTCCAGTTCCCACAAACATTGTCGAGAGCAAGCAGGGTCCCTTATTACAGGCACAAAGAAGAGCCTGGGGAGAAGGCAGAAATGTTGTGCCAACAGGAGCAGAGTGCTTGATGCCATTACGTGCCTAGTATGGTCCGTGTCCAACAAGGAATAGCTCGTTCGTAGCAACTCCTGAGCCTATTACTCTCCCTCTCTCTCAAAGAACAAAGCAGAGTGTCTAGCACCCCCTTGCACTGGGGCTATAGCTTAGCTTAGCTTCCATGCTGCTTTCTGATTTGGTGTACCCCTGTCTGGCCCGTAGAGACACTGTCTCACTGCTTTCTATTGTTTCCCAATGTGAAGCATGACTAGAGCACGTGGAGACCCCTGGAGCAGCTCTTACAGCATGGAGGTGGGACCCATGCAGCAGCATACCCAAAACTTTTAAAAGTTTATAAGCTGTGTTATGTTTTGCGGCTCCAGACTATTTTTCTTTAGTGGAAGAGGGGGCAAAATGGCTCTTTTTATAGTAAAGGTTGCTGACCCCTGTTTTAGATATACTTACTCTGTTCTTCCATTATTAGCCTCTTTTTCCACAGGGAATGAACATGAAATATGCCAAATTGTTAGAAGCAAGAGGGCCCACTGACACCTGGGCCCACTGGAAGTTTTCCTGCTATCCCTGTGAGCCAGTCCAACACTGCATGTGTAGCGCCCATACCAGTATGCTCTATGGGACATATTTATTATGCTGTGTTTAAAAACAGCAGGATAATACACCACACATTGTCACACTTTGCTATGTAAAAAATGGCAAAAAAAAGTGCATGTTTTTCTATTTCCTCTTATGTGATTTCTGCCAGAAGCAATGTAAAATAATGGCGTCAAATCTGCATTCAAATTGTGTAAAACAGATTTTTACATTGTTTTTTTCTGCAAATGTTATTTTACACAACACAAATATGCCCCAAAGAGTGTAATGTCAGTTAGGGATGAGCTAAAAAGAGCTATTGTGAGCTCCAACATAGGAGTGGCAGCTTGGGGGTATCTCTCCCAGGCCATATTGCCTGTAGCGTAGGGATCCCAGTTGAGAGGGATAGAGGATTTCCCTGGGGTGATCCAGGCCACTATGGGGTGTGTCACAAAGGTGACACAGGGGAGGGTCAGCCTGTGTTACACTCTGCATGTGATGTTGTCTGTACCACTGGCCTCACAGAAACTGTGCTGTGATTTTCTTGTTTTCAATATCCTCTGGTGCCTCTGTCTTTATATTTTCTGTATAGCATGACCCCCTGTGAAACATCTTGAACGGACACCCCCACAAAAAATCTTGAACGGGCCCATTGTGACTGCAGGGAGCAGTTTCCTCAGCTATCCCCTCCTGTCTGCCAACAACTCTGGGCCACCCATTCCCCAGAGAAAAATCTTTGAAGGGACCTAGTGCCTACTGCACAGAGCAGTTTTCCCATCTCTCCCCTCCCGCCCGCTAACAATTCTGGGTTGCCCCACCGGCAAAAAATCTTTGAAGGGGCCCAGCGCCTACTGCAGGGCAGGCCTGGACTGGCAATCTGTGGGTTAGGGCAAATGCCAGAGGGGCTGCTATAAGGTCCCATAGAAAGTCAGTATTTAGTGGGCTGGTGGGGGCTGTTTGGGCCTCTGTGTGGGCTCATTGGGCCTCTGTGTACCTGAAATGCCAGGGCCTATTTTGACTCTCAGTCCAGTCCTGCTGCAGGGAACAGCTTCCCGGATCTCCCCTCCCACTCAACTGCAGGGTCTGCTTCCTCTATAGTTATGCCACTCAGAGAGATGTAGTTGCAAAATACCCTCCCCTTTCTCTTTCACATTGCAAAGGCCCACTCTGGGTGAGAGAGTCCAGTGTAACCCATGCTCTACTAATAGTAATAGTAATAGTCCAAAAGGGCAGTTATTGAGCCGAAAAAGAGGTTACAGTTTTGTGGTAGAAAGCTTAGCAGGTGTATTAAGTCTTCAAAATGCAATAGACAATAAGAGCAGTTTCCTGGATGTATAAAATGTATACATATAATACATCCATATACATTAGTGTGTGCCAGTGTGCATACTCCTCAATTGTCTTGGTTTAACAGGAGAATTGCTGAACCGCAGAATACAAAAGAGCAAGGTCTGCTGAGAAGTAGGGGCTTTTTGGTGGGCATGGGCTTGAGGAATGCTTGGGCATAAATGGTCCTGGGTGAAACACAGCATCCTGTCTGCCATTTGCCCTAAGCAATGTAAAATTGTGCCTACAGGATCCATCTACTAGGCACTTGTGCCTGTGAAATTTGAGAGTCATAATGGTGTATAAGAATTTATACAGACATTTATTGTGGTAACTAGCCTGAAACAATTGGTATCCCAAAACCCAGAACAAACACCAAGGTCCCGGTCACGGCTGACTGTTCTGCCTTTAACAGCCGCCTTTCACTTCGGGAGGAGCCCTCAGCTAATTGGATGCTGCCAGGTCTTAAAGTGAGAGGACCGGTGGAGAGTTCTGGGCGAGTGAGGGAACCACACGTGGTACAGGAACGGAGGACAAGAAGCGTATTCAAGGGACAGGCCGGGTCAATAACCAGGATCAGACAATACAGTACCAAATCAGGACAGAAGCGTAGTCGAGGTCACAGGCAAAGAGGTCTGGACAGGCAGCAAGAATCAAAGTCAGGAACAGGCAAGAAGGTCAAACACAAGAATCACAGTAGAAACACACCCAGGAACTCACAATAGCAGAACCTATATTGGGTAATGATTCAGTGCAGGGCAGGGGTCTTTATAGGCAGTCTAATGGCTTGCACTGATCACATGGGCCAGATGGATAACAGCTGAACAAAGCCCTGCCTTACTTGCAGTTACACGTTTAGCAATGGGAGTGAACCAAAGCAAGACCTGTCTGCTCACTTAGAGCAATGGTAAGTCAAACAGCCCACACACCAGGTCCCTGGTTCAACTCCAGGCAGGATATTACATAGCCATTCCTCATTTTCCTTGCTTTATTACACAGGAAAAAATGATTGAGCACATTAAAGGTCATTTACTTACCAAGATGCAGTGTGCAATACCAAGCACAATTGCCATGATTTATCCCACAATGTTGTGTTTTTTTTTTTCAAAATTCATGCTCCATTCCCGACTTTAAAGGAAGATCAGCTTGGCTTCACTGTGCTATGCCTACCACAGTTGCGGCGTGCACTTTGTTGCCAATTGGACACAATTGCGACACAATTGCGGCAACTGACCCAGGATGCTGAGGGAACCCATCGGGCCAGGTGGTGGCTCAAGGTTCAACCACTTCAAAAGGTGCAGCAGGACTGAGCAGCACAAAGAAAAACTATAGGCAAGTGCAAGGGGTGCATTTTGAGAGAAGTTCCTTTATTGAAAAATCACATTGCAAAGGATGTGCACTTTGCTCACCATACTTGCAGATGTAAATGAGCCCATGTCTCTTCACTTTCATCAATTCAACAATGTATTTTCCATGTTGGAATAAATTTCTGGAATTGTTTCAGTGTACAAAATAATGGTCCCTTATCCTTTCTGCCGACATGTAATAAACATCAAGGGAGTTAGGATTGGGACAAATGAGTAGCATTATTTCCTTGTAGACCAGAATGGCGTCCGACACCAGTCAAAGTGTTTCGTTTGCATATTGTGATTCCAATGTTACAGTAGTTCTATTCATATAGTAAATACATCTACTGCCATTCATAACGCAAATACGAAAACACCTGAAGTTTTTATCAGGTTTGGTTTAATGATTGCTCTTGAAATCAAAAGAAAAGTGAGGAAAATACATTTAGTCTGTCTTATAACTTAGCAACAAAACATTTAGCGATGAAAAAGATTTTAGAGGCCAAATGAATGTTGAACCACCCAGTGGAAAGAACGATAACCATGGATAGCATCACATATGGACAGACAGTTTTTGTTACAGGTATAATTTGGAACAATATGGAATTTCGCAGGTGGAATTTGTGTGGTTGTTTTCTGGAGATCAGGTGCAAACTGCTTGAATGGATTATTTTTACCTTTGCACTTACTAAAGATTACAGTGAAATTAAATGGAATTTAGGAATGAGTGTATTTCTTCACCCAGTAAAATTTACTGGCAAAATTCGGGGTTTCCCCAGCAGCAAAGATTTCAGTGGGACTGAAACAGGCAGGATTTAAAAGCTTATATAAAAGAGGATGTTAGAAAACGATGTTGCAGAAGTCTTATGGGTGGAGTTCTTCACTGATTGAGCATTCATTTTCTGTACTCATTACAAACAGGATAGTAGTGAATCAGATGGGTACAGAGAAGGGTAAATAGGTTGGTAAAAGTTATGGGAAATCTTAGCTATGAGGAAAGACTGGCCAAATTGGGAATGTTCACGCTGGAGAAGAGTCACCAGGGTTATATGATAACTATGTATACATATATAAGGGGATCATATAATAATTTCTCTAATGCTTTATTTACCAGTAGGTCTTTCCAGCTGACGAGGTCACCCATTCCGATTAGAAGAAAAGAGGTTCCACCTAAATATTTGGAAGGGGTTTTTTACAGTGAGAGCTGTGAACATGTGGAATTCTCTCCCTGAATCGGTTGTACAGGCTGATACATTAGAAAGCTTTAAGAAGGGGTTGCATGGCTTTTTAGCAAGTGCGGGAATACAGGGTTATGGAAGATAGCTCATAGTACAAATTAATCCAGGGACTAGTCCCATTGCCATTTTGGAGTCAGGGAGGGTTGTTTTCCCCTCCTGAGCTAAACTGGAGAGGCCTGCACCTCACAGCAGAACTGTATTTAGGTCCCTGACCTAGGCATCGGACCTAAATAGGCCCCGATGCACGGCGTGTGACGGCAACGCACCAGAAGTAACGTCATAGGCTACATGGAAATAACGTCACGCACTGCGCAGAAGTGACGTCACTTCCACAAAAAGCTGACCACCTGCCCCTCATCCCCTCTGCTCTTCCACTGTATTTCCTATGGAAATCCATGGAAGTAGCTTGGCGATTTTATTTATTTTTTATTAAAAATACATCCTTAGGCACCAAGGGCCGCCCTCAAAACCTGCCAGGCCCAGGCTTAATATAAATACAGCCCTGCCTCACAGAGAGGTGAGGCCCCAGGAAAGACCTTGAGCACATGGTGCTATATTCCTTTATACTTTTACATGGTGCCACTTAGTGGGCAAATCATAGCCTAGATTAAATCCCAGTGGACCCAGAAAGGGAGACATAGCTGCCTGCATATACTAAAGGACAACTGAGGTGTCAAAATACAAAAAGGGAACTGCCTGAGTAACTATACCTAAAACTCAGGGTTCCTACAGTTAAAAGGTTGAACTTGATGGATGTGTATCTTTTTTTTTCAACTTAACTTACAATATACTATGTAACTATTTAAGCTGTGCTAGTATTTCACCATGCTGTCTGTTACAGTGGAAAAATAATGCAGACATCATTAATATCATGTCCTTGCCTTCCACATCAACCAATGGGATGAAAGCTCTCCTTAGTCCTTTCCCTGTTCATCTCAGGAGCTGTAGTGGCAGGGGTTTGAAAGAAATGTGTAACATGGGAGCCCTTTACTGACATTTACAGGAGATTTTTTGGATGTAAGTGACCTTGATATGTTATTTCCAAGAGTAGGCAGGTGAGTTTACTCTATTTTCTAGACTAAGTTAATATCAGGAAGGAATTTGCTTGCAGCCATTTCAGGAAATGATTTGTATTTTCTTTCTTTTCGTTTTTTTAATCTTATAAAAATAGATTTCCGTTTTGCTGCCTGTCTAGTGACGGCTTGTTGAAACAAAATGTATTTAATGTGTATTTAGTAAACTTCTCACAGTAGAAAATCTGTTGAGCTTCAAAAGGTCAGCCAACCACCTGTTTCACTGTTTCATCATGCACCTTTTTCATAATCTTTGAGGATACTATACGGCTCATTTACTACATGCACAAGCAATATGAATGCTGTTGGGCTGATAGCTCAACTCACCAGCACACAATCCACTTATCTTTGCATATACAGTAAGTGCAGAACAGTTTATTCAGCATCTGGGTCCAGGAGCAAAACATATTGATCATAGGTCCAAGTCAGCACTGTATTTAAGACATGAACTTAGCAAACATTAATCATTATGTGTCCCCTGATACTCTTTTCTATGCCCATCAAGAAGGACAAAATAGAGGGCACTGCATACAGAGAAAGGCACCACAGTATTTGTTGTTAAGTGATAGTAGAGTGCTTACACCCCTAAGCATATACCTTTTGCGGTACCAGGTGCTACACTGGGGGACCCATGCCTGCCACAGGTTTCATAAAGTTACATAGAGAGAAATAGCAGTGGTGCACTGATAATTGAAAAAAGTGCAAGGTTTATTCATCCCAAAAACATACAGAAAAAAAGTCAAAGTTTTGGGTCACCCAGGCCCTTTATCAAGCCTAGTGCAACAATCATGTTATCCCCATTTAAAGTGTATGGAAGGGGCATGGATAATGACTCCTCCCTTTCCCTTTTGTGACATCACCAAGCAAAGTGAATGAAATGTATTCCAATCCTTGTATAGTATAGTCCATGAAAGTCCATAAAGAAGCCAATATTCCACGTGTGGTTAAAACATTAAGAAATAAGTGAAACGCAAAAAATCATTGTAGATACTCAAAAAATGTGTTCCAGTGCTAATTTTTTTTTAAAAATTAGTGTTATTGAGAAAACTCAAACAGAGATTCTAATACATTAGATAGCATTTACCTGAGACGCCAGAAAGACCCATACCACATACTGTACTCAGCATGCCCGGACTGGCAATCTGTGGGTTTGGGCAAATGCCCAATGGGCGGCTTACTTTGAAATGTAAATGGACTGCTCACCTAAAAAATGCTAATTAGATATGCCTTTAATATGTAAATTAGTCAATCACTTTAGTAATGTAAATGAGCTGTCCAGAATAGCCAGCCACAGCTAAGCCAATGCCTGTATTTGTTAGTGCACTGGCATATGGGTGGAACCAGGTATTCTGACCAACTTCAGTTAGTAATATTAGAGTTCCTTGCTATATACCCAATCCCTTATGCTTATTATAGGTATGTAGGCCTGGTGATAATAATAACTGTCAGCCTGTATACAGAACACTGTGATATGTAGCATTAATTGCATGAGACAGCCTAGTCAAGTATGCCATACTTTGGCCCAGTTTATATTTTTATACATGGTTCTTTTATCATACATCATACTGTATGTATAGGATAATATTGTTAAGGTTACTACTTATCTTGTAGCCTATATCAGATAACCAGCAGATAGTATTTACTGGTCAGTTATCTGAAAACTAACATCTGAGTGGTGGTTATGGGTAACTAAATGTGGGCAAACATTTTTGTACTGGGTAATTAATAAAAAAAAAAGTCTTACTACTGTATTTTCATTAATATACATCAATATGAATTCTTTAGACAGAGCAACTCTGTAACCTCATCCAAATGTTTGTTTGCTTCCAGAAAGAGTTGAGTGTTGTCCAAGTTCTGCAGGTGTTCTCTGTTTCTGTTTCCTGTTGTCAGCAGGACTTGTAACTTACATAGGACAGACTCCATGAACTCCCAAATGGCAGGTGAGGACATGGGCCACACAAAAACACATTGCTCAGCAAGGACAGACTCCTGGTACACCAGCTTGTTGGGAGGTTTATAGGACTTATTTGTGTGTGCATGGGTAAATAGTGCAAAAACCGGGACAAACTACCATGTTTTTTGCACATTGCACCCTACCCATGCTTAGTGCCTAAAGACCTGTGCCTCTCTGATGGTCATTGATTAATACAGTGTTGTTGGTTGTGGTATGAGGGCATCATTTAGTAATAATTCTAATATATTTGCACTGTCCAAGACTTAGAATCATTATCTTTTCAAATATTAAAATAAGGCAATGGCTTCCTGTATGAATCAGCCTATAACCCTTTCCATTCAGATACAAACAAGCAATTAAATGAATATTAATCACTTCAGAAATAATGATAAGGAACAATAATAGACAGAGGACAAATAGATGACTGTATTGTGGGGATGGTATAGTGATTATACTAGCAGTGGGACACATCATACATTACCTGGCACATGCTACAAAACTGCCGACTATATTTAGCCGATAGGAAGTAAAAGCTTCAAAACATGTTTCATATTCTTCATTATTATGCACTAGTAATATGCAGTTTATAGTCCTTCAATTATCTGAAGATCAATCTATCTGTCCGTCCATTTAGTATTGCATTTCAATGCAAATTATTCAGTGTGTTACAGCACAAAAGGTTTTACAGTATAGGGCTCATTTGCAACCACAAAAGCAGTCACATTTTTGCTTCATTAAACTTCATTAAAGGTACAGGGGTCAAAATGTACTCCCTTTTGGTTGCATTCTGTGCCAATCCCAATCAAGTGCTGTTACACCTATTGACACAGAGGAGCCCTTGAGTTACCCATAGCTCTATCTTTTAACCAGAATATCTAACAAGGCTGAATCAAGGCAAACAAAAAATACACACCCAGGCTTCTCCCCCCACAACAGGTTTATTGAAAGTGGGCATATAGTTGGGATTAATGGATGGTTGAATAGGATGGGTTAAAATTATAGCATTGAGAAACATTTTATAGCCCGAGTAGAAGCAGTGAAAACCGCAGAAGCAATGGTAGAGATACAGCCATAGATGCTTAGCGATGCTGCATGTGAGGGGCCTCACACTCGTGTGGCAAAAATCCAATTACAAATTCTAAAATATCATAAGGTCCAGGGTCTCTAACAGCCAAAGAAGGCCTGACTAAGACAGAATTAGGCAGATGGGATGTGTAGACATGCAGGAGATTTTAGCTTCATCCTGACATAGAAAGTTACTGTTGTGTTTAGATAGCTGAGGATGAGCAGAGTTTAACAGGGCTTTATTAGCAGGTTAATGCAGCTATTACGCAACAGTAACTTAAAACTCTATCACTCTCAAGCTGTACAGAAAGTACTGTGTATATGCAAAGTACAAGTAATGTGCACAGTGACACCCGCAGGCCATTTGTATAAACACCACAGTTACGTTGAAAAAAGCCACACTTTCATCGAGTTCAACTTCTTATGTGTATATATACTGTATATGTGTATATAAAACCTGCCTAACTGCTAGTTGATCCAGAGAGAGAGCGGAGGCTAAAAAAACACTCTAAAGCTGCCCTAAATTGCCTCAGAGGGGGGAAACAAAAAAGTCACTATTTACAAAGAGCAATTTTCAGAAAACTGTATTCCCTCACTTGCTAAAAAATGCAACCCCTTTGGAAGCTATCTAATGAATCTGCCAGCACAACTGACTTGATGAGAGAATTCCACAGCTCTCACTGTAAAAATCCTTCCTTATTTGAATGGAACCTCCTTTCTACTAATCGGAATGGGTGACCTCGTTTCAGCTGGAAAGGCCTACTGGTAAATAAAGCATTAGAGAGATTATTATATGATCTCCATATATATTTATACATAATTATCATATCTTCTCCAGTATAAAGATCCCCAACTTGGTCAGTCTGTCTTCATAACTGAGATTTTCCATACCTTTTACCAGCTCAGTTGCCCTTCTTTGGACTCACTAATTCAATAATATCCAGTTTAAGCACTGGAGACCAAAACTGCACAGCATTTTCTAAGTGAGGTATTACCAGTGCACTGTATGGTGGAAAAAATTACCCTCTCCTAACACAAATTTAGGCCCCTTTTAGTACAGATCAATACCTTATTTGTCCTTGCATTACTTGCTGCAGCCCAGTTCATTTTCCATTATGGATTTGCCTAGTTCAGTCCCATTAAGGGTTTAAGTTGCTTTCTTTTATTTACATCCCAGGTGCATGACTTTACATTTATCGACACTGAATCTCATTTGCCACTTAGCTGCCCAGATTGGCAGTTTGACAAGATCCTGCTGCAAGGATGCCACATCCTGGATGGAATTAATTGGTCAGCATGGCTATCATGGTGTCAACTGCAAACACTGATACATTACTTACAATACTGATTCAGTAATTCATTCAGTAATTAATTAATACGTTGAATAAAAGTGGGTCCAATACAAAACCCTGAGGGACCCACGAAGTAGAGAATGTACCATTAAAAATCACCCTCTGTACCCGATCCTGTAGCAAGTTTCCTATCCATGTGTCTTCATTAAGCCCAACAGATCTTAGTTTAGAAAGCTTAGTCATTTGAGATAAGCAAGAGGGTGCAGGGGCCACCACTTATATCAGGCATTTGCACATACAAGAAAGAACTGAGCTGTGAGTTAGTGCAGCACAGATCCAAACACAAGTTTGCTGCAGCACTCCATATCTTGTGAAATAGTATTTATTGTGTAAACAAACCAGGCAATCCCAAAATTCAAAGTATTGCAGGGAATTTTTATTTGGATTAAATGTGGCCCCTTGGCAGTGGGACTGGCAGCTTGCACCTGACGCTACAACAAGCAGTTGGTATAGTAGAACAATCCTTGAATTTCATGTGCATCAGTGCAGCACAGATATTACTGGCTGAAGGTGCAGCATCAGACAGTTATGGAAGCATATTGGATTTTAGATTTGTGGTTCAAGTAGAGTGAGACCTTACCCACTTTTTAATGACCAGTCAATGTTTTAAGGGCATTAGCTTATACTGTAGCATTTGTTTTTACTTCATAGAAAATATGGCATGTTTTCTTTGTGCAGAAAGTCTGCAATGTGAATAACTCTTTCTGTTGCAAAATCCTGTTAATGATAAGTATTGACAGTCCTTGTACAGGCATTATACAGAAACTTTTTATACAGAAAACTCTGAATTACATGGACCCATCTCCCAGTCCATTTTAACCAAAAACATATAAAAAATATTCCGCTAACAATCCCCTTACTCTCTGACTGTTTGCCAAGAGTTAAGAGCCGTATAGCTATCGCTAAAATATAACTTTGGGCTGCAGCAACAGATCTGCATGTTTAGATATTCATTTTAATAGCGATTTACATTAGAACATATGAGAATGACAATTATGACCACGAGAGGGCACTGGCGTCTCAACACACTACACTACAGAAAGCCAAATTGGGATTTATGAGTACATTGTAATGATATTCCTGGACTTCCACATCGCTAGTAAACGTATTAACCTTCCCAGTGGTTGTCAAACATTTAGAATCCAGAGCTATTTAATCTGTTACTGATATCTTGGGACAGCCTGTTTTAGAAGATCCCAGCTAACTTTACGTGAATTAAAAAGTTAAAAGGCAAACCAGTGGTTCAAAGGATCAATTTACACAACATTTCTTGCGGCAATCTGAAGATTAAGCAAGGGGAAAGCATTAAAAGGTCTTTAAAAGGTCTTTTTATTCGGGGGTGCCAAAAGTTAAGCACCCCCAAGTGATCCCATGTACTTACCTGAAACTAGAAAACTGCACTGGTCTGGGATTTCTTCAGCGAGCACCCCGGAGCTATCATCTTCTGGCTTCTACTTTCTTCTCGTGACTGTGCATTAGCAGTAGCACGAAAAGCTGAACTTGATCTAAAAAGTCGTCTATTTCATTCTACTGCACATGCGTCTGCCCCGGGAAATTTGAAGAAAGAATAAGCTGGAAGAAGAAGATCGCTCCATGGTGCTTGCTGGAAGAATCCTGGGCTGGTGCTGTTTTCTCTGCAATCACTTGGGGGTGCTTACTTTTGGCACCCCCAATTAAAACAACCTCTTCTTCTCCTTTAAAGAGCACCTGTCACCTGATATTGTTTCCCCCACTTGAGGTGCGGGCTAATGGAGCCAACACTTCAGTTGGGGGAAACAATAGTTAAAAAAAATAGCCCCCACCAGGGCTAAGCTGCCTACACTGGGAGGGAGCTCCTGGTGTGGGTGACCATGTTGGGGCACATGCATGTACAATTATGAGTTAGTGCCAGAACTCTCTCATTATGCAAATGCATGTGACTTTAGCTTACAATGCGGATCCACTGCACCAATGTCAGATGCATACGCAAAATGAGCAAACTTGATTCAAACACAAAATTAGCTGGAGGAATACCCGGCAACTTTATCAGTGCAGCCATGTTTCTTCCCATAAACAGATACTTCGTAGCATAGTCGCCTTGCTAATCCATCAACCTCAAGTTGCAATTTCTCCACCTAGCTAAGGATAAGGCAAGGGCCTTTTCACATTTTTATTTCAGCAACTGTAACAAAACACAATAATTTGTTTTTCATGAACAGCGTGCTGTGTAGTGCAGCTTTTATTTGAAGGGGTGGTTCAACTTTATGTTTTAGTACAATTTAAACAGATTTTTCAAACACACAATGAAAGTGATTTTTTTTTTTTTACCAGCTTTTTTTTTTTTTTTTAGTTATTTAACGTTTTGTTCATCTGCTCTCAGTTTTGGAATGTCAGCAGCTATACTGTAGCTAGGGTCTAATTTAACAAAGCAACTGGGCAGTATAGTTGAATGAGAGAACTGAACATAAATATGAGCAGACCTGAATAGAAAGATAGGTAATAAAGTGAATAATCCTAAACATTGTAGCCTGAGAGAGCAATCATTTTTGGGCAGCTGGGGTCAGTAACCCCCATCTGAAAGATACAGAAGGCAGAAGACCAATTAGACCTTAAATATAACTTAAAAGTGAACCATTCTTTAAGAAATTAGGCACAGCAAACTGCTCCATCCCACATTTAGTTTTAGCGATATGCGTGGGCTGTTCTGATATATCACTGTATTGTTTAATACTTTGCAATGTACCAGCCCTGCAGTTCTTATTGAAAACTAGAAAGCAACCAAGGAACAAATACAATTCTTGTAAATGAAGATATTAGTACACAACATTTTCTTTGCCAGCAGTAGCATTTCCTGCAGCACTAAATCACTTTGTTTTTACATCTGCACTGAAGTGGCATACATCTTTATAGCCTGTGGCATGATTGTTTCAAGAGTAACGCTTTCTTGGGATAGTTAAAGCACCAAGGGTTAAAATGTCCAGCTATTGAAGGATGAGCATGGTTACACTGCGACCTACACACCAGGGCAGGGCCTTCGCCATGTGGGAGCGATCCTTTAGGAGGTAGAACAACTACAATACCCAGGCAAAATGTACAATAAAAGATTAAATGGGCGCCAGGAGTTTCTTTACAACAAAAAGGTAGAAGTTTATTAGCATAAGCAATAGGAAATAGCAGAGGTGCACACAGCTGTAGTTGAGATATTAGCTGAACTTTCACACACAATAAGGTGATTATTCCTCAGAGTCCGATAAAGCAAGGGTACATCCATTCCTTACAACCCTCCTTCTGCTGCAATGTGCCTGCCCGGACACCTGTGTAAGGCCGGAAGCCATTGCTAGTCCTAATCCCTACCACCTTGATGTCTCTGCACTAAAAGCATCACAGGAGAAAGATCTCTCAAGCTTTGTAGGAAGATCTCTTCCTGCTACCACTCCATGTTGGAACACACACTGTTCATGCTAAATATTCCTAACTGCCTTTCTCTCTCTAGAGAGACTATAACAGTACTGCACTGCACTTGCTATCCTTCGTTCACAGGGTGGTCTGGTCCCTAACTTACCCACTAAAGGTGCTGGTCCCTTTAGGGTCACTTGGCTTTACTGGGCCCTGTTGTACCCAGGCTCAATGGCACATCCATTCAATCCAGACTCCAGCACCCAAAGAGGAAGTGGCCACTCCTTTCCAGCACTATAAAGCTGTGTGGCAGGAAGTGGTTGTTACACTCTTGGCTATAACTATTGGTTAGAAGTATAAACTTGTAACAAACTTCTGCCTAGTAACAAGGGACGTAATTCCATAGGTGCCAAGTAGAAACCTATGGGTCCCTATACAAGTTTTTTAGCATTCTATAAAAATATCAATTTGAAAAGTCAAATTTTTGTAGTAGGAAAGGCCTTGCTTTGGGAGTTCTGGGTATGCTAAAAGGAGCTAATGCTTCAAGTGTAAGAAATATAAAATAAATTCAATTAAAAAAAAGTAATAAAATAAGCCACTTTTTGAGCTTTTGGTGTGGTATTTTCTCTTAATATAATTACTAAACCCTCTGATTATAATACTGAATATTGAATAGCAACATTAAGTCAATTTAATCTTGCATTAAAGGGGCTTTTTAAGAGGTGTGTTGTTTTCCTTACTAAAACCGACATTGGTTTCCTAGCTCAGTTTGTCACTTCAAACAGATTGGTGGTTAAAGCATTACCTTATCTTTGCAAATAACAAATAAAGGGGATTATGAAAGGACAGCATCCCTGATTTGATGGTATGTCAAGAATCTAGGACAGCTCAAACCATAGGTAAGCACAGCTGGGGTAAGAATAAAGGCCTTTTATAGGAGATAGGCAGGGAGGAGAAATCGAGCACTGCACGATGGATTGGCGCCATATCGCCATTTCAGAAGAGGAGCACATGCCGAGAAATTTCTTAATAAAAACTTAGCGAATTTAAAGCTTAAACTGTGTTGTCTAAACTGTGTTTGTTTTCGTTACAAATAAACAAATAAAAAAAAAAACTGTTACTGTTCCTTTAAATGCACAAACTTATTTTTTCTAATCTCAATGTTCCTTAGGGTGATGGAAAATACTTTCTGTAGTTCACCATGAAGATTGCTGCAAGTAAAACCTAATACTTACTTGGTGATCTGGCTTAATCAACAGAAAATACGAAGGGTTTTCTGTCGGATCCGACACTGGGCAAAAAAACACCCACATCAAGTTGGACAGGAACAAGGTCGGCTGGTGTCACAACGATGATCCGACGCGACACAATTGCCGGACGCAGACGCATGCAGCATTTGCATCTGACAATCGTGTTGTGTCGGATCACTGTTGCGACACCATCCAACTTCCTGTTACTTACCTTGTTCCTGTCAGCGTTCACCTGCAGGAAAGTGCAGGGCTAAATGCAGCCAACTCTTCGTTATGGGCAAGTGCTCACAGGAAGGTAAGCGCACTATTAATTTAAATGGCCATGTACTGACACAGGTGCATGTAAGCACTGAACTAATTTGCAAGACATTTAAACAGAGCACCATGAAAACCACTTGTGAGGAACAGCCCTTATGGGCCAGTATTTATGATGATGCATGTAAAGCCTGAACACAGGATGTTGTGTTCCACCAGCATTTGGCACTTACATGCGTCATCATGTATACTCTCCCTGCAGCTGAGAGCATTAAAATGGAATGCAGGGCGAAATCGACTATGAATAAGAGCCCTAAAAGAACCCTGCTGACGTCTCATTGAGTCTCATTGAGTGCCTTCTTGCAGCTGGTGTTAATTAAATGGGTTTCCTGCTTTTCATGGGAACAGGTGCTGCAACTGTAGAAGGGACAATCTTACTTTGCAGTGTGTCGCAGTGCCCAAAAAGTCCTCCACGTATGGGGCCCCAGAGGAGAAGGTTGGTTTCAGCTCCCTTTATGGAAACCGACTAGTGACGGACGAATTTGTGGCGAATTCGCACGATTCAGCGGTGCCCATTTTTTCCAACGCCGGCAATGGGCGCAAAATGAGACGCGGCGATGTTTCCCAAATTTTTCGCCATTTTGGGAATTTCTCTCGCGAAAAATTCAACAAAGCGAAACGCTGCCAATTCGCCCACCACTAAAACCGATAATATCCTGCAGGTAAATACTTAAACATTTATTTTTGACACGACCATCATCTCCTTACAAAGCATACTCGTACTCTGCATACAACAATGCTGTTACGGCTAGAATTTTATACACAAATAGAGTGACGTGTAAATCCCTCTGTTCTATGATTCCCCTCCCTTTGCTATGAATACAGAGAGAGTGAGAAGAGAAGCGGCTATTTCATTCGTTGATCCAAATCTCTACATTTGCTTATCGTCAGAAAATATGATGAAACATTCTAAAACTTTTAGTCCACAAAACCTGGGGATCCAATTTTACTTAAAATGCATTAGGCTGCAGCACAAATCAGATGGTTGCCTGCGTTGCGCTTTCTTCCTTTCAGAGTCAGGGGATCCCCTGAGCCCTAAGTGACAGCCTGCTGTTTAGTTTAGGCATTTCAGGAAGTTCTTATTTTTACTACTAACCATGTTAGTCACATCAGCAAACTCCGCTTCAGACTGGCCCGGCTGCAAACTCCCATCTGTCC
>CM044432.1:67877948-67928093 GCA_024363595.1 Xenopus borealis | reverse complement strand
CACTGATGTTTTTTGGATTCTAAGTCATGGGGAAAGCAAAAGAATTGTCAAAGTATCTGCTGGAAAAGGTGGCTGAACCCTAAAGGGATATAATAAAATATCGAAGGAATTGAGAATGTCAGTTAGCAGTGTTCAAACTCTAATTAAAGAACCAGTAACATATAAAAATGAAATTGTTTTTAAGTAATAAAAATAGAATGCAGTGTTGCCCTGCCCTGCAGTGGTTACTTCAGAAGCACTATTATTGTTTATATAATTAAGCTGCTGTGTAGCCATGGGGGCAGCCAATCAAAGGAGAAAAGGCTCAAGTTACACAGCAGAAAGCAGATAAGCTCTGTAGAACATAATGTTATCTGTTATCCATTACTTATCCTGTGCCATATAGCCATTTTTCAATTTCCGCCATTGCTGCACAGCAGCTTGTTTATATGAACTGTAGAAGTGTTTCTGAAGCAAACAGATCAGTTTTAACAGCACAGGGCAACACTACATGATTCTTTACTTTAAAACACTTACATTTTTTGATGTTACTGTTCCTTTAAGAAGTGGAGAATTAGGGGTTCTGTTGAAACCAAACCACAGTCAGGTAGACCAACTAAAATTTCAGCCACAACTGCCAGAAAAAATTGTTCGGGATGCAAGAAAATCCCACAAATAACTTCAGGTGAAATAGAAAAAATACTGGAAGAAAATTTGCACTCATCAGCCCGGAAGCTGCGCACGGGACATACAATTACAATCAAATAAAAGAACCAACATTGGATTGAATAAGAAAGTGTGTGTGCAACTGTATGACTGACCCAAAAGCAGACACGACAAACGCGTTTGCTAGTGATGGTCGAATCTGCGGCGTTTCGCATTGCCAAACTTTTCGCGAATTTCTCTTTTTCTCGAATTCACAAGACGCAGCCACGTCTCGATTTGGATACGCGTCAGTTTTTGGACGTTGGTGCCCATTGCCGGCGTCGAAAAAGAAAGAAAAAAAGAGAGAAAATTTGCTGGGGTCTCACTTTGGACGCCCGCAAATTTATTCGCCTGCTGTGAATCGCAGGAATTCACCACAGACGAATACATTTGCCCATCACTAGTGCCTGCTGTTTGCGGACCTTAATGCATTTCCTGATGTGCAAGACCATTGATATTAACAGACCTTCTACAGAAAAGGTAAGGTATATTTACATCACATATGGGGGGGAGGGTTACTATTTACTAAAACCCCAAAACTTTGTATTTTCTTAAAACCACTTTGACCAAACTCTTGTGCACATTTTTACCCTATTTATCAATAAATGAACTAAAAAAAACAGAAAAACAGGGTAAGGGAAAACACTTGATAAAATCATGAAAACGTCCGTATTGTGCAATTTTTAAAAAAAATTTACACCTGAAAGCACAGGTTTTTCGGATTATTGCCCACACACAAATTATTGGATTATTATTCGGATACAATACAAAACCAGTGCAGATCATGATATTTTCCAGTTGCAAACGGAAAATCTGCCATTGACTTCTATATGACCTCGGCAGGTTTGAGATGGAGCGCTTTTTTATTCAGAGTTTTAGCAGCATCAGAAAAATCACAAAAAATTTGATTTTATTTTAATCCGAAAAAAAATTCCCCTTTAAAACACTGACCAGAAAAAAAATATATAAATAAGCTGTTGTGTAGCCATGGGGGGAACTATTCAAAGGAGGAAAACTCAAGTTACACAGCAGTAAGCAGATAAGCTCTGTAGAACATAATGTTATCTGTTATCCATTGCTTATCCGGTGCCATATAGCCATTTTTCAATTTCCGCCATTGCTACTAAGCAGCTTATTAATATGAACTATAGTAGTGTTTCTGAAGCAAACAGATCATTTTTAACAGTGCAGGGCAACACTACATGATCTTTTCATTACGTTAAAACACTTTAATTTTTTGGTGTTACTGTTCCTTTAAGTCTGCTAAAACATTGATTAAACCCAACAGGATTTTTTTTTTGCTTCCAATAAGGATTAATTATATATTAGTTAGGGATGCACCGAATCCACTATTTTGGATTTGGCCGAACCCCAAAATACTTTTCAAAAAGATTCGGCCGAATACCGAACCAAATCCGAATCCTAATTTGCATATGCAAATGTTGTATCAAAAAGTAGGGAATGCACCGAATCCAGGATTTGGCCTTTTTCAGCAGGATTCGGCCGAATCCTTCTGCTTGGCTGACCCGAATCAAAATTTGCATATGCAAATTAGGGCCAGGGAGGAAAATCACGTGACTTTGTCCCAAAACAAGGAAGTAAAAAAGGTTTTCCCCTTCCCACCCCTAATTTGCATATGAAAATTAGGATTAGGATTTGTTTCGGTATTCAGATGACTTTTTCAGGAAGGATTCAGGGGTTCGGCAGAATCAAAAATAGCGTATTCGGTGCATCCCTAACAAAAAGTCATGAGATTTCCCTCCCTGCCCCTAACTTGATGCAAATTAGGATTCAGATTGGCTGGGAAGAATGATTCGGCCGAATCCGAATCCTGCTGAAAAAGGCTGGATCGTGGCCGAAACCCGGACAGAATCCTGGATTCGGTGCATCCCTATCAGTTAGGAAGAAGTACAAGGAAATTTTTTAAAAAAAATCTTGACTTATTTGACTATAGAGTGTATGGGAGATGGCATTTCTGTAATTCAGAGCTTTCTGGATAATGGGTTTCCAGATAATGGATCCTATACATATACTTTACAAAAATGGTGTTTTCTGGCGTCTTTGTCCTATTATGTGGCCTTATGGCACATAATATGCAGTCAGGGGGCTTTGTTTGCAGAATTAGCGTTGGCTACTGAGAAAATTCACATCCATGGTTTTCCTTTGGGTTCTGTACATAACACATACTTTGGTAAATCTATGCATATTGGGCATCAACATGCTCATCTGCACACAAGAGTATGTATCACCCTGTTCAGTAGATTCCTGTTGTTCATATGTAGACTGGTTTGGAAACATAAATGCACATAAAATCATCTTTGCCTATTTCGTATTTATCAGAAAGTGTACTTTAAGGTATGTTAGGGATCAGTAGCTTTAACTACGCCTAACAGGCAGCATGTATTTAAAGTATCTGAAATAGAAGTCATGAAAATAATTTGTGCAAGTTATATTTTAAGTATCCAACTGTTTAGTTGACATCTGGGGTTCGTATATTTAGGATTTTCTTATCTTGGTGTCTAATATTATGCAGGAGATAAGATGCTGTTTGAAATGATTTCCATGAACTCCATAGAACTAGCACTTTTAGGATTTTTTGTGGTTTGACATAGAAAGACAGTTACCTATTTATTTAGTCAGATTTTGCATTTGAGCCCATGGGCCCGCTTATTTGGTGACCTTGTCAAACCATCATAACATGCATTTGCAAAAGCTGGGCATATACTGTATTGAACCCTATACTTCCCCACCTAATTTGTAAGTAGTAATGAGCATGTCCTATAATATTTCTATTGTTACAAATTCATGTTAAAGGGTGCTAAATGCCAGCAAAACGAATGTCTGCAAGCATTAATGCTTCTGTATTGACACAGATGCTGTAGAACATAAAACTGAAAAAAGGCTGCAATAATTTGCTTTGGTAATGGTTTTATTTCATGCATGCGAAAAGGCACTTGGACTTTTTGCATGCATATTTCAAATAGTGAATAACCCAGCCCCCCATATTTTCCCGAAAAACATTTCCAGAATGATGTGCCATCCGAATTGGACTGTAGCAATTTATCATGCTTTAAAAACTTTAACTCTACTTTAAAAAAAAAAAAAATTTTTAATATTACATAAACCTCAGCAATCCAAAGAAAGCGGACACAGTAGAAGTTGGTCACAAATATGAACATGTGACTGTGAAATTACACAAGTAGAAAGGTTATGCTTATTAATATTTTAATGTATGAAGGTAACATCCAGATTTCAGAATATGAAGGTACATCTCACATTAATTTAAGTCTACACAGTGTAGAGCTTCTATACGGACATATTGAATTCTCTGCTTAGCCATCTCTGTTATGTAAACAATTGTACATTTATTTGCCATTCTAAAACTTCAGAATCAGTTACATAATTTTGCTAATTTTTCTGTGTTTGCCCAGAAGCAGTTTACAGTACTAAATCCAACCAGCCAAACAGCTTCAAGAAAAAAAAAAAAAGAGTCCATAAATGGGAATAAAATATAGAAGGGTGGATGTGGGTGGGTTGGAGAAAAAAAAAAACCAGGGGTAAGGTTAACTATAGTGACATTTACGGTGATGGGACTGGGTGGTCACAACGGTCACAGAAAAAGGTTGGTTAGTAAGTTCTTCTGCAATAAGCCTACACACTTCAGTCAAGCACATCTGTAGAATGATCTGGGAGCATGTCATCCCTCTGCTTCTGTAGGATGAACAGTATTTTACTGCTCCCCTGCCACTGAAGGATTGCAATCGAATCTGAATCAACCCATCTGATTCATGTGCACACTGTTCATGTGAGGAGTCCAGGTTCCAGTCCATACCTGCGCACATATACACAAAGATTTAATTAGTAAACAACATACTGAAGAATGACGACAACTTTTAGCCCTTTAAAGGGGATGTAAAGGCAAAAATGAAATCCCATTTTTACTTTCTTTAATGAAAAAGTAAAAAAAAAAAAAGTGTACAGTTTTTGTAAGAAACCTGACCGTATGCAGTGAAATCCCCTTTTATTTACTTGCTTTGACTGCTGTGGATAGGAAACTTCAGACAGTCCCTAACTGCTTTACAGGAAAATTATCATACTTTCAAACAGCAGGGGGCAGGAACTTGAGCAGCTTTGTTAGTTTCCCTGTAGAGCAGCCAGCGACCATGTAGAGATTTGTATATGCAGCAATCAGGGCAAGTAAATAAAAGGGGAATTTCACTGCATACAGTCAGGTTTCTTATAAAAACTGTACAGATTTATTATTTGGGATAGGTTTCTTTTTCAGTTAAGTAAAAATGGGATTTTATTTTTCCCTTTATGTTTCCAACTCCAGCTGCAGGAGATCATAAAGCCAGATTTAAACAGATAAACTGGGATTATATTTGGAGGATTATTTTAAAGCAGCCACTGGTTCTGAAGAGTTGGAGAAAGTTTTATTAAACATTATAAAAACTATAAAATCCACATTAGATTACATGACAACACAGTGCAGTCTGTATATTCTGATTATTAATCAGTCCTGCTGTAAATGACTCCTGCACTCTAAGCATGTCCATGGTCTTGCAAAGATGTTTCATGGTCCCTGTGCCAACTTTGAAAGCATAAATCATGTGTTTTATTAGGCTTCTGGTACAGTAAGTTCATGTTTAGTATACAAAATACAGTATTTATAGCTATATTCTATTTTAAACTTAGTTTCCCTTAAAAAGAAAACGGAGACCATACCCTGCTGCTAACATTGAGCTTCCAGTTCCACCTTTCAGTAACAAAAATAATTCCTTCCTAGCCCATTCTTTATATTAAGCATTGATATTGAAAAACCTTGCTCCCCCCCATTTTGTTATGGCTTGTTACGGATGGTCCAATATCTAAGAAAATCCAGTTGTTCCTTAAGTGAAATCATTACGGATTCCATAACTTATATACTGAATACCTGTCCAGCAGCACAAATTATAAAAGCAGTTGCACGATAATGGAGTGCTCAACCTGTAAAAATTCCACTTATTGAGATTGGTGGGTGCCTGACCAGAAATCCCCTTCCTTGCCCAGAGGGGTCTGAAACGTTGCCTTGCTTATGAAATGCATATGGGCTAAATAAAATCACCTTTTTTCCCCCCTGCAGCAATTGTTATTTGGTGCGCTTCTGGATTTTGTCTAAATTATAAAAAGCACTTAATCAATGTTTACATATGATGAAAGGAGGAGTCCACTGGGTGAATACCACATTGGTGTTCATGAAACAAATAATATTTACAGGGCTCATCCAAGATGGGGTTGAAAAACATAAAAAAAAATAGATCTCACCAATAGTTGTGACCTGTGCAGTCAGCCTGCAAATATTTCTGGTATTTAAAGACAAGGATTTGTGCACTGCCTGGCACTACTTGCAGCTGCCATGCAAGAGGTATTCACATGGGTGACCCAGGGTGTCGAAAATGCTCTACTTATGCAACATTCATCATGTACTAGCAGGAACAACGGATCCCTAACCTTAAAGTGTGGGGTCTGAGGAATAATTCTAGGTTTGTAAAAAGAATAAACATCAGCTTACATATTAACTGTAAACAGGGGTTAATCTATGTGCTTTAATGCACACTTGAAAGTGTACAATAAAACACTTACTCATATGGGAAGATATTTCTCATGAAGAGATAAAAAAATGGAAAAAGAGAAACAAAGATACTCACTGTTGGAGGTCCATTCTCGGTGGAGTTTGAAACCATCTTTATGAGAGAATTCCAAGATGGATCAGCAGCATGAGGTCCATTGAATATAGGAGCTCCAGAACCATCTGACATTGGGGCTATGGGGGGAATCATTGCATTTCCATACATGGAGAAAGGCATTCCCTGTAGAATACATTGTTATATTAATATTTATCCTTAAAGTAGTTCTTCATCTTTAAATAAACTGTTAGTAGAGTGATTTTCTGAGACAATTTGCAATTGGTTTTATTTTCTATTATTTCTGAGCTTTTTATTCAACAGTTCTCCCGTGTGCAATTTCAGCAATCTGGTGGCAAGGGTCCAGATTCCCTCAACAACCATGCATTGATTTGAATAAAAGACTGGAATAGTAATAGGAGAGGGAATGAATAGAAAGAGGAGCAATAAGAAGTAGCAATAATAACACATTTGTTTTTTAGTAGGGATCAGTGACCCCCCCCATTTGAAAGCTGGAAAAAGTCAGAAGACGAAGGTGGCAAAACAATTTAAAAATTACAAAAAATTTGCTTAGAAGGAGCCATTCTATAACATACCAACAGCCCTTTTAATAACACACACATTAGGTTATACAGTTTAAGCATTTTTATATTGTCATTAGAATGGGGTTTTAGTCCTATTCTAAAATGTTGTCTTATTTAGAGCAAGAAATAATACTTGTATCAAAACTCATAGTCAGCACAAGCCCTGTTGATTTAACTTATGTTTGAAAAGATGATATTTTGTCTCTTGAAGCTTAACCCTAGAATACATTACTAGCTGAAGTTTTAGGGCAGTGGCTTCTAAACTAAGAAATACACTTGCAAAGCAGGGAGACGACTGAACTCTTACTTCTGGGATGGTCTTATATATACTTAAAGCAGACTTAAAGGACAAGGAAACCCTAAAGATGAATATGACTAAAAATGCCATGTTTTATATACTGAACTTATTGCACCAGCCTAAAGTTTCAACTGCTCAATAGCAGCAATGATCCAGGACTTCAAACTTGTTACAGCGGGTCACCATCTTAGAAAGTGGCTGTGACTCTAACATGCTAAGTGGGCTCTGAGCAGCTGTTGAGAAAATAAGCTTAGGGGTTGTCACAAATTATCAAGCAGATGAGGTTGGCCTGTCATACAAGCTGATGCTACAGGGCTGATTATTAAATTCTGATGTTAACTGCACTGATTTCTGTTCTGCCATGTAGTAATTATATGTATTAATTATTAATCAGCCTTATATTGTGACATTTCTATTCCATGTGTACTGTATTTTTTTAGTGTGTCCCTAAGCTCAGTAACTGAAAGCAGCACAGAGCATGTGCAGTGAATCAGCAGAAAAGAAGATGGGGAGCTATTGGAGCACCTTTGTAGACACAGATCTTTACTGCTAAAGAGCTGTGGTTGCCTTGGGCTGGTACAGAAGCACAAAACATAATGTACAACATTTCTAGCCAACTTCTTTAGTTTAACGGGATCCTGTCATGGGAAAACTTTCTTTTTCCAAAATGCATCAGTTAATAGTGCTGTTCCAGATGAATTCTGCATTGAAATCCATTTCTCAAAAGAGTAAACAGATGGGGCTAGACATATTGTAAATTTCCCAGCTGCCCCAAGTCATGTGACTTGTGACCAATCTGTCAAATAATCATGCGGTTAGTGGGATTCAAACGATCGTACATCTTACGATTTTTTGTCCGACATCGGTTCTGAAGATTGATGGGCCAGGTTAGAAAATCTTTATTGGTCCCTGTGCAATCTACCTATGTTTGCAGGGCCAAGCAGGCAGTTTTGAGACAATCGTGGTCTCACTATAACCATTGGATCTTTAAAAAAATCTTTACGTCTATGGCCAGCTTAACAACAGAAGGTAACCAGATAACAGCTCCCTAACACAAGATAAAAGCTGCCTGGTAGATCTAAGAACAGCACTCAATAGCAAAACCCATGTCCCACTGCGTACTATTCAGTTACATTGAGAAGGAAAAACAACAGCCTGCCAGAAAGCAGTGCCTAAAGTGCTGGCATAAGTCACATGACTTGGGGCAGCTGGGAAATTGACAAAATGGCTAGCCCCATGTCAGATTTCAAGACTGCTGGAGCAGCACTATTAACTGATGTGTTTTGAAAAAAACATGTTTTCCCATGACAGAATCCCTTTAACTTTGCTTGTCCTTTAAAGCAAAATGTTAGGCACCCCCACCCAAGTGATTGTATCTGCCTACCTAAAACCCCAGGCCAGTGCTCCTATCAGTAGACATCTGCACCGGCCTGGGGTTATAAGAGTGAGCACCACGGAGATCTCTACTTCCGTCTACTTCTGTGTTCGCGGGGCTGCGTATGCACAGTAGAACGAGAAGCCAAACTTTAACTAAAAAGTTGGCTTTTTCATTAAACTGCGAATGCGTTAGTCTGAGGAAATCAGAAGAAAATGGAAGTGGATCCCTCTGTGATGCTCACTTATAACCCCAGGCCCGGTGCAGATTTCTGTTGACAGGAGCACCAGCCGCGGCTTTCAGGCAGGTAGATACAATCACTTAGGGGTGCCTAACATTTGGCACCCCCAAATGCATCCAGCCTTTGATTCTCCTTTAAGAGTACAAGATTACATGCGCTATAAATCAACCTTCAGATATCATAGCTAATCAGTGGGAAACAAAACGGTCTTCTTAGAGGTGCTTGGATTTTAAATGTGTAACTCGTCAAACTCTGCAGAAGGGATAGAATAAAGTGCAAAGCCAAACCAAAGCAATAATTGCTTTGGCTCACATCAAGCAATCAATAGTTAGCTTTTACGGACTAGTGACAATCAGACTAGTTACAAGGCTAAAATTTGCTAGTGCTTCATCATGACAGTTTAAAGGGGTTGTTCACCTTCCAAACACTTTTTTTCTGTTCAGTTGTTTTCAAATTGTTCCCCAGAAATAAAGACTGTTTTCAATGACTTTCCTTTATCTCTTACTGTTTTTCCAAAATCTAAATGTTGGTGTCTCTGGTGTTTGATTCTGGCAGCTCAGTAATTCAGGTGCAGACGCTAAACTGATAAATTTTGCAACATTTAATTGATACATTTCACAGCAACATCTCTAGAGTATTAGCAACTATTGTATCAATTCTAACAGCTGCCTGTAATGAAACCCAGAGATTCCGCTCAGCAGGGACAAAGAAAAGATAAGAAATGCATCAATTAAATGTGTCAGTTTAGAACAGTTGGGGGGCTCCCAGAGCTGCTTTAGAAGGTGAAAAACATTAGAAAAATGGTTAAAAAAAGAAAATAGACAGTAATTGGAAAAAGTCGTTATTTCTGGTGATCTATCTGAAGACAACTAGTTGTCTGAAGGTGAACAACCTCTTTAAGCCTCAGAGACGTGCATTAAAAGCCACATCTTAAAGGGGTTGTTCACCTTTAAATTACCTTTTAGCATGATGTAGAGAGAGATATTCTGAGACAATTTGAAACTGGTTTTATTTTTGTATTATTTGTGGCTCTTGAGTTATTTAGCTTTTTATTTAGCAGCTCTCCAGTTCGCAATTTCAGCTATATGGTTGCTATGGTCCAAATTATCTTTAGGAGCATGCATTGATTTCAGTGAGACTGGGATATGAAGAGGAGGAGGCTTGAATAGAAAGAGGAGTAATAAAATAGAATTCACCATTCTATAACATACTAAAAGTTAAAGGTGAACCACTCCTTTAAATGATTTAAAATAGCTCATTTAGTTGCTTGTACAATGCACACATTCACAAAAGAATCCACCAATACCACCGAGAAAAAAAGTAATTTTACCCCAACTTTTGGAAATTCCATGTAGCCAGCAGGTACATGCTGATGGAATGCTCCAGAGGCAGGTACAATGCCAGAGTTGTCGCGCTCAATTCCTTGATGCTGAGAAAAGACTCCAGGATCAGACATGGGTCTGTGCATCATGTGATTACCCATCCCCGTGTGGCACCAGTCAGACACTTTATCTACAAATAAAATGATATCCTGGTTAGTTCAGCAACATTTGCAAATGCAAATGATAAAGCCACATGTTCAATCTTTCAAAGTTTATAGATGCATAGAAGCTGAGCCGTTTCAACAAATTAGTGGTTCTCCAAGGCAGTGAAAATGTCAAGAGTCTTCCGCAAGGCGTGGCTCAAAGGGTGATGTATAGCGCTGTCTGACACCCACTTTTGCTATTAGTGGCCTCTACAAAATATCTGTGGTGATCAAATACTTTAAGAAAATTATGTAATAAACAAAACCTTTATTCTTAACACTTCATTAAAGTTATTAAAAAGGTATATGAATATGCATTTATATGGGACATGGTTGTGCAATACCTATGCAAGGCTCATCACTGCTGCTCATCTGATAGCCTGCATTAACCCCATATTTCTTGGAACATTTGCATGTTAATACTTCCTTGGCCAGAACTGAGAATACACTCTCAATTAGATAATGCAATAAATGTTGGTGATGCAGCCTAAGGGTACTGGCACACATGGAGATAAATCTCCTCTACAGCAAGCAACTCATTTCCTGCCAATGTTTTCTCACTGGCAATGTCAATTGCCTTAGGCACTTTTGAAAGAACAAATTGACGCATATGATTCCCTGTCAGGGAAAAATCTAAGAGTGCCCAGCATAAACCGTACACTTGCAAGGTAGTTCTGCCTGCCACTCAGTACTCACTCGTGAATTCCCAACACAAGCAAAATACTGATAGGATGAGGCACTGTTTACACTCGTCCTCGGGCTATTCATCTTTTGCCCGTCCCAAGCCCAACATCAATCACTACTTGCCTTTTCCTCAACCTGTGTCAGGGATTGACTTGGTTGAGGGCTGTGGGACAAGCATGTGAATAATGCTGGGCACTCATATAGGTAGAATTGTGTTCAGAATAGCAGTTTATTTAAAAGAGTGAATAAAGCTCAAAAACTTTGTACTAGCTTTTATTTCCATACATGCAATTGCATTGGGGACACTGCACATTCATTTCCAAATCAAGACACAAGGAAAGTTTATCAAACTTGTGTTATTCCTTTGCAGAAAGTGAAGAAAAGGTAATATTAGGCTGTTTCAAAAAATAGCAGTGTCTGCATTCTTTGCAAACTCAAACATTCACTGCATAAACTGAAATTTTTTTTCAAGATCTTGCTTTCCCTGAACTAATATTTAGTAGTATAAACAGTGTTTCTGAGAACTGCTGCACATCTGTGTTGCATGGAGTCCACCAACTTATGGCACCAATTACATTCCACAATTCTTTTTAGAAATAGCATTTTTGATGTCACCCCACAAGTTTTCTATTAGGTTAAGGTTGGGGGATTGGGCTGGTCACACCGTAACATCAATCTCGAAACCAGATGTTGCTCATTTACTGGTGTGTTTGGGGTCAATGTCTTGTTGAAAGACTCATTTCAAGGGTATTTCCTCTTGGGCACAAGGCAACATGACCTCTTGAAGTATTTTAATGTACTGAAACTGATCCATGATCCCAAAACCACAGTATGAGAAACATTCCCATTTCACGATGCTTGCACAAGCATGCTTAACTGTCTTCACAGTGTACTGTGGCTTGAATTCGGTGTTTGGGGGTCAACTGACAAACTGTCTGAGGCCCCTAGATCCAAAAAGAACAATCTTGATTTCACCAGTCCACAAAATGTTGCACCATTTCTCAAGGCCATTCATTGGGGGGACATTTTACACAAGTTTTTAAAAGACAATTTGACCAATATTTTCATTTTGGAGAGCCTAATGTGTCGGAAAAATTGTCGGCAAAAAAAAATGAGTTTACGAGTAATTCATAAAAATGTCAGGGAAAGTGGCACCGAAAAAAACCACGCCCACTTTTCACTACACTATTTTCAAAAGTGTTGTATATGTTGGAAAATTGGCGGGGAAATGCTCTGTGAATGTCGGCTTTTGCTACGACATTTTAAAGACATTTTTTCCTTCCCTACACTTTTTGTGAATTCCCCCCCATTGTGTTATTTGGCAAACTGTAACCTCTTCAGCCGAACCTCTTCAGACCTCTTCGGGACTTTCAGGGCCTCCTGCCAAAAGCTTGGTTTCACAACATTGTCTTAAAGTACAGAGAAAGATTCAAACCTTATTCATAACTTCTGGTATTTACCTTGATTTCCCCCCATTCCTTCAAAAGACCAAATTCCACTGTGACCCACAGCAGTGGCCAGGTTGCTCCCAAGAACTGAGGGTGTGGCTGTGCCAGTCTGTCGTATTCTTGCTGAGCGCTCTGTTCCAATTGGCACGGGAACTTTTCTGTCATGAGGCACCGCATTGGGTTTCTCAGACGCGATAGGTACTCCAGAAGATGATGGAGACTGCGCTCGTACATTAGCAGCCACAGCTTGAGAGTTGGAATCTGAATAGGAGTTATATTAAAATCAGAACTGTCCATTTGAAACAAGACATTATATTATTAATACATGGTGGACATAATGAATGTTACTTAATAATGGCTTTACCTTGCTTGAGGCACATAACATTCTCTCGTTTGGCATATTTGTATTTTCTGACTATTGCAATAAATGTTAATGATTACTTATAACTTAAGTCATGGACATTAAACAGGTATCTCTGCATGTGCATAAAGCATGGATGTTCCCACTGTTGCTATACGATTATGGTGCAATGTTGTGACTGGTCTAGGGATGAAAGAAAATTGCACCTTGTAGGTAATAAAATCTAGATATTGTTGTAAATTGGAAATCGGTTTAGATTTTGCAAAAGAGAGAGGAGCAGTGCAGCAACCTCAATGTATGTGAGAATGTATATAGATTAGCAAATGTAGTTGTTGCCCTGTTGGGCAATTATGGATTTTTTTCTTTATCATTATTAATATATCTAATCCACCATGAGCAATTATGATTGCCACAACCATAGCTAGTGGGATTTAAAACTGAAGCCCCATATTTTGCTGTTTCTCATTAGATGTAAAGGAGAATTCAACCCTAAAGTAAAAAAAACCCTACAGCTCCACCCTACATAGACCCCCTCCCTCCAGCGTAGCCATAACCCCTGGTAAATGCTCCTAAGTCGTTACTCACCCCTCGGTGCAGATTCTGTCCAGAAGAGTTCACAGCAGCCATCTTCTTCTTTTCGTTAATCTTCGGAATGAGAACTGCGTATCAGCAATTTCCATGACTTTCGGTGCATGCACGGCTGTCGCAAGGATTACCAAAGGGAAGAAGATGGTTGCTGTGAACTCCGCTGGACAGAATCTGCACCGAGGGGTAAGTAAAGACTTAAGCTGGCCATAGACGCAAAGATCTACCTGCAATATCGGACAATGGGTCCTCATCTCCTAGTACTAGTATTCTAGTACAGAATAGCAGTCAAGGGGAGAAATTTGCTTCTCATTTAGATATATATGCCAATCTACCAAGTTCCAGCTGATCAAGAGCCTAGGAGTGGGCACATAGTACGAGTTCTTGGCTTAATATGCCAGTTTGACTTCTGAAATACTTTATTTTCATTTTAAAAGCAGTGGAAAAATGCTTATATGTATATCTATAAGGATAGATAGATTGAAATGCAAACTGTACTGCCTAGTCAACAGAATAGTGAGTTTTTCAGCTGGTAATGTTAATATTGAAAACTTTTTTTTATTGGGGGGGGGGAGAGAGAGAAAAATCTAAAACAAACAAATCTTACCACTTGACGCTGAGGAACATGGAGTTAATAAACTAAGTGGGGAAAAATGCTGTCTGTTGAAATTAGCAGCTGTGGGCTGACCTCCGGGTGTATACATTTGACCTCCAGACAAATTAGAGGCAAAGGTACCAAGATGTGTAGTGGGTGATGCCACAGATGTATATGATGAATCAATGTTCACAATACCTGCAGAAAGAGGAGTTCAGAAATATATTAAAGTTTAGCTGTACAAGATGGCCATTAGTAAATCATTAGTTGGCCAAAAACAATACTAATGCCAGCCATGCTAAATAAACTGCCAAGAATACTAAAAATAATCTACCAGGATCAAAGACACAAAGTAACACTGTTAACCAGAATTCACAGTAATACAAAAATGCAGTAACCTACCTGGCTGACTTGGAGACGGCCTCTGCATTGGTGGCCTGAAACCTGGAGCTTTGGAAGTATCAGATGGAAGCATTGATTCAGGATTTGGCAAGAATGAAGACTGCGTGGAAAGAATAGAATCAGGAGCAGACTGAGACGAGACCATCGAGCCACTCCAGAAATGGTGTGTGGGGGCTGGATTGTTTTCAAACAGAGTGCTAAAAGGACCAAATGGTAGAGCAGAACTGAAGTTTTGAGCCATAGTTTTATTTGAAGGATGATTGGAATTCTGAGCAGCACTTTGTGTACTTAGACTAGAAGGATGTGGACCAGAAGAGGGCAAACTTTGGGGCCGTTTAATATTTGCATGTGAGACAAGGGTTGTCCCAGGAGAATTCTGTGCAGGAACCTGGTTCTTGTGAGTTGCGTTTGCTCCGTGTAAGTGGTGCCTTACTGAAGAACCTTCCATTTTAGCAGCAGACTGAGTAGACACCATAGATGGCTGGGATACACAGTAAGATGAAGGTATGTTGGAAGTAACAGGAGAAGCTTGGTGAGAGGGACCACTGACTGTCAAGTTAAGCGATGGAGCCATCCTTGAGTCTGACTGAGGAGGTTGTGACTGCATTGATGAAGGCCGTGGATCTTGTGAAACAGAATTTGGAGGCTGTGAATGCGCTGAGTGCATTGAGTTACTCCCAGAGGTAGAGCTCACTTGCTTATTGATGCCTGAGCGTGTTGTTTCCATAAGAGGCTGGGCACCTAATTCCTGCTCAGATGATAATGGGGTCCCTTTGTTTGGAGAACATGTCAGACAATCAGAAGGGCTGTTTCTAGATCCTCCTCCAGGAAGGGATGGTGGGGAAGGTGAGGAAGGAGAGGATGCAGGGTGGTGTTCTTTGGCAGTGGGTACAGGGCAGGTGGAGGCTGTTGGTGTTGTGATGTGGCTACCTGCAGTTGTAGTAACCGTGGTTGTAGTAGCATTAGAGGTTTTAACCACTGTGACAAAAAGCTGTCTTCTGACTGATGGTGAATTGAGGTTCCCAGTAGATGAGACAGGCACACTTGGGACTGCAGAGTTTGTTATAGATGTTGGGCTAGTTGCTGAAGGGACTCCTGGAATCACCTGAGGGCTAGTGATATTCTGGTTAGAATGACGAGGCATCATGTGAGACTTAGGTGAATTGGTTGCTCGTGCAGGGCTTAGAGGCCTGACAGGAAAAGGACCCCAGGTGGATTGTGCTGGAGGAAAAGTACCTCCAAAATGTGTCATGGGCAACCGTGGTGGACGAATTTGCTGAAAAGTCTGAGCAGCAAGTAAAGCATGGGCAAATTGTGGGGGAGGATATGCCAAAGGGAGAGAGACTGGAAATCCTGGCCGCACATTATTCACAGGGTTTTTCAAGGATTTGTGCGCAGATGTTGAAGAAATGGCTGGCACAGTGAGGGAAGAGGCAGCTTGTGAAGTTGAGGAGACTGTGACAGCAGTGACTTTAATTCCCATGACTGAACTGCTGAGCGAGGAAATGGTAGATGATGCAGACACTGCTTTTGAATTGGTAGAGGTGCTCTTTAAACGATTCTTTGGGATTAGTTCATCTATTTCTTTGTCAGGATCTTTTATGAGTGCATTGATTAGATGTGTTGCTTGTCTCGTTGATTCTGTTCCACCCCTTAAAAAATTAGATAATTAAAAAAAAAATAAAAAAAAATTTGTTTAATGAAACTAGAGAGTTAGAATAAGCTGCCCGCAAACAGATATATATGACATACTGGAGACATGTTATCCCCATTAAGCATATAGTTGCAAGCATTTTTGTGCAAGTAGCCCTTGAAATTAGGTTTATGAATCGCATACAAGGACCGATGAAGATGTCTAAAACAGACCCTTTAAATTCCTAAGATAAACAGATGTCAAACCAAACTTTCATTGAGAGGCATATTTCCTCCCTTCATTTAGCTGCTTGTTGCCCAATGACTAATGTATTTGCCACCTCCTACAAAAAACTCTGCATTCAGATGATTTGTTATTTCATATCCATGGGCACACGTTACGGAGATAGTGACAAATTCCAGATATTAAACTGAACATGACGCTATGCCCACATGAACCAGTACTGCATATGAGCATCCTGCTTTCCAGTACCTCTTCCCATGCCTCAGTAACTAAAAGGCAGGTTCAAACAGAGGGGCTTTGCAGATGATGTTTTGGTTGGTGGAGGGGCAAAATCCCGATAGTTGGGCTAATGTTTATATATTGGTCCTACAGCCTACTGAATCATTGGCCTGTCTGGCAAGCATGACATCGGTTGCAACACCACTCTGCATGGAGTTGTTTCAGTAGCAACACTTGTTAGTTACTGTGGGCTGCAAGAGAAAGCAGAGGACACCTTTCCTATTTAAAGGAACAGTTCGGTATAAAAATAAATATGGAGGATGTATGTGGAGGATAAAATGCAAACAGGTATGACCTATGTGGCACACCCCTCAAGTCACAGATTGGTTACTGCCTGGTAACCAATCAGTGGAAACCAAGAGAGCTGCAAAGCAGGAAGTAGTGTTCTGGTTATTATTTCTAGTCACAAGTCTTTATACATTTCATTTTTGCCTTTACATCTCCTTTAGGGCTAGGCCAGACGGGGAGATTCGGGGGCATTTTGTCGCCTGGCGACTTCTCGCCGCGACTTGTAGCCCCCGAACCTCCCCGAATAGCGGCGCGCTTTTTGAAATTGCTCCAAATTGCCTCGCCAGGCAATTTCAAAAAGCGCGCCACTCCGTGTGGATACGCGCCGGCGTTTTCAAGCAACGCCGGTGCGCTTGGGTAAGTGGCTATTCGGGGAGGTTCGGGGGCTACAAGTCGCGGCGAGAAGTCGCCAGGCGACAAAATGCCCCTGAATCTCCCCGTCTGGCCTTAGCCTAAATGTTTCCAGCTACAGGGACAAAGATCATGGAGCCAGATTTAAACAGATAAACTGGGATTCTATTTGGAGGATTATTTTGCTGCAGTATTAAACAATACAACAATTCCCATTAGATTACATGACAACACAGGACCCAGTGCAGTCTGCATATTCTGATTATTAATCAGTCTTGCTGTGCCGGCTTATTATTTGACTGTTTTGATAATTTATGACCCTCCCTAAGCTTAGCACTGATCACATTGAGTATGTGCACAGTCTTGGTCTTGCAAAGATGATAAAGTTGCAAGATGACAGCCCCCTGTGCCCAAATTTGAAAGCATAAATCAATTGTTTGATTAGGCTTTGTTGTACAGTAAGTTCATATTTATGTTTCATATTATGTTTAGTATACAAAATACAGCATTTCTGGCCTTATTCTATTTTAGACTTTCCTTGTCCTTTAACAGGAGGAAACTGGTGCTTGAGTCAAATCATGGAATATCAAGCAAAAAAAAAAATAAAAAATCAGCAGCATTCAAGCACTGCCTAAAAGATAACAGGCTTTTCCTTTACATTATCTCAACCTGCATTAACATTTGCCCCATCATGTACTTCTACGCTTCATACATTTACACAAAGAGCAAACACTATCCAAAGCAGTTATTACTAAAAAATATCTGCACAACTTAGGCTTAAAAGAGGATGTATAATTATCTTCACTTTACCTTATTGTTATGATTCGATCACCAGTTTTATCCTTCTGTTTATCAATATCGATATGTGCACCAGTAAACTCTCTTATGGCATTAATGTTACACCCTCCTCTTCCAATAACTCGAGAAATGACTGTGGATGGTACAGAGACTTTTTTTGACCTGGAAAGAAAGACAAATCCCATTTCAGCAATTAGCCACCATGCTGCTAGCCTTTACACTGTATTACAAAACATAAATCCAAAGACATCACAAATGGCATCCAAGCACACACGCTTTACCTCCTACAACAGGTGTACAATAATACAACAATATTATGGGAATAGTCACTACCCAGGAAAAACAATGTGCCAAAAGACTGGCATGCAGTACAACTACAAATAACCTTTAAAGGGACAGTGCCACCGCCAAACTGCTTTTTATACAATGTGCCGGCCAGTTGTAAGTTATTAAATACACCCAGTTTTCATAAAATTGCTATAGTCACTAGTAGAAATAAAGGGTCAATCTTTATTATGGCCTTTCCTGGTTTTAAAAACAATAATACAACACATTGTCAACAATTTGTGAATACTTACCTTCTAACCACTTCTTTCCACCCTTCCTCCCTTTTCTGTCCCCTCTTTGGACTTGCTATTGTAAGCTTTCCATTGGGAGAAGAAAGAATAGTCGGCCCAGATTTGTTTGTAGACAAGGAATTACAAGCTGCTTCAACTACTAACTCTGACAACCTTGAAAACAAAAAACATGTTTAAATAGATTCTGTCATGATTTCTATGGTGTAGTTTTTATTGCTAAATTACAATGTTTACACTGCAAATAATTCACTACAATATATACATTTCATTCCTGAACCAGCAAGTGTATTTTGTTTAGTTGTAATACTGGTGTATAGGCAGCCATCTCGGGTCATTTTGTTTCTCCTACTCAATGTAACAATGTGTTGCCGTGGGACCTGGATTTTACTATGGAGTGCTGTTCTTAGATCTACCAGTCAGCTGTTATCTTGTGTTAGGGAGCCGCTATCTGGTTACCTTCGCATTGCTCTGTTGTTAGGGTGCTGGGGGGGGTGATATCACTCCAGTACCTGCAGTACAGCAGTACAGAGTGACTGAAGTTTATCAGAGCAGAAGTCACATGATTTGGGGCAGCTGGGAAATTGACTATGTCTAGCCCCATGTCAGATTTCATAATTAAATATAAAAACATCTGTTTGCTCTTTTGCAAAATTGATTTCAGTGCAGCACTATTAACTCTTGCGTGAAAATAAAAAATACACTTTTCCATGGCAGAACACTGCTGCTGGAGACAGGGGTAAAGTTAAAACTTAAAGAAATAAAAAAAAAAAAACATTATTTCCCTTCTAAAGTGGGCTCCCAGGTGGCCGCCTAGGGCGCAGTCTACGGGGGGGGGGGCCCTAGACTGCGCCCTAGTCGGCCACCTGGGAGGGGGAGACGAAAGGAGGGTTTTTTCTTTTTTAAACAACTCCAGCTGTAACCATGTGTGAAAGGTGGTTGCATGCACTCTTTTTATATGAAAAAGACAAAATTGTACAGGACTTAAACACAACATAAAAACCCTCCCCACAGAGACTCCTCAGATGGACCTTCCATGTCTCTCAGGCAACACAGCTCAACACAAACCTAACTTTGTTATAGGGAACCTTGAGGTTCAAGGTTCCCTATATGGAAACAGCAAAAGGATTTTGTAGGAAAACCTACAAAAAGGCTCAAAACAACTTTGTTACAACTGTCAATACCAAAGACTCTGCAGCAGCAGGTTCCAGCTTCTGAGGTTATTTGATGACCAAAGTGAAGGCCTTCATGCTGGGGGTCCAACATTAGACCAAACTAGAAGACTTTTGAGAAACACTGCTGCTATAGTGCCTTGCTTCTGGAAACTTCTACAAAAGCTACAAAACCAATGGAAGGAATTTTTTTTCATATTATAGCATAACTATTACTATAACTGTAGCCAGTGGATAAAAGCATATTTAAAAACATAGTGAGATGAAGCCATACACTAACAATGCATTATCACTCAAGGGCTTACTTTACTGAAGTTTTACTGGACACTAATTTTCGTTCTTCAATGGGAGACGTTACAAGCACAGAAGGTTTCTTCTTGTTCTGAACAGCAGTTTCATTTCTGGAAGAATGATTGTCACTCTTATTGCTGCTGTTGCTGCTTTCATCACTGCAACTAGAGATCCTCATGTTATCACTGTCCCCACTCTCACTGGTACTACTGCTTTTGGATTCCCCATTAAGTTTTTCCTGCTGTACAAATGATAGAGGCAGCTGATCCTCAAAAATGATTTGCACAGCTTCTGACGAGATCTTATTTTTTCTGCTTTTCCTTTTGATGCTGTTAGTAGTAATTGTATTATTACGTTTTCCATGAGAACCAGCAAGTGTGGTCCAAGTAGCAGATATGCCAATAGTGGTGGTTGTGGTTGCACTAGGTGGCTCTGTTAAAATGTGAGGTTCATCTGTTAAAAAAAAAAAAATGCAATTGCAATTAACACAAGTTATAATTTTTGACTCACGATTACAATATTTGCATCTAATTACTGGCATCAAGTAAAACACAATAATAAGCCATTGTGCAAAAGGAAACACTATAAACAATTCATATGAAACCACAATTATTTTACATTTATATCCATATACAGTACATATACATTTTACCTTCAGGCTTTTGCTTTTCTTTTTCAAGTGCAGCTTGTAACTCAAAGTTTTCCTTATTTTTAGCCTCAATTTCTTCAAGTTTTCTTCGTTGTTCTTCCTTCTTCTTGCGCCTTTTCTCCTTCCTTTTTTCTCGTTTTGCTGCCAAAGCTAGGCGTCTGCTTTCTTCTCTCAACTATGAAAAGTAAAATCCAAGCACATCATCGTAAAATCTACTGTTGGACTAACCAGGTCTAATGAGACAATAACTGTATAAGTTCTGTAGAGTGTCTTATTTAAACCAATACTTGACAATCATTGATAGGGATTTTTACAGGCATCTGTAAATTAACCTTATATCTGAATAAATCACAATTCTGGATAGGAAGCCTGTTCCTGCCCTAATGCATACAAATTTGCACCAATTATAGATTTTCGTCAAGCTAGTGCTGGATGTACAAATGAACACCATCATCTATAAATCCAAAAGTTGATTTTATATATGTGGGGGGTCAAAACAAACATCACTTTAAAGCCTATTTAATAAAAGCTTGGTATTAAAGTAGTAAATTACCTTTTCCAGATCCAGTTCTTCTAACAAGATACTTGCATTTTTGTTTGCTTCAGCAGCCTGGCGATCTTTGGCTTGAACTATTGATTCCATGCAAAGGTGGCACTTTTTTAACATCTCCTTTAACAAACAGATTGTGGTTAATCAGGTACAATACAGTTAAATATCTGTTTGCAGCAGAAAAGCTAGGTGTATCACAGTCAACTGCAATATTATCACACATTAAAAGAAAGCAGGACTGCTGAACAATACTTAGATATTCAGAAGACGAAATTGAACTGTAAATACAGTCAGATACATTTGAATCATTGTTTAATATCCCCAAAAAGTGAGCACACCCTGCCATTCTTAACAAAATTACCTGCCAGAACACAAAAAAGCTACTTGCTTACTGATGAAGGGAAAGGAAAGTATCTGCCAACACTTTGCTACTAAGTTGTATTGATGTATGTAACTGCAAAAAAAAAAAAAAAAAAACAGAGAAGCGGCACATGCCTCCTGTATAATAGTGTTACTTAAATGATGAACTGAATGATGAAAGTAGCCTATGCTCCAAAGACTGAGGGCACACAGAGCGTCTGCACCAATGCTCTCATTTTTTTTTTTGCAGGCCGAGAAGTGGATCCGCTACCCTCTGCAGCAAGGTTTATCTGCAGTACACAAAGCAGGGTCGAGATATGAATGAAATAACTATCTCCACACCATTTTTTGGCCCAATCTCCAATCCGCATACCTGCACTCGAGCAGAAGCTGTACTTTTCAGTTCAGATCATTGTGATTGAACCTGTATCTTAACAGGTTTATTTGGCAAGATTCTATTAATTTAGGATTTTGTTTAGAAACATTGTGGTGGGGGAAAATTTTCATGATTTTCTCGAACAGCCGCAAAATGAGAAAATAAGCCCCTTAGTGCATTTCACAGTGTATTACATCTAAGTTGCTCCATTCAAGAGACCGGACACTTAAAATATGTATGTTTTCTGTCAACGATCTAATTAGAAATAATTTAGTTGAGCAAAAAAAACAAGGTTTCTAAATAGATGTTACAATGCATAAAATCTTGTCCCTTATGTAACTCTTACCTTGTCAGTTATTGTTGCAATATATCTCATGCACTCAGAGTCTGATGGGAACTGGTTAACTTCTTTAACTAGATAGCGTACAACTTTGACATGACCCTGAAAACAAACAAAAAAGTATTAGTAATCTAATTATCTATCTCACAAGGACAAAACATGGCTTTGATTTCATTGTTAAGCTTCAGAAATAACAAAACACATTTTATGGTAGTGTCACGGGCAGATTCTGTGAGATTTAGTTGTCTGGCGACTAATTGCCTGGGTGACAATTTCCCCGAACTGCCTTTGCGTGTCTTCCCTTCCTATAATGAAAAGTTGCTAAACACACGCGGCGCTTCGTTTTCCAAAGTTGCCGGATGCAGGTGACTTCAGAAAAGGAACTACGTGTTATGTTCTTTATGGTTCTTAAGGTTGTAGTTGTCACTGATCGCAGCAACCAAATCACTGATGTTATCAATTTAATCTTAAATCATATCCATGTATTAATGTTCTTTTCCATATATTTTTCCAACTTACGCTTAGTTGTTAGGATAATTAAGTCCTGGCAACCAGATCAGTGTTCAAGTCTGTGACAGAAAAAATGTAGTAGAGATCCATGCATTGCAGATTCGTGTGTGCCAATCAATTTATTTAAAGGGACACTGTTATGGGAAAAATGTTTTTTTTTCACAGCAGAATGCAAAATGAAATCTGTTTCTCAAAAGAGCAAACAGATTTTTTTTCATATTTAATTTTGAAATCTGACACAGGGCTAGACATATTGTCAGTTTCCCAGCTGCCCCAAGTAATTTGACTTGTGTTCTGATAAACTTCAGTCACTCTTTACTGCTGTACTGCAAGTTGGAGTGATATCATCCCCCTCCCCAGCAGCCTAACAACAGAAAAATGGGAATGTAATGAGATAGCAGCTCCCTAAAGGTGGCCACACACATTAACATCCGCTTCTTTGGAAATGTTGCCAAACGAGCGGATCTCTCCCTGATATGCCCACCTAGAGGTGGGCGATATTGGACTGATCCAATCATGGGCCCTAGGGCCCAATGTTCAGATCACAATGGAGGAGGTACGGGCCGTCGGATTGCAGGATTCAACAGGATTTTTAGTCCTGTCCGATCAATAATGATCACGCACAGGCCAATAAGCTGCTGAGATTTTATCGGCCCATGTATGGCCACCTTAACACAATAGAACAGCTGCCTGGTAGATCTAAAGGTGACCATACATGGGCCAATAAAAGCAGCTGACAGACACAGCCGACAGCTTATTGGCCCGTGTATGGGGCCCTCCAACGGGCTTCTCCGATGGACATCTGGCCGACCTCGATCGGATGGGACTAAAAATCCCGTTGGATCAAGGCTGCATTTGTTGGTTGATGCGGTGCCACGATCAGACCACCCATATCGCCTCCATTGTGATCTGATCGTTGGGCCCTAGGGTCCACAATCGGATCAGCCTGATATCGCCCACCTCAAAGTGGGCATATTTGCGAGAGATCAGTTTGTTTGGCAACATCTCCAAACGAGCGGATCTCCCAGTGTATGGCCACCTTTAGAACAGCACTCAATAGTAAAAGCCAGGTCCCACTGGGTTACATTCAGTTACATTGAATAGGAAAAACAACAGCCTGCCAGAAAGCAGTTTCCTCCTAAAGTGCTGGCTCTTTCTTAAAGCACATGACAAGGCAAAATGACCCGAGATGGCTGCCTACACACCAATATTACAACTTAAAAAAAAATACACTTGTTGGTTCAGGAATTAAATTTTATATTGTTACGGTTAAGGAACCTGGTGTGTGGTTACATATTTGTATATACTGTACTACTAAAATGCTGTGTCTGCCTGTTTCACAACAAACTGTAAATCATTTCAAAACCACAAAAAAAAAGGACATAAAACTGTTAAGATATAATATTACGCAAGTACACAGCTTCACAAAACATTAAAAAAGTACCTTTCTAAATGCTGCCATTAGAGGTGTTATCTTTCGATTATCAGCTGCATCAACATCTGCTCCAGCTTGAACCAGCAGCTGAACCACATCTAAATGACCACCATTTGCTGCCAGCCATAGTGGAGTGTTCCCCTTCTTATTGCGCACATCAATATGAGCTCCTCTGTAAACAAGCACATACATTGGTGATTTTTACCATACTCTTATCTGAATTTAGGTTCCGCTGCCTACAATGAAGAGTTGGTGGAACAAATGAAAAAAGGAAGGTTTTTTCGCTCACCCCCCCTTTCAAGGTATATAAACTGTTTATTGGTACATATATTTAAATGTACTTTATGAATACACTGAGAACTAATAGAATTTTGTTTTATTAATTTTAGTGGTGAGTAGTTATTGAGGGATCTGCACCCAAGTATAGTACAGTAGCATCGGTAGAGCAGTATCTGTGCTACTAAATAAGCACAGAGAGCAATCATAATAAAAATGTTTCTATGGACACTATATTCTTAAAGAAGACAATCCTGTTGTACATGTTCTCTAGTTTGCATAGTCATGCTTACCTGCTAATGAGCAGCTCACAGAACTTATAGTGTCCTTTGTCAGCTGCTATAGTTAGTGCAGTATCTCTAGAAGAGGGCACTGGAGGAGCGTTGACATCAGCACCTTTATCGAGCAGGACCCTCCCTACTTCTGCATAGCCCCCAGAGGCAGCTTCCATTAATGGAGTGAGACCAGTCTGTACAAAAGGGACATGGGAAAACAAAAAAGGCAATGACTGAGATTTAGAGCCATTTAACATTTTCTTTGTGCAAAATGGATTTAATACTAAAACTAAATCTGAAATAACTTAAAATTACTTTGGTTTCCTTTTAATATTATACAAATTATAACCTGGAATGCAAATTTGCTTCTTCGTTTTCAGTAACACACTATACTGTATCTGTCTGATATTACTGTTTCTTTAAATAAGTTTTAACACATTGAATACCATTTACCTTGGCTCGATGCTCTACATTGGCCTTCCGATCAATTAATAAACTAACTACTTCAGTTCTCCCTTGGAAACATGCCAGAGTAAGTGCTGTATTACGATTGGTTTCTATTTGGGCATTGATGTCTGAACCCATATCCAAAAGCAACTTAACAGCAGCTGTGTGGCCATTCATTGCTGCCAACATCAGCGGAGATATTCCCAACTTGCTACCAGTCCTAAGAGAACAAAGAAACAGAACCGTAGAAATTTCAATTAAACTCAGATATAATTTAAAGGAGAACTAAAGCTTAAACAAAAAATCAGGGCAGAAATTATGTACATTATGTTTTTGGCTTCTATACCAGGCAAAGGCAACCACAACCCTTTAGCAGGGTAGATTTGTGCCCCCGAAAATACCCCAGTAGCTCCCCATTTATTTTCTGCTGATTCAGTGCACATGCTCTGTGCTGCTGTCACTTACTGAGCTTAGGGGCTGATGCAAAATATACTGAACATATATATCATAAATATCACTATATTAGGCTGATTAGTAAATAATTCAGATTGTTGGTAGATGACAGCTCAGAAACCAGCACAATTAGCAACATAATTTAATAATCAGCCCCTAAGCATAGCTTTTTCAACTGCTTCAAGCACACTAAGCATGTGTATGCCACAGACACTACTAACAAAATCCAAGATGGGGAACTCCAGTGATAAATATGAAGGCCTCGATCATTAATACTATAGAGATGCTGAACCTCTAGGCTGGTTCAATACGTTCAGTATATAAAATATGGTATTTCTATCCATGTTAATTTTTAGGTTTGGTTCTCTTTTAAGTTGTACATAAAAGCCACATGAACTTTTTTTTGCTTAGCTTTTATGCAGCTAAAAAAGATCAGTGTTAAAGGCACAGTTCAGTATAAAAATGAAAACTGGGTAAATAGACAGGCTGTGCAACACTACTTTTCAGCTCTCTTACTCTGAGTTGTTCAGCAACTTGAAGGTTGGGACAACATTGTTCAGTGAGTTTGCAATTGAGTCTCGGCATTCAGCTCAGATTCAAAAGAAACAGTTATGACCCACATGGCTCCCCTCACTGACTGGTTACTACTTGGTAACTAATCAGTGGAAACCAAGAGAGCTGCAACGAGGAAGTAGTGTTCTGGCAATTATGTTAGCCATCCAGTCACATTACATTTTTGCCTGACATATTACTGAACAATTCCTTTAAGGTAAAGCTTTTAACAGATAAAGTGTATGGTCACCCTCCTCTTTTTTTGTATTACAAATACAGTAGGGCAAATAAAGAAGGGTGCCTATGTTCCTCAATTTAGGCATGAGAAATTATATTTACAGATTACAGATTTACTGATTACTAACCTAAATGTTTCCTCTGTTCAGAGAAAAGATGACTTTACCTGTTTTTTTTTGACTGAAATATTTGGCTACAGAAAATTGCATAATCTACCTTCCTGTATACATTTGGAATATAGGAGGAAACTAGAGTAACCAAAGATTGGAACCGTCAACATAGTAGGTGAGCATTAACTAGGGATAGTTTTCCAATAACAGATACATTTGTGTTATTGTAGTATAAAAAGACACAAACCTGGAATTAATCTCTGCTCCTGCATTAAGCAAGATTTTAATAATATTGACATAACCACCTGAAGCAGCCAAGCTTAAAGGGGTGTAATCAGAAACATTTCTATGTTCTTTGTTTGCCGCTCGAGCCAAAAGCAACTCCACAACCTGTAAAGGAATTAGTAACATGATAAAAAAATTCATTTGTTAAGCAGGTAAAAGTTAACTGTCTTGAGGATTACATTAACCAAAATGTAGGTAAGAGGCAATATTCACAGTGGTCCATAGTCTATTGCAAGGCAAAAGATTGAGATTCACCTACTATTATGTTACGTTAAAATGTTGCCCCTAAGCCAAAATAAAAAACGAGTAACAAAATTTGTTAGGCTGGAGATATCACAATGTGATATCTACCTAAACTGTAGTCAATGAATGAATTCCCATAACACTGCACTTATAAGCACCGTTCTTGTTCTTCACAACAGTTTTATCAGTGCACTCTGATAATAAAAACAAAAAGACAATGCTCTGATTAGCAAAAGGCTGCATAAATGCATTGCGTAATAACAAAAATTCAATGAAAAATGCAATGAAAACTTGGGCATTAATTATGTTCCAGAAAAATCCTCCATTTTATAGAAAATTGTATATCTTATTGTAGATTTAAAAAAATATATTAGTATATTGTGATAAACAATCACCTCTTGTCTACCACCAGAGCAAGCCAAAGATAATGGTGTGTCTTTGGTCCTTTCCGACTGAGCTTCAATGTCTGCACCATTGTCTAGCAAAATTTCTACCACACCAACATGACCAGCAGTTGCTGCCAAGATGAGAGGTGTAAAGCCTGAAAAGAAAGATTAACAAAGAACAAGGTGGCATTTACTTTAGTTGCTTGCCTATTTTTTTTTCTATTGCAAATCAAAATGTATATTACAAAAAAAAAAAAAAAAAAAAAAAAAAAACGCAAGTTTCCTCCTCAGCATGCCAGAAGGAAAGATCTCACAGAAGCCGATGTGCACTTCTGTAATACAACAGCCCTAGCGGCTTCTGTTAAGTGATTATTATCACAAGAATTGAGTATCAGGCTAAATAATCCTACTGGGTTTATTTATTTTTTCAGTTATTTTTTAGCAGACTAAAGGTATGTAAATCCAAATTACAGAAAGACCCTTTATTTGTAAAATGCCAAGTCTTAAGCATTCTGGATAACAGGTCCCATAGGTGTAGCAATTATTGATCAGGGTCTGCAGGGCATCCCTCCCACTTATGGATTGGCTGAGGGCTGAATTTCCTGTGGAATTGTGTGTGGATTTCCTTGAGAATTTACTTATAGTTTGTCAGGGACTCCCTTTCTTATCCTCTATCTCTCCCCACATATTATTCTCTCTCTTCTATGTCTTACAACAAACAAAGAAATGGTGGAGCAAGCCATAAGGAGTTCAAAAGTTATCTCCTGCCTTCAGGGGTGAACAACCCTGCAGCATCTGCACAAAATCCCTTCTTGTAGATGTAGATCAGTGGTCACATACAAATGTAGGATTCAGCAATAGAAATACTTTCACAAAGCACAATTGGGTATATTACAACATGTTTTGAAAACGATCACTTGTAATTCAAACTGCATATGTAGATGTCAAAATGCAAAGGTATAGAAAACATTACCTTTTTTGTCACGGTGCTCTATATTTGCTCCACGTTCAAGAAGAGTTTGCACAAGCTCTTCATGTCCTCCAGCACAAGCAAGCGTCAGAGCAGTATCATGATTGCTTTCAGTCTGTTGAAAACCAAATTTAAATAAGCATTTATCAGCATTTTACAAAACAAGAGTTGCTTTGATCTTTGTTATCATTATTTCTTTATTTAAAAAGGGGAAAGAAATCCAACCACTAAAGGTGGCCATGCACAGGGAGATCCGCTCGTTTGGCGATGGTACCAAATGAGCAAATCTCTCCCCGTTATGCCCACATTGAGGTGGGTGATAATGGGCTGATCCCATCGTGGGGTTTCCACTGTATTTCCTAAAATGACATTTCAAAGGCATGAAGATTTACAACTTTAAATAGTAAAGCTTGACTGTCATTATATGGGGAAGCATGATCAACGCACAGTAAATCGTGCCAAGTTTTAGTAAAGTATCATACACTGCAAATGTTTTTTTAACGTCACTATAGGCACCAAACCATTGGTAATACCTGGTGATATTTGGCTGGAACCAACAGACTAAGATGCAATTTCTCCTTATATCTAACCTCACCAGTTGTGGCTTCTTCTTTAGAAAAGAGAACTCAAGAATATTGGTTGGTCTTTATTTGGCAACACTATAACCATGTGTAACAAAGTCCTAAAAAAGGGAGAATCACCAATGTGCATCATACTGTGATGATACTGACACAAGCAGCTGTGGCCAGCGAAGGAGTGCAAATATAACCTAAGTATTGAGGTCCTCAAGCAGAGGAGCAATGAGCTCTTGAAAACAGACATGGGCATCTTAAAGCCTAAAGCTGGCCATAGACGTAACAATTACGATCTTTCTCGGAAAAGATCTTTCCAAGAAAGATCGTTCGTTTCAACACACACGCGTAGAGCTGAATCGTCAAATATAAAGGTAGAAACAAAAGAATTCTACCTGTATCTGACGATTCAGCACTAACAATGGCCGATGTTCAGGTGCTTTCAAAGGCATTCGATCAAAATTTTCCGTCCAGCCCGATCAACCAGCCGACCGATATCTTAATCTGACGATATCAGTCGGCTCATTTCCCACCATACACGCACCGAATATCGTACGAAAATTCGTTTCGTACGATATTATCTGTGCGTCTATGGCCACCTTAAGATACATTGGTGAAAGATCTGTATACTTCTTATAATAAAGATATGCTGACCAGTGCTGAAAGAGTATGACATTTGTCAATAACAAAAAATTAATGGTAATTTTAGAGGCCGCATAAATAGAAGCTTGTTTTAATAAATCAGTGCTGTCTATCTGAAGGCACATTGGCCTGACATAGCCCTCCAAGAGATCTTCATGGCCCCAGACTTTTTTAAGGGCTCCTTTGACATTTTAGGATGACAATATTTTCATAAATCTGGCTCCCAAACATACACTTTAGTAAATAATAGGCCCGGTATATGAAAACATTTGGTGCTGAGCCACTTATGCAATTAAATGTAAAGAGGAACTATAGAAGTCTAATAATTGCAGGCACTTTATAAATAGCTTTCAATCTTTTTTACATTACAAAGGGATTAATCCACTTTGCTACAACTAGTGACAAGCGGACCTGACGCATTTCCAAAAATTCGTGACCCTTTTTTTTCACCCATTGGAGTGTATGGGTGTCTTTTTCATGACGAAACATTTCACTTATGACTAGCTACAACTAATTCCTAATTCCAAAAAACCTCATCGTGTTTGCTTAGTGGCTTAGTGTCAGACTAATTATTCCATAAAACTTAATGAAAGGGGTTATGAAGAGGTGATTTTTTTTTTTTTTTTTAAATACTGATACGGATGAACTTATAGGCATGTACACAAGTCCTGTAAGAGGTGTTTGTGAAACCCCAGACCTAGTGTTAAAACTGCTATGGGTTTTTTTAAAATTCTTTCATTTTGAATGCTTGAAAGATATATCATGTCCTTAAAGGAGGAACAAAGGAGCAGTGAAAGAAACCCCGTCATTACCATTTCCCTTCATGGAAATTTCTAGAGTTTAATATCATTCTTCAGCTAAACACACCAAACGAAATTTAAGTTACTGTACTTTTTGATTTTTGCAAGGAAGATAATTATAAACCAGTGCACAGATAAGTAATGCCATATATAGAGTTTTTTTATTTTTTTGGAGGAGAAGAACACAAATCTGCCACCATCTGCCCCATGTTCCAGCAGCAACAAAAGATAAGGCATCCACCTGTCAAGTACACACAGGGTAGATTTCAGACTGAAAACACACAGCTACACCTGGCTCTGGATGACTGGAAGTTCTGTCGCTCAAAAATGTGTAACTGTGCATTTTTGGGCTGAAAACAGGGCAAATGCAGTACCCGTCGGTGCAGCTGGAACATAGAGCGGATGACAGCAGATATCATTCCCTTTAACTTTTAACCTTAAAGGGCAAGGAAAGGCAAAGAAATAAAATCCCATTTTTACTTTCTTTTAAGAAAAAGAAATCTATCTCCAATATACTTTAATTAAAAAATATGTACCGCTTTTATAAGAAACCTGACTGTATGCAGTGAAATGTTCCTCTCATTTACTGCTGGGGATAGGAATTGTCAGACGGTCCCTAACTTCTGTCAGGGAAACAATCATACTTATGAACAGCAGGGAAGCCCCTGCTTTACTTACCAGCCATGCAGAACTCAAGCAGCTTTGTTTTTTGATCATTTATGATGATCCCTAAGAAGCCCAGACCACATTGAGCATGTGTATGTAGTCTAGTCTTGCAAAGATGTATAACAAAGTTACAAGACGACAGCCCCCTGTGGCCAACTTTGAAAGCATAAATCATTTGTTTGACTAGGCTTGTGGTGCAGTAAGTTCATGTTTAGGTTTAGTATACAAAATACAGCAGTTTTAGCCTTATTCGATTTTAGACTTTCCTTGCCCTTTAAACATTGCTACTAAACTTCACATCATAAAGTTTTACATTCCTACCATCAACTATTTCATATCTATCATGTTCCACAGATGTTTTTTTTTTCCATCTTTGAACTGCATTTATTTTTATGGGTATTTATAATTGCATAAGATCCAGGTACATATTTTTGTTCTTACCTGTGCATCAATATCTATGGAAGGGTAGATAGGTAGCATGGCTGAAGGCGATATGATGGGGCTTGGAGTTGGTGTCTGTGGTTGGGAGATGGAAGTTGCAATGCTGTGGGTAGGAGTGTTTGATATTGCAGACGTTCTTCCACTTACTGCTGTTGAATAAAATGTCTACACTTAGTCGGGCTAAAAAAGATTAATTGAAGCATTGGGTTGCACAGTATTTAGGAAGCGAAAAAAGTCAAGGTTTTTATAAAAGCTAAGAAACAAATACAACACAAAATGTGATAAAACTTTGAGTCTCCAAGCGTATACCTGATTGCCAGCAAAAGAAATACAAAGCTAAAATAGTATAGCTTGGCGGTAAAGTGTCAAATGTGTAACGCAAAATTAAAAGGACCAAAAGCTAAAGGGGAATGCTTTTATGGGTATAGATTTCAGAATTCTATACAGAAACAAAACTCGACAATAATAATAATGTTATTGTATCAGGCATAATATTTAAAAAAAAATGCACTTCCTGAGCACACACATAAAAAATACTATATTTAAAGAACATTGTCCTCAGTTATGCAGTGCTAGAAGTAGGGTTTGCCAATTTCATAGCTGAAGATTTAGGCGTCATACATACCATTAATGAACACTGCAAAATACCCTTTACATATTACAGATTTTAAAATAAAATGTTATAATAATGAATATCCCTCATCTCACTTGTGTACAGGGTGGTAGTGGTGGGTGAACTTGACCCTTTTCACTTCGGCAAAAATTGATGTGTACGGTTGACGCACAACAATTTTTTTTCACCCACTGGCGTCTATGGGCATCTCTTTCATGGCAAACCCTAGTTAAGAATTCTGCTCATCACTATACAGGGGATGCTGTACTCCCTGCCCAGAAGCTATATCCAAAGTAAATAGGACACACCCCACAGACTATGACCATATTTATTCTACTCTGTCAACTTTTAATTCCATGTCGTTCAAAAACTTACCAGAACTGAAGATATGACAAACTGGAAAAAAACTATGGTATAGCAAATCTGTATTATACACTCAATTTACAGTGTATACTGTAAAAATGCTTTCAGACATATAAATATACATATAATTGTACATATATGTGTGTGTATATGTATATATATATATATATATATATATATATATATATATATATATATAATATACACACACTTGTAAATAAAGTGGTCTTTGAGCAACCTTTATACCAAAAGAAAACAAAATTTTTTGATATTTAATTTTGAAATCTGACATGGGGCTAGACATTATCAGTTAACTAGTTGCTCCCAGTCATGTGACCTGTCCTCTGATAAACTTCACACTTTACTGCTGCATTGCAAGTTGGAGTGATGTCACTCCCTTCTCCACCCAGCAGAACAATGGGAAGATAACCAGATAAGAGCTCCCTAGTAGATCTAAGTAAAAATCCATGTCCCACTGAGGCACCGTCAGTTAAATGGAGTAGGAGAAACAATAGCCTGCCTGAAAGCAGTTTCATCATGAAGTGCTAGTGCTTTCTCAAAGCACATGACCAGGCAAAATAACCTGAGATGGCTGCCTACGCAACAATATTACAATAAAAACAAAAATACACTTCTTTGGTTAGAAATTAAATTTAATATGGTAGTGAGTGAATTATTTGAATTCCTGTAAGTTATTCTCCAGTGTATTTAAAAAGGTGGAGAAAACACTTTCCTTAAAGTGTACTATAACAGAACCGGTTCAGATTTTCATCAGCTGCATACTAATGCTGCACCCAAAGGCAGGAATGAATCCTGGATTCAGTTAATCCCTATGAAATAGTACAATAATAGCAAGATCCAGGTCCATATAAATGCAGCAGCAATTCAAGAAAGCAGATGCACTCATGAAAAAGAAAATGAATTTCTGCAATAAACACCTCTTCTTTTTATGTTCATTACATTTGTTATGCTTGAATAATGGATTTTTATATCAAATACAATTTATATTTTTCAGAACATAAACTCCATCTCCACCCAAGAAAATGCACGTTTCCAGCAAATGCATAGAAGCAACCAATGGAATTAATCAGTAGAACTGGAGCCAGTCTGGGCTTCAGAAATTTATTTATAACATTTAGACCAATAAAGGAAGAGGATTTATTAACCAAAAGTACACTATCCATATATATATTTGAAATACAGCAGTACCATTCCTCACAGCTAGAACAAATCCATGTTGATGGCTAATTATTCCTATTTTGTACCAAGAATTTTGTATAATAGATCCCACACGTATCTTTTTAAAAATTGCCTGAACAAAAACAAATGTGACTGCTGTGTTCCAAAATATGTGCATGTTAAACTGATTTTGGTTAAGTCAAGTTTTAATGCCCTTTAAGGAACAGTTCAGTGTAAAAATAAAAACTGGTTAAAGACAGTATGTGTAAAATAAAAAAAAGTTTAATATAGTTAGCCAAAAATGTAATGTATAAAGCCTGGAGTGACTGGATGTCTAACATAATAGCTAGAACACTACTTTATGTTTTTCAGCTATCTAACTTGGAGTTAGTCAGCAGCTTTAAGGGGGGCCTCATGGGACATAACTGTTCAGCAATTGATTCTTAGCATACAGCTCATATTCAAACACAAACAGTTATGACCCATGTGTACCTCCCCCACCTCAAGTCACTGATTAGTTACTATTATTAGTTACTGTCTGGTAACCAATCAGTGGAAACCAAGAGCTGAAAAGCAGGAATTAGTGTTTTAGCTATTATATTAGACATCACTCCAGCCTTTATAGAATACATTTTTGGCTAACCAACTATTTTAGAAACATATTAAATTTTGCACATACACTCTATTTATCCCGTTTTTATTTTATACTGAGCAATTCCTTTAAAACACACAGCATCCCTATTGAATTGATAAACACACTTCAAAAACACATATACCACATAACATTAAGGGAGCAATGTATCCTATTTTTCAACACAAATTCAATTAATAGGGCTTGCACTGAAAATACTACTTCCCTTAAAATAATAAGCAAACGTATCTGGTTTTTGTTATTTCTTGCAATAAATTGGGAATACATAATCAAAGTAGCTTCATTTTACAACCACCTGGTTTTTCAAAAAGGTATGGGAGAGAAGAAGATTTAAATAACTAGTCTACAGATGCACCTCGCTCTATAGCTAACTCCTCCATAGCTGCTAGCATGAGACACAGGTTGAGGATGGGATGGTTAACTCAATGCATTTTTTTAAACAAACAGGAAGTAAAATAAATAAAAAAATTAAACCACAAGTCCTATTTATTGAGCTCATGTTGAACAAGGCTGGATAATGCCCCTTTAACTGTGGTGGAAGATGACATACATACATAACATACACCAACAAAATATTTAGTATAACAATTTGCTTCTGTACATTTGGTAATTATATAATTCATTATTCAACTGTAAGGCCATGCTTTCAACCTTCCAATTGTTCAGGTAAAACACACTAATGAAAAATTGCTTAAATCATCATACCCACCTGCCATGATGTCATCCAGCGTATCAGTGAGGGTCTGAGCAGGACTGGCTACCATTAACCCTTCTTGTGTTTCTGCAAGTACACTTTGCCCCAGCCCTGTAAGTTGTGCTTGACCCAACTCTTGCTGTCCAGCTAGAACTCCTTGGAGATCTGTGAGATTAGTAATGACTCCGGGGGATAATGAGCTTGCTGCCAGAGGCAAAGTCTGAGGCAATGCCAATGGCTGCATGGATGTAAAGCCCATTTGCACTGCAGTCTGTGGGGAGTCCTCTTTTAGCAGAATGCTGTCAACTTGCTGCAAATGAGTATAGTCTACTTCTGTGATCTCTTCCCCAACCCCTACAGGAGTCAAAAGCCCCAGATGTTGGCAAGATTGCTGCTGTTGTTGCTGCTGAAGTTGTATTCTCTGTGCCTTTACTTCAAGGTATTGCTTTTTTAGCTGTTGCTGGGTCTTAAGTTGCAACTCCCGCTCTACTTTTTGGAGCTCCTCCAGTATCTTTTGTTTTTTTTGGATCTGCTCTTCCCGTGTTTTGTTTAGCTCCTCTATCTTCTCCTTAGTTAGTTGGTCAGCGTGGGCCAACTCCAGGGATTGTAACTGGGCATTTTTTTCAATGGCTTCTTTAATCCGTTGCTCCAGCTCAGTGAGTTTCCCCTGAGCTTCTTCTACAATACTCTCTGGAGACTGACTGCTGATGTACCCCTGCACATCCTGCACATCTGGCACATGGCCACTGGACTTCTGTTTAGAAGTAGCTGCGTGAAAAGAAAACCCCCTCAGAACCATAAGAATGGTATCATCATGGCAGTGAAGCTTGCCAGGCATGTGAAGCGCAGTAAAAAAAATTTAAGAACCAATATAAAGCCTATATATAAAGATATTTGCATTGAGTTGTACTGTTATTTTGCCTAGTTTTCTCTTTACTATTCATAAAATTATAGTCTAAAAAATCCTAGCAACTAACAAAGGTAACACAGAACCTCTGAATTTAACAGTTCTTGAGAAACAATAAATAAAAGAGAAGCAAATAGACTATGACAGACATTTCACAGAGACTTGACATATGATGGTAAAGTACAAAGCATGCACATGATTAAAAAACAAATGTGTTTGGGTTAGTGGTTGATAATGTATCAGAATACATAAAGGTGAAAGGGGAATGCCTTGATAAGTAACAGCATAGGATGTGAAGTTGTTATGTTGATGAGCCCTATTTGTATAATGAGAAAGGGTTCACGTTAAGAAACACAGGCAAGAGATATCCAACCACCTTTTTCTTAAAAAATAAATGGAACCTGTCACCAAAAATTTTTTTTCAAAATCCTATTTTATCACAATAGTCATGCAAGATTAACTTTAAAGGGATACGGTCATGGGAAAAATGTTTTTTTTTTTTTTCAAAATGCATTAGTTAATAGCAGAATTCTGCATTGAAATCCATTTCTCTAAAGAGCAAACAGATTTTTTTAGATTTAATTTTGAAATCTGACATGAGGCTAGACATATTGTAAATTTCCCAGCTGCACCAAGTCTTGTGACTTGTGCTCTGATAAACTTCAATCACTCTTTACTGCTGTCCTGCAAGTTGGAGTGATATCACCCCCTCCCCTTTTCCCCCCAGCAGCCTAACAACAGAACAATGGGAAGGTAACCAGATAACAGCTCCCTAACACAAGATAACAGCTGCCTAGTAGATCTAAGAACAGCACTCAATAGTAAAAACCCATGTCCCACTGTGTACTATACATTGAGAAGGAAAAACAACAGCCTGCCAGAAAGCAGTTCCCTCCTTAAGGGCAAGGCCAGACGGGGAGATTCGGGGGAGATCTGTCGCCAGGCAATTTTGAGCTACTTTTAAAATCGCGCCGCTGCGTGTGAACAAGCGCAGGCGATTTTACGCCTAGCGGGTGCGCAGCGCTAACTAGCTATTCGGGGAGATTCGGGGGCGATTCGTCGCGGCGAGAAGTCGCTGGGCAACAGATCTCCCCCGAATCTCCCCATCTGGCCTTGCCCTTAAGGAGGGAACTGCTGGCACAAGTCACAGGACCAGGGGCAGCTGGCAAATTGACAATATGTCTAGCCCCATGTCAGATTTCAAAACTGAATATACAAAAATCTGTTTTGTAGATTCAGTGTAGAAATCTACTGGAGCAGCTCTATTAACAGATTTGTTTTGAAAAAAACATGTTTTCCCATGACAGTATCCCTTTAATTGCACTATATACATTATTTGAATATTGTTTCCTTCAGTCTGGGAATTCATAAATATAAGGAGCTATTTTGTGGACACTATTATTAAGGCAAGCCTTGCATCATCTCAGAATCTTGTTTGTGCACCAGAATGGGGGATCCAACATCCATCCCCATGTCCTGGCTACACAATTAAACGGTGAGGAGGGAATGTGTGGAGAGCAGTGACATCTAGGTGCTAAATGGAAAGTGAAAGTAATTGTCTGCCCTGCCTCTTTGCCTAAGCCATAGAGGAGGGGCAGACAATATTTTATTGACAGCTGGGATTTTTAAATAAGCATCTATGAATATAAATTGGATTTCATGTTTAATTTGAAAGGGACTTTTATAATACAGCTTTGTGCGTCTGGGTGACAGGTCCACTTTAAAACAGAATTTTTTACATGAACCTATGAAGCTGAACCTAAGCTTCAATTACTTAGACATCTCTGAATTCTAGTTTCACAATGGGTATGATTATGCAGCATGCATAAGGTTTAGAAAAAATGAACAAATGCTTAAATAAAAATGGGCGGTTAATAATGTATGATAAGGATGTATGCATGTACTTATCTTTGTTTTCTAGGCAGGTAAATTGCCCCCTGATAAAACGGAGCTCTTTTGTGTGAACGCAATAAGGACCTTAGATTGTAAGCTCAGCTGAGCCACAGTGTGTTGTGAATTATGTACTTTGTAAAGCACTGTGTAAATGTATCAGTGCTATTGCAATCTAATTAGTTAGCATTATTATATTGTATAAATAATCTGTAATAATTTGAATTCAAACAAATGTCTTTACCTGTAAATTATTGCATGTATATTTAAATCTGAACAAAATAACAAAACAATCTAGGGATTTTATACTGCTTTAGGTTTGAAAATGGTATGGATATGAAGTGTGATGGTAGTGTTGATTAAACACACCAGGCATGGCTACACAGGTGGGAATATTTGCTTAAAGGAGTAAATTGTAAACACAAAGGACAAAGCAAGTGTCTTTGAATGCATATCATCAATTAAAATGAAGTAAACATTCAAACGGATGATATCAAACTAACGATTCATACTGAAGGTAAATCTTTTGTTCGGAAAAATACTGAACAGTACAGCACACCACACAAGAACGAAGTGTCAACATACAATGAGAACTGCAAAACAGAAATAAGTGGTACCTGAAAAAGCCTCCCAAACTAGCATGAGAGTTGTAACTAAGACATACAATGTAAACAATATAGCCAAATGGTCAACATCCCCAGCAGCAAGTGGCCACTAATACATGGCAGCTCTAACACTAGGCATCTAACAAAATATAATACCTGAAATATAAATGAAAACTGCTAGAGAGAAAAATATCTTAAAAATTATAGGGATATGCAAATGACCAGTCAGCATATCTAAAATCATTTATTTAAAAGTCTACATGCATGTAGCCTGATTAAACAATGTTACAGTCTTTAGTTGTTCACCATTAAATGTTTAACTCAGTAATTTAAAAGATTAATTTATTCTATTTTCATGGCTCTCGTTAGGCTTCCTTTTTTTTTTGGTTGTCACTAACCACAGCAACCAAGCCTCAGAGAGACAAACTTTATTACTATTATATGTACAGCAGTTCTAATTTTCATTTTCCCATTCAGAACTACCCTAGAATTGAAGCCTCAGTTTGGTATTAAGATCAACCCTGAAACAAGGACAATAAAAATTACATTCGGTTTTTAGAAACATTTAAATTAGTAATTTTTATAAGTCTTTGAATTATTTCTTTCTCCTGCTACTTTCAAGTTTTCAAATGGGGGTCACAGACAGCCAAAAACAAAAAAAAACCCACTTTTTTTTTGGAACTACAATCTGATTATTACTTTCTTTATAGGGGTTGTTCAACTTTGAGTTAACTCTTAGGGGCAGATTTAATAAACTCACATGAAGGATTCGAAGTTCGATCAAATTTCAAATAGATTCGAATTTTCAAATATGAAAATTAGGCAAATTCGACCGTTGAATATTCGAATAATTCAAATTTTATTTTATTCGAATAGTCGATGGTCAAAGTACTTCCCCTTAAATTTTTATTCGACCACCTAGTTTGCCAGATCAAAGCTACCGAATTATTTTTGATCAAATAAAAAATATTCGATCGGAAAAATTGTTCGAAGGCTGGATGTCTAACGTAACAGCCAAGATATTTCCTGCTTTTCAGCTCTTTTGGTTTCCACCAATTGGTTACCAGTCAGTAAACAATCAATGACTTGCAGGGAGGCCACATGGGCCATAACGGTTTGCTTTTGAATCTGGAATTGATCCTCTGCATTCATCTCAAACACAATGAACAGTAATGTCCCATGTGGCCCCCCTTCAGGTGGCCATACACGGTGAGATCCGCTCGTTTGGCGATGTTGCCAAACAAGCGGATCACTCCCTGATACGCCCACCTTGAGGTGGGAGATATTGGGCTGATCGGATCAGAACGGCACAGATACGGGCGGTCGGATCACAGGACCGCATCAACGAACAGATGCGGCTGCAATCCGATGGGATTTTCAATCCTGCCAGATCGACATCTGGCCGACTTTCGGCCAGGTATCGATCGGGGAAGCCGGTCGGAGAGCCCCGTGCACTGACCGATAAGCTGCCGACTCTTTTATTGGCACGTGTATGGCCACCTTAACTAAATAGTTAGAGAGCTTAAAGGGCAAGGAAAGGCAAATAAATAAAATCCTATTTTTACTTTCTTTAATGAAAAAGAAATCTATCTCCAAAATACTTTAATTAAAAAATGTGTACCGTTTTTATAAGAAACCTGACTGTATGCAGTGAAATTCTCCCTTCATTTAGTGCTGTGGATAGGAATTGTCAGATGGTCCCTAACTTCTGGCAGGGAACAATCATACTTATGAACAGCAGGGGCAGCCCCTGCCTCACTTGCCAGCCATGGAGAACTCAAGCAAGCTTTGTTTCTTTGATCATTTATGACAATCCCTAAGAAGCCCAGACCACACTGAGCATGTGTATGTAGTCTAGTCTTGCAAAGATGTATAACAAAGTTACAAGATGACAGCCTCCTGTGACCAACTTTGAAATCATAAATAATTTATTTGATTAGTCTTGTGGCGCAGTAAGTTTATGTTTAGTATACAAAATACAGCATTTCTAGCCTTATTCTATTTTAGACTTTCCTTGCCCTTTAAAATCAGAAAGTTGTGTTCTGTTCAGTCACTCCAGCCTTTATACGTTACATTCTTGGCTACCTTACTATATAAGAAACATTTTTTTTATTTTACACAGCCTTTATTTACCCAGTTTTTATTTTTACACTGAACTGTTCCTTTAAGAGTGTATAAATTAAAATTTATTTAGCCTGTGCTGATGTGCTATTGTACTTTTCACACCTTATTACTACTTAATATTTTATGTCTGTATTGTTTAATATCATCCTTATTTAAACATCGAGAATTAGAGGTACACAGTCAGGCAACACTTGACTGATAAGCTTGACTTATATGCATTTAACCTTCATGCAACATCACTTAATATTTTAAGTGTTCTTGCTTCATTCTTCTATATCATTTACTATTAATACAATTGTTTTGTTATGATTTGGCAACCCATGTTTGTGAGGGAATATATTTTTTTCTTTTGTTTTACATTATTCACGACATTTGAAACCATTTCTGCATATGCAGGTTAAAATTCATTATAATGTATGCAATTTGAATAAAAGTAATAACTTTGCCAAATTAAAATCATGTACCTGCAATAATTACATGAAAAGAGCCTAAACTAATGAGGATATGAATACCCCTAAAGTCACCCCTATTCAAAAGATTTTGAATATAATTAGTGTGTGTGCATTACACCATAATTTGGCCCATGTGTCATTGGTTTTTATTTTTCATTAGTAGTTTTTGAGTTGTTTTGCTTTTTATTCAGCAGCTCTCCAGTTTGCAATTTGGTTGCTAGGGTCCAAGTTACCTTAGCAACTATGCATTCATTTGAATAAGAGACTGGAATATGAATAGGAGAGGAGCTGAATAAAAATTATCATCAACTATACGTTTGTAGCATTAGTTTTCTAGATGGGATCAGTGACTCCCATTGGAAAGCTATAAAAAGAAAGAAAAAGGTGGCAAATACATAAAAACCTATAAAAAAAAAAAAACAGCGAAGACCAACTGAAAAGCTTAGAATTGGCCATTCTATAATATACTAAAAGTTAACTTAAAGGTGAACCACACCCTTTAAGCTGGTTTCTGCTAAACAAAATTCCAACAATCTATTCTGCATTCAGCTATTGTACAAGATTTCGGGCTAAATCAAAGTTTAAAAGGAAAAAACATACCAACTTTGTTTTTACATACTCAGTTAGGGTTACGTTTTAAAAAATAAAATGTGCATAAAGACAGATTATTCAAAAAATAATTAATATATAAAATGTTTTCAAAGAATGTGATCAATGGGAAGCCTTAAGGTAGACAAGAGCTGGCCCCAGCAAGCAGAAACTGAAAGGAAACCATGATACTATAGCTCTGCTAGCTGGGACCAGTTCCTGTGGGAAAATAGAGGCCTTTTCAGTTCTAGACTAGAACGTCACAATGCTACAATGTAGGTTTTATCACACTGTAACGCAAAGAATGGTTGTGAAATGATTTTTATGACAATGAAGGTTTCTTTTCAATCTGTGTAATTAGATATGTACTCCCTGTTCTCATGTTTTTTTCTAGATCCTCTCTATAGCCTGATTGCTATGCACATGAACAGCAGAGGAAAAAAACTAAATTTAGAAGCAAAAAAAGTTGACTTTTCTGACTACTGCAATCTATTGCCAAAGTGTTTTAAATACATAACTTTAGATTTAAGCCACTGAAATCATTTGCAGGCAAATGTATAAATTTATTTAAAGATCTTTCCTCCAAGAGATGTATATTTTTGAATATATTATAATTAAGGGAGTCATGCGTGAGCAAAAGTTAAAGCAGTGAATTACATTTAGTATGATGTGGATTGATAAGGACAATTGCAATTGGTCTTTTTGTTTTACATCTTAGGTTTCATCAGCTTCTCAGTTATGCATTTAAGCAGCTTTTTGGTTTTCAATGTCCAATTTACCATAATAAGTAATAAAAAGTAACAATGCATTTATAGCCTCACACAAAATGTTCTTGCTGTTGGAAAGAGGATGAAGAAAACTACATGAAGACAAAGGGGCAGTTCACCTTCCAAACACTTTTTTCAGTTCAGACTTTTCTACCAATTACTTTCCATGATTTCTTATTAATGTTCATGTTTCTGATGTTTCAGACTGGCATCTCAGTAACCCAGGTGCAGATTCTGAACGGTTACAATTTGCCACTTAAGTTGGTATGTTTCTCAGCAGCATTTGTGGAATGTTGTACTGATTATAACAGTGGCCTTTGAATAAATCTGTTCAGCAGGGCCAAAAATAAGACATGGGTCAACTAATGTGCAGAACAGTTTGCAGAGTTAGCCTGCAGAGTCTGTGACCTCCCAGAGCTGCTTTAGAAAAACATAATGTTAAAAATGACGCTTTAAACTTTTATATTAGTAAAACGTCTATAAATGGAAATTACAAAGTAACAGAAAAGTCTTTATTTCTGTTGAACCAGTCCTCAATAACTGAACCTAACAAGTAGTGGAAAGTGAACAACCCTTTAAGTTAAAATGTGAAGTGCCCCTGTAAGAAATCCACAATCATCAATCAGCTTTTACCAAGAAGTACGGTTATAAAAAAAAAACAGATGACTAACTGCAACAAGCTACCAACTAAGCCAATCTGTTTACTTATTTTACTACACAAGTCTTTTAAAACTATAGTCATACTTCCTAGATGTTAATAAGTAAAAAAAATAAGATAAGCCTATACATCGACATAGTGTTTGTGACCTAAAATTAAACAAGAAATGTACGGAGCCACAACTGACCTTTATTTCTGATGGGAAGATTTGTGGCAACATTGGCAGGGGGCTTGTCTGGTTCCTGGGGTGGTACGACCATTGGCAATGCCTGCATTGGTACACGGGGAGCCTAAAATATTTGACACGGTCATTGCTATAATTCCTTTCTAACATTTAGAAGTCATAGGAAAAAGATGTTTTAGACATGCATACTCAAATATGCAATTTCAGCAATATTAGCATTTCTTAAATCTTTACATCCGGATGACTAAATACAGAAGCAAACTTTGATCAATTGCCATAAAAAATATAGTCAAGTGTTGGCTGTAATTAAACAAGTCATGATGTATCCACAATAAAGAACATGCGTTACCCGGTTCAAGTCATGCGAAGGTGGAGTGAACTGTGTGACATCAGGTGGGGGTGCAGAAAGGAGGTTACTGGGATAATCCAACAGGTAACAAACTACACTGGTGTGTCCTCCCTTGGCAGCTTCAATCAGCATTGTGGAACCATCCTAAAAAAAAAAAAAAATAAATAAGCAAACATTTAGAAAAAAAATAAAAAAATCACTGCTTTGACAAGTTGGAAAGTTAGCTTCACACATTAGCTTAATTATTTATCAAACCGTACCTGTTGCCTTGTGTTGTACATATAATAGCATTAGCACAGACAATGGTCAAGACGGGGGTTTTCTTAAACAGCTGAAAAAACCCACAACATTTCATTTAGGATATAGGCACATGAAGCGTTGGCTCCATGGCTCTCAGCCTGCGTTTTTTTCTGGATCGAATACTTTCCACAGCTCCATTATCTGCATAGCTTCTGCCTAAGGGCAGGTATGCACAGCAGCGATAATCCCAAAAATTCCTGCGCTCAGAGTAGCAGAGCTAATGCTCCATGTGTCCATGGCTTTACAGTGGAGCATACATCAAAATATGATTTTTTTTTTATTAACTAAAGCACAAAATATACCTTTAATCTGTGCGTTGGGTCAGCTCCGTGAGCCAGAAGAAGCTCTACAACAGCTAAATGTCCTCCAGCGCAGGCAAGAGACAGCACTGTATGGTCATTATTCAGTGTTGTCCTATTCACATTTGCGCCTGAAAAGAAATAGGAATTAGCAAATTCACAAACACATTAGCACACGTGGACAGACAACCTGTAAATAAAGCTTTAAGCACTAACTATCACGTGCATATTTTCTACAGGTATGGGATCCAGAAACCCATTATCCAGAAAGTTCCAAATTACAGAAAGGCAGTCTCCCACAGACTTCATTTTATCCAAATTTTTAAAACCGATTTGCTTTTTCTCTGTAATAATAAAACAGTACCCTGTACTTGATAAAACTAAGGTATAATTAATCCTTATTTATAACAAAACCAGTCAACTGGGCTTATTTAACGCATTCATGATTTTCTAGCACACTTAAGGTATGAAGATCCAAATATAAACTTCAATATGACATGCCTTTTTTTTAAGGTTTTGCATGCAGCAAAACAGACTGCTAATTGCAAATATTTCATGTTCTTACCTTTGCTAATGAGGAATTGAACAGTACAAACATGACCAGCTCTTGCAGCTTTCATTAAAGGCGTTCTTCCTCCTTCAGATTCATGTTCCTTAGAGAGAAAAATATTAACACACCTATTAACACACCTATCCAGGGAAGGTATATAAACCAGTATAAATAAAACTTCTAGCATTCCCACGATTTCTTCCCAGTTAGTACAGACTCATCGCACCCATTGGTAGAGAGAGAGAGAGGATTTGAATAATTGATTTGAAAATTGAAGTTAATTAGATAGATAGTTTATTATATAGATAGATCCATGTTGACACAAGATGTAGGCCAGATGCACACATTTGATTGCCTAAAAATGTGAGTTTTATTATTTAGCACAATTTCTTTGTGATTCATGGGGAGGGTTGCAATTTAATTGATAGTAAATGGGCCCCTTGATGAGGCATTACAGTAACAGAGCCTGAAATATATGTTCAACTGTGAGTAAATGTGAGATTTAAGTGGAGGCGTTTGGTGATGGGCACAAAAATATATTTTTGTTTGTAAGCACTTTTTTGGCATATTAAGCAAGAGTAAATATTAGTTATATAAAATATTTGTTTATTGTTAAATTTAAATAAAATTGAATTGATCACTATAGTAATTTCTTTATTTTTAATAATTGAATTAGAATCTCCCCTTTATTTTGTGAAAATCAGATGAATGTATGCACATACACTATTTGTATTTTTGTGAAAGGTGTAATTGCTAGCATATATACACTTAATTCTAGGACAACTAAAGTAGTTGAACTATCACTATATCCATAGACTATAGAGTTTGATGGTATAAATCATTTAAATATATAACATCCACCCACAAGCGAGTTTAGTTGTGGTTTAAAAACCTTCTAAAGCCTCTTAAATGAGACTATTTCATCACAAGACATTGCACTGCTCTAACCTATGTGTAGTAGTTGGTCCTTGCAGTTTGGAGTTGGAAGCCTCCCTTAATACAAAGCCCACTGGGGATTCATATTTAATTTTGGTCTGTTAGAACTGCAGTCAAATTAGTGTGGAGAGCATCACAGACACATTCAGTCCATAACAAACTACATTTTATGAAACATCTGCAGAGGGCAGTTTTCTTTGATAACCACAGTTTGGAGCTTGCATTTCATAAAACTACATGGCATTCTTCACGGACAACCCAATGGGAAGTAGATAGGAAAAATAAATCCAGCCATATTATTTTATAAAAAGTTATTGATGAAGGGTTCCTTTAAACAAATGTTTAGCATGTTATAGATTATACTATATAGACTATTACAGGTACTATAACTTGAAATATTTTTTTTTTTTTAAATTGTAAGCCTTTCAATCTTTTTAGTCTAAAATTGAAAATGCTTGGTCAGCTGCAAAATAAAAGTATCTGTTTTGTGATTTCAATTCTACAAAATAGATTATACTCACCAAGTCTGCACCAGCCTGAAGCAACACATCCGCTACATCAGTATGGCCATTTTCACATGCATAAGTTAGAGCAGTGTCCCCTGTTGCAGTTGTTGCTTGAACATTGGCTGCTAGAGGACAAAGATTTGAGAACCCTAATTTAATTGCACTGATTAAAATTATTTTTGTAGTAACAAGGTTAAAGGGGCAATATACAACCTTTTTTAATTTAGTTCAATAGTGCTAAACTTACGTTTGCCTATTTATACCAAAAAAAATAGTTTTTTTTAAAGGGAAACTGTCATGGGAAAATATGTTTTTTTTAAAAATGCATCAGTTAATAGTGCTGCTCCAGTAGACTTTTGCACTGAAATCCATTTCTCAAAAGAGCAAACAGATTGTTTAATATTCAGTTTTGAAATCTGACATGGGGCTAGCCATTTTGTCAGTTTCCCAGCTGCCCCTGGTCATGTGACTTGTGCCAGCACTTCAGGAGGGAACTTCTTTCTGGCAGGCTGTTGTTTTTCCTTCTCAATGTAACTGAATAGTACGCAGTGGGACATGGGTTTTTACTATTGAGTGCTGTTCTTAGATCTATCAGGCAGCTGTTATCTTGTGTTAGGGAGCTGTTATCTGGTTACCTTCCCATTGTTCGTTTGTTAGGCTGCTGGGTGGGGGAAAGGGAGGGGGAAATGGAGGGGTGATATCACTCCAACTTGCAGTACAGCAGTAAAGAGTGATTGAAGTTTATCAGAGCACAAGTCACATTATCAGGGGCAGCTGGGAAATTCACAAAATGTCTAGCCCCATGTCAGATTTCAAAATGAAATATTAAAAAATCTGTTTGCTCTTTTAAGAAATGGATTTCAGTGCAGACTTCTTCTGGAGCAGCACTATTAACTGATGCATTTTCTCATGACAGGATCCCTTTAAATAAACAGAGTAAAATCAGAAACTGAAGCTAAACTTAAAAAAATGTACACTTAAAAACAAATCAGCAGTACACTGAGAAGCAAAGAAACGGGTTTGTTCATATAGAGAGCTTCTCCGTGTACTACAGATTTGTTTTGACTGCGTGCTTACAAACCAATAAGTAAAGTGTACTTTTACTTAAAGGGGTTGTTCACCTTCAAACAACTAGTTGTTTTCAGATAAATCAGCAGAAATAATGGCTTTTTTCCAATTACTGTCTATTTTCTATTTGTAACTGTTTTTCTAATATTGAAGTGTAAATTTTTCACCTTCTAAAGCAGCTCTGGGAGGAGGGGTCCCCCCAACTGTTATAAACTGATACATTTAATGGATACATTTCTTATCTTTGACCCGGCTGAGCAGAATCTCTGGGTTTCATTACAGGCAGCTGTTAGAATTGATAAAATAGTTGCTAATACTCCAGAGATGTTGCTGTGAAATGTATCAATTAAATGTTGCAAAATTGCATCAGTTTAGAGTCTGCACCTGAATTACTGAGCTGCCAGACTCAAACATCAGAGAAACCAACATTCAACTTTAAACTTAGATTTTGGAAAAACAGTAAAAGATAAATAATGCAAAGTAATTGCAAAGAGTCTATTTCTGGGGAACAATTTGAAAACAACTGAACAAAAAAAAGTGTTTCGAAGGTGAACAACACCTTTTAATTTCAGATTTTGCCTGATTTAAAGAAAAAAACAAACATTTACACATTGGTCTTGTGTAAAACAATAGGCAAATAGTTTTTCCAGCACAGGCCCAATTCATTCAACTAATTTGATTCCCTTTCAAATTAGATTTTAGATACCAGGGGGTATTTTTATCAAAGAGTGAAGTAAGAGATCACCAGAGTCCGCTAGAGTGAAATTCCGCCCCTCTCCATTCATTTCTATGGGATTTTGAAAGGCATTTTTTATCACCCATTGATAAATACTCTTCTAAAAATCCGATAGAAATGGAGAGTGGTGGAATTTCACTCTAGCAGACTGTGGCGATCTCGAACTTCACTCTTTGATAAATATGCCCCCATATTTCCAGCTAACAAACCCCTGTCCCAACCCACTTTACCATTTTGAATATTTCAGCTGGATGATTTCAAAACACAATATATATCCAAAGCTTATACCCCATCCCTACATCAAACCTTACTCAAACAGCCATACTCAAACATTTATCAGAGTAACAGTGCAGTATGAAAGACAAGATAAACACGACAAAAGGTATCTGTCCAATTAGAAGAAAGCCTTGGGCAACTTAATAGGAATCATTAGCGAAGGAAAAAAATTAGAATACAATTTGCTAAAACGCCCCTGAGCACTTTTGAATTTGTTCTTTTTTTTTTTTTTTAGTTTTTTTTTTTTTTAATTAGTGGTTTGAGCAAAATGAGGAAAAAGCTCCTTTGCTCTCAAAGTAATCATATGGAGCAGGAGTCTATTCCCTATGCAGGACAAGTTGCAATCAGAAGCCTCTTGAACAGGATGCTCATAGTCCTCCTAACCCATTACACTGTACTGGAGTTTCGAAGGGAAGCCAAAAATAAATACAAACATCACATAGATATTTTAATAAGCACATACCTGCTGCTAACAAGTACTTGACCAACTCTAAATGCCCTTCCTGAGCAGCTTCCATTAAAGGAGTGGAGCAACCAAGTTCAATATCTGCTCCTGCTTTAATTAGGAAATCTGCTACCTCCAAAAACCCTCCACAACAGGCAAGTGTAAGGGCAGTTTCTTGGGTCTCCTCTGTCTGGGCATTGATATTTGCACCTTTAAGAACAAAAAATAGTTTTTTCTAGATTTTGAACACAGTATTTATATTTAACAATAATAATGTTAAGTCTATAAATATAGGGAATACTAAAACCCCTATTATAAGAATAAATAAGGATATCAAAAAGCAAGAGGTCCGTTTACCATATAAAGATTAAAAAACGGTTTGGAGGCTTTTTGAACAGGTCACGGAACTCAATTGTAACTTAAAATCCTTAGATTTTAGAACAGAGAAACATTTTTATACAAGGTATACATGTTATTTCACAAAAAGGAACAGCTATAGAGTAAGCATCATTTAGAAGGAATTATTTTTAAATATAGATATAATTTCTACGTAAAAATATCTAAATATTAAATACCAAGCACAAGTACTACCACAGAGAAATCACACAATCATGGAAAAAAAATATTTGCATAAAATGGACTTTCTGGGATATGGCCTTCCTAAAATTTGGAGCTTGCTGAATACTGGGTTTTCCAGATAACAGAACTCACCATACCTATATTGACAGTACCAAAAATCATTTACTTATTAATACATTTCATGATCTATCTATGCATGTCTTCTGTGTGGATCTAAACTTATCCGACAAAAGTCTATTTATGATTGATTCAAAAATAGGCAAACATTTACATTATGAGGATAATTTTCAGACTTAACTTGTGTTCTGAGAAAAAGGTTACAAAATCTGGTCAACTAAAACTCCAGCAGGACATCAATAAAAGGCTTAAGGCAGTATCAGCCATTGAGTTATTCAGGAATGCCATTATTTGGTATACATGGGACCTTTTGCAAAATTAATGAAGTTTCTGACAACTTTCAAAGCAAATAAGCACTAGTCTAAAAAAAAAAATGACCAGCAGAAGGCTAATTAACATTTGCGGGGATGCAACATTTTCACATACTGTGCAATATATTCACCTAGTATACTGAAACAGAAGAGTGATGAGGGGAAATAAGAACTTGGTCATTCAAATAAACTGAATCATACCTTGCCCTAGGAGTAACGCCACCATTTCTTCATGGCCTTCCCTTGCTGCTTCCATGAGAGGTGTGTAGCCTTCATCATTTACCTCCTCCAGGTTAGCACCACGTTCGATAAGTAAGGCTGCCAGCTCCACATGACCACCACAAGCT
>CM044432.1:67846478-67876792 GCA_024363595.1 Xenopus borealis | reverse complement strand
CCCCCCCCCCCCCCCAAGCCTAGTTGCCCCCACGGGCAGACTGGCATTTGTCAATTTTCGTGCATTTCAGCACATGTGCAGTTGTTGCGAAACAGAAAATTGCTCCAACTGCGCATGAGCCGATACGCCACTCACTTCGAACATTTCCCAAGAGAAGATGACGCCCGTGAACTCCTCTGGACAGAGGGGTAAGTAAAGAGGTTGGGGCATTTGCCCTGGGGGCAAGATTTTATTTATTTTTTTAATTACAGGTTTGTTTCAAACATTATATTTGAGCTAGTGCCACAATCTTTGTAATAACTACAAAAAGCGTTTTAACAATTGGGTGTCTAAATGAGAATTTAGAGAGATAATATGTGGCTCTTTTGTATAGGAACCCTTACCATGCAAGCTTCCATTAAGGCAGTGTGCATTTCATCTGTCTTATGTTCTTGATCAGCCCCAGCCTCCAGGAGGAATCTTACCATTTCTAAATGCCCTGAAATTGCAAAGTACACTTTTAGAACAGTTGAACCACTAACAATACTTTCATCAATGTTATTTTGCCATATTTAAAGGAGCACACAGTCTAACAGTTAAACTATAAATATTTTTTTAAATAATCCCTATTAAAGAATAATGATAATGATTAGTATAATAGGTTAGATTAGATAATAGTGATTAGTGATGAGTCTAAAGCAAATGGTGTTTCTGAATTATTCAGAAACATTTAACAACTAATGAGTGGTTTCTTCAGTTCAACTGAATGCTTAGGAATTCTTAATGATTTTAAACTGACTTTGGAGATATTACTACTCAACTAAAATCTAAATGAAATAGCCTGAAAGCCCAACAAAGTACACTGTTTCAGAGCATCTGAAATAAACGGCAACTAGTACTTTTTATTCAAAATGAATGGAGGAGGAATATTTAACATTTTGTCCCCACCCACAAAAAATGCCCCAAATCTCCCCACGTGCCATTACCCTAAACATGAAGCACTTCATCACAAGATGATTACAACCATTTCAGTGGACATACTTAGGCAGGTGTTAGTTCTATTTGATCATCAGGATCAAATAAAACCTAAACATCCATCTATTATCCTTTTAAGCGGAGTATGGTTTTTCAAACTTCTGGACAAATACACTCTCCTTACCTTTATAACACGCTAAAGTAAGTGCGCTTTCCTTGAATTCATTGGAATGAGTATTGATTCCTGCTCCATTCTCCAAAAGAACCCTGGCTACTTCGACATGCCCAGCACTTCCTGCCTCCATTAGAGGTGTGTGACCATTTTCATTATGGTCCTCGATACTAGCACCTGATTCCAGCAGCACCTTTACAACATCCACATAGCCACCGGCACATGCATATGTAAGTGCTGTGTTTCCTAAACACATAAGAAAATAATCTTTAAAAAAGGTTTCTTTTTTTTATTAATATGGCATGATAAATAGGGCCTTAATACACATTCTATATAAGGGGTAGGGGCAGACAAGCAGATTTAGTCACCAGGCAACTAATCGCCTCTTCCGCCAGGCGACAATCTCCCCAAACTGCCTTCTTCCTGGCTTCCGTGTGCTTCAATGAGGAATCGCCTGTGCCAATTCACTCACAGCACTCAGATTTCCTAAGTCGCCCAAAAATTCCTCGTGAGGCAACTTCGGTAGTCGAAGCGCCGCAAGTGAATTAGCGCAGGCAATTCCTCGTTGAAGCACGCGGAAGCCGGGAAGAAGGCAGTTCGGGGAGATTGTCGCCGGGTGAAGAGGAGATTAGTTGCCTGGTGACTAAATCTCCCTGAATCTGCTCGTCTGCCCCTACCCTAAGGGCTAGAGCAGACGGGGAGATTCGGGGGCATTTTGTCGCCTGGCGACTTGTAGCCCCCGAACCTCCCCGAATAGACAGGTCCTGGGGGCGCACCGGCGTTACTTGAAAACGCCTGCGCCTATTCACACGCAGCGGCGCGATTTGTGGAATCGCTCCAAATTGACTCGCTTGCTCTAGCCCTAAAGCTGTTTTTTCCATACGACAAAGGATACTTCTTTCACAGTTTACTGTAAGTATGTACCCCATGAGAGTTGAAGCTCTAACATTTTGAAATAAAGTTAAACAAAGTCAGCATAAAGATAAAGTCAGTATAAAAGAAAACGCTGTTCCGATAAAGATAGTATAGCAGTATTAATTATTTTAACATCACATGGCAAAATAATTATTTGGAACAGTAAAGGGGAAAAAAATCTAACCTGTGGATGACTGGGAGTTAACATATGCATCGTGGGCTAGCAGCAACTTTACAATTTCCACATGTCCCCCATTAGCAGCAGCCATCAAAGGCGTTATGTCTCCTTTTATCCCACGGTCTTCAACATTAGCATGCATTGCCAGAAGAACCTACAGAGATTAAAAAATTCTTTACCACTATTTGCAATAGCTATTTTATAGAGTTAACACAAGGCAGGCAGTTTCCTCATAGGCAGTGAGGACCATGGGCAGAATCGGCCAGCCAGCCATCACAGGAGAGCTGTTTTGGGCCAAATCCATGGATTCCAAAAGTTTTGGACCTGCAACAAATACATCAGTGCTATTCACCAAGGTGAATTAAGCATTAACATAGGTCACCGTGCAGGCTATGTGCAAGACATTCCAAATAAATTAACAGAAGTTTTGGCAGCTTATATGGGAAGTGCATGACATGCTGAAATAATAAAGTCTCACTTTTAAAGAAGCAACATCCCATCTCCTAGATTACACAATTTGTCACCTTTGTAAAACACAATAGGTCCTGAGCTTCTTGAAACCCTGGTCAGAAACTATAGTACACTGCATCGTTGACAAATGAATATTCAGCTTGACACAAGGCCTTTAAATGTTGGCATCCCCAATAAGCCCACAGTGCAGCAGGCACGCTCAGCAGCAATTATTTTTATGAGCCCCGCTCATGACCACAAATGTGCATTACAAAAATCTTTGGCCAATTTTAAACTTGTTGGATGTATAAGACTTGGATGTATTTTGATTTGCATACAATACTAAATCAGCAATAATTTTCCTGAAAGCAGATGTTTAAATATAGAGAAAATAAGTATTGCAGCTACGGGTTAACAGGACCTACAGGGGGAGGGGGGGGGAGAATGAAACCGATAAATAGCTGCAATATATGTACATGGAACATGTCTTGCTCCCAGTTTAGAGGCTCAATTATTAAGCTATGGGGTGCAATCCTCTGATGAAAACTTCATTTTGTAGATTATCATATAATTCTGTAAATGTATTCCAATATAAGCAGCCAATGTTACTTAGTTCCATTAATTAATTTGCCAATTAACAGTCAGTTCATTGGAAGTCAGTGGAGTTTGGCGTATAGTTAAACCCTACCCACCTGCCCAAATCAAACTGTTATTGCTTGACATGCAAGTTACATAAAAGTTTTTTGAAAGTAACCCAACTTTTTGCATAAATTATTTAAGTCTAAGGTATCCAATGATCTTGCTGTGGGGCCTAATCATCATTCCACTGCTGAAAAGTTAATGTAGTTAATAGCTCATATAATCAAGTAAATACATCCCAATATAAAAGCTGATGTTACTCTACAATAATCAATTCATATAAACAGTTGCTGTTGCTCGACAAGTTATGTATTATTATTATTATGTTTGCAGGCAAGACAGGGCAGTTTTTGCGAAAATTGTGCAATGTGACACGGCCGGGTCCTCCTTCAGATGTAGATTTCTCCAGGCCCAGTAATCGTACCCCCTCTGCCCCCATGATGGCAGCCCTAAGAACATGTACAATTGTTCAAAACCAAATACCTCAGTGTTCATTAATAAACCGGCTTGATAAAGATATTCATCGTTGTGTCAAAAACAGAGCTTAAGGTTAAGTACATATGATCTACTGATTGTAATGGACCCCTAATTTGACCATACAAATCTAATGCTTCCTGCGGACATTGCTGACCTACTCTGAAGCTTACTAACCCACATATGGCAACTTTCTGATCGATACCTGCCCATAAAGCAGTCAAATTTAATTAGATTTGATGTCTCCATAGATATGTCTGCAAACAAGGTTCTGATATACATATTTAGAAATAAGTGATCTATAAAAAAAAATTATTAAATATCAAAATAATATTACAGATTGAAGCTAGTTGTAATTATATAACAAGAAAAGAAAAAGATATAGTGGCTAATAAAAGTCAGAGGGAAAGACTTTAGTTCTTAAAATGGTAGCTATACCGCATGAAATATTGAAACATTTTTTTATAAAAAGGTTCAATATGACTTTATTTTGGGGTTTTTTTTTTTTTCAAAGGGGACCAGACACCCTAAAAAATACTTACAAATCTTATTAGTTGACCAAATCTTGTTAGTCGAGTAAAAATAGATTTTACTTACACAGTTTAAATTTTGTTTCCTTCTGTCTTGGCAGGCAGGTAATTGCTGTCCCTGAACCATATAGGCACGGAGGGCAATATAGGATTGTTATTCGAGATTTTTACAGAATGTTTCTATTTAAAAGTATTTTTAATTATTATACAACTATTATCATGGTGGCAAGTCCCCTTTAAGAACATCATCTAAAAGGTGTCATGTGTTTAAGAACTATCCTGAGAAACTAAATTTGTAAAGTTCTACCGCATTGGCGGCTGGGTATTTTTGTTCCAAAAATTATAGTGGTTATAAAACAGGTATTAAAAATATATATTTAGAAAACCATTTTTATATACCCCATAGGGGAGATTCTCATTGCATTTTTAATTGTGCTTAAAGGGCATGAATCACAGCCAAAATCAAACAAATATCAACAACCTGCCCAGTACAACCTAAACACTTTTCATCAAACTAAATATACAGTTTTTTGGAAAAAAAAAAAAACAACTGTGACTACAACATGCAAATGAGTTCACAAGCAGGCTCAGATTGTAGCACTGCCCTGAGTATTCTACCAAAAATGCCTAGCTTTAGTAAACTCTAGTAGTATCACAAGATTTCCCTATATTATCCCCTGCTGGTGATGTCATTATGCAAATGAAGGGCACACACGAACCTCCAGAAATTGGCAGCACTAACACATAAGTTTGGCAGATTTCAAAATAGCTTAGGTTTATTTGGCAACCAAGAAATTTCAACTGAGCATGTTCTAGATTTCAGAGCTACAGTTGGCTGTGAAGATATAGGTACGAGTCAGTGAAATCCAAAATACCTGCTTAGCTAGAACTGCAGTGGAGATTTTGCAGAAGGTATAGTGAGCTGATGATTTACATTATACAAACAATTCTATGGGGCACATTTACTATTATTCCCCGAAATTCCTAAGATTTTCTTCAATATTCGATAAGCATTCGATAAGTTCTAGGCTACCTTTCTGCTCGATATACGATTCCTCGAAAAAATCGTACTTCTTCCTTCGAGCCTCGAAAAATTTGTACGATTCAAACGTTCGAGCTCTTCGATCACACAAATGATATTTGGGCAGGACTTAGCCGTACAAGCCAATGGGGGGATTCCCATAGGCTTCTATTGCAGTACGGTAGGTTAAATCTGGGAATTAGGCAGTCGAAGGATTTTAAAATTTGCAATCCTTCGATGATCGAATATTCGATTATTCTAATCCATTCGAATGTATTAGATCATTCGGTATTCGATGATCAAAGAAGCCAAATTTGATCCTACGAAAAAAATCGCAATTCGATCTCTTCACGTGAATTTAGTAAATGGGCCCCTAACTTTCGCATAGAGTATTTACTTAGTAAATTATTAGTTTGTTATTTATTATGATTGGTGCCCTTTAACAAAAACAACCTGGTTTAAGAATACATGGCTCAAAATATTACCTGTGCCAGTTCATAATATCCAGCTGAACATGCAAGGCAGAGGAGGGACTCCCCTTCTTCTGTGTGCTCGTTAACACTTCGCCCTTCAATAAGTAATTTCCGCACAGCATTTACATCCCCTTCAGAGCAAGCTTCTGCCAAACTGCGGCTGTATGAGAAATTATTAGTAAAAAAAACTAAATAAACTTGCAAAAGTAGTTTCGAAAACAGTGGATGTTATCAGGCAAATGTTGACCAAGTATGAATTAACCATTATAAGATGCATTCAATTAAACAAGACCCAAGTACTCTAATCTCAGGTTAAAAAAGCAAATGACTACTGGAAATGTGCTATTATTTAAATCAAAATTCCCAAAAGGTAGATGGGGATCTACCAGTAAAAATTCAACTAGTGATCAGTAGATCTCAAGACACTCAACAAAGAGCTTGTTCCATGCTTTTCATTCAGATTTTTATTATGTTAAGGTTACATAAGAAATAGTTGTTTGTTAAATATAGCAATATATATTTTCTCACAAATCAATATTTAAATAATATTTTCCATGGAACAGAATGCTAACAATATTTTATTTACTGTAGATCACAATGGGACAACATCACTAAAAACAAACCTCGCATTAGTAAAGTAGGGTCACTCCTGATTTACATTGTAGATGCCATGTGTGAACTTCTAGAAAAAAATTAAATTGGCTTTTCACCTTTACAATAACTTTTAGTATGATGTAGACTATTCTGAGACAATTTAAAATTGGTTTTCATTTTTTATTATTTGTGGTTTTTGCGTTATTTAGCTTTTTATTCCCCAGTTCTCCAGTTTGCTTTTCCAGCAATCTGGTTGCTAGCGTTAAATGACCCCAGCAACCATGCAATGATCTGAACAAGAGACTGGAACGTAAGTAGGAGAGGCCTGCATTGAAAGAGAAGTAATAAAAAGTGAAAATAAAAATACAGTAGCCTTACAGAGCATTTGTTTTTAGATGAGGTCAGTGACTCCCAATTGACAGCTGGAAAGAGTCAGAAGAAAAATGCAAATACTATAATATAAAAACTATAAAAAATGAAAAAATGAAGGCCAATTGAAAAGTTGCTTAGAATTAGCCATTCTATAACATACCAAAAGTTAACTTATTGGTAAACCACCCCTTTAAATGTATTTTTCTATTACAAAGACATACCTGATTTAACAGATATAAATGAAACCTCAATAGTCCAGATCACCATAATACTTAGGCTCACAGAGTAAAACGACCCCTCCCTCATTCCATAGTGAAGTGATCATTCTTGCAATGATTAAAAATCCATCATTTCAAATGAAACATGGGGAAGGATGGGTTGCATTACACTGTGAACCTTGAGGGACAATTCCCATTGAGCACTGGAAGACTATCAAGTCTTCTTCAAATCTATGGAATCAGGTAAGTTTGTGGAAAAAGAATTATATATTTGGCAGTTCATATAGTGTTTATTCAGCTCAGCTGAATGAGCTCATCAAATTGTGGTTTATCTTTTCCATTTCAAATGGCCATACATAAAATGACATAATATGCCAACCTTAAAAAAAAAACATCAGTTTATCAGTTTATGTGGGTCTGCAGAGCAGATCTCTGTGTATGGCCAGCTTTAGGTGACACAGATAGTGCCAAGTTATGTACACTTTTAACAGAACTAAAATTCCCCCTCTAGGTGCCCATAGACAGGCAGATTTAGGCCCGTTTGGGTTCTTTAGACTGATTCAGTAGCTTATCTACCAGTGTACGGGGTTCTCTGAAGTACCTCCCAGATTGATCTTCATCAGGCAGATTTGCCTTCCCGATTCCATCAGCTATGACTTTGTAAAAAGATTGTTTGGCCGTAGGGACGAATGATCCGATTAGCCTGATATTGCCCACCTTTTAGTGGACATATCAAGGGAAGAGCCACTTGTTTGGAGACCTTGCCAAATGAGCGGATGTAAGAGCTAAACTTAAACTTAGAAATAAAGCTTTACTATAGAAGTAGCTAGAAATGTTGCACATTATATTTTGGCCTTCTGTACCAGCCCAAGGCATCCACAGCCCTGTAACAGGGAAGATATGTCTCCAAAGATGCCCCAGTAGCTCCCCATCTTCTTTACTGCTGATTCACTGCATATTCACTTCACTGTGCGGTTGTCACTTACTGAACTCAAAATATACAGTACACATAGAATATAAAAGTCATAATATATGGCTGATTAGTAATTAATACAGATAATTACTACATGGCAGCACAGAAACCAGTGCAATTAGCATCAGAATGTAATAATCAGGGATGTAGCATCCGTTTATATTACAGACCAACCTCTGCTTGATAATTTGCGACAACTCCTAATCTTAGCTTCTCAACAGCTGCTCAAAGCCTTTAAAGTTCTCCTTTAAAGTGTATGGCCAAGCTTTAGAACACTAAACTGACTTACTTGTCCGTCTGCCCTGCATTTGAGGTGCTCTCAGCTCTCATTCTTGTAAGTGCAGCAGCAGCTTCATCCAACGCACAGCTGACCGAAGAAGTCAATCTACGGAGTACTTCAGGATCTGCGAAGGCTTTACCATCAGCAGTGGATAATTTACCAATTCCTTATTAGCACAGGTTACGAAGCCAGTTAGTAGGTGAATATAAGAATTCAAACCAAAAACAAAAATGGGAAAGATACCAAGTGTGAGTCAAACCCATGCAAAAAAATTAGTTAACACAGTGTTTCCGTCTGATCCGAAGCTGGGAGACAAAACGCCTGTGTCAAGTCGATCCGTCAGGAACAAGTTAGTAATGGAAAGTCGGGTGGTATAGCAACGGCGATTTGATGCGACACGACTGTCTGATGCAAAAGCTGCAAGCTGCGTCTGCATCCGACAGCCATGTCACGTTGGATCACTGTTGGTACATCTAACTTCGTATTACTTACCTTGTTCCTGTTGGATCTGACTTGACGAGGGCGTTTTATCGCCCAGCATTGGATACAACGGAAACGCAGCTAAGTCTGCCATGTAGTTCTGTCCTTAGGCAAAGATTTTTAAAGCCTTCTCCCAAATTTAAAGGAACAGTAACACAAAACATTGTAAGCGTTTTAAAAGATTGAGAGTATAATGCACGGTTGACCCAAAAAGGTAAAACTGATGTGTTTTGCTTTAGAAACACAACTATAGTATACAGCAGGGATCAGGAACCTTGGCTCTCCAGCTGTTAAGGAACTACAAGTCCCAGAATGCAATGAAGGAGTCTGTCATGATTCATAAAGGCAAATGCATTGTGGGACTTGTAGTTCCTTAACAGCTGGAGAGCCAAGGTTCCTGATCCCTGGTATACAGTCATACGAGAACCCCTCATAGCATGCATTATACCTTACTCCACTTTCAACAAAAAAGAGAACAGTAGTATGTCTTTCATTTCCCAGGAACATCTGAACACTGGGGTGTTTTCGGAACAAAGACTTTCAGTGAAGCAGTTTTCATTTGTATGAAATTAAATCAAATGTGAAAAACTGGCTGTGAAAAAATTTGGGTACCCTTGTAATTTTGATAATTAGAATGCATGTAACTGCTCAATATGGATTACTGGCAACAAATTGGTTGGGTTAGCTTGCTATGCCTTGAATTTCATAGGAAGGTGTGTCCAATCGTGAGAAAAGGTATATAAGGTGGCCAATTGCAAGTTGTGCTTCTGTTTGACAACATGGGATCCTCAAAGCAACTCTCAGATATGTAAATGGTCAGTTTCGACTGTAAGGAATGTAATCAGGAAAAGAAGGCCACAGGCACAGTTGCTGTAAAACCCAGGTCTGGCAGGCCAAGAAAAATACAGGAGTGGCATATGTGCAGGATTGTGAGAATGGTTACAAACAACCCAAAGATCACCTCCAAAGACCTGTAAGAACATCTTGCTGCAGATGGTGTATATGTATATAGTTCTACAATTCAGCGCAATTTGCACAAAATCTGTATGGCAGGGTGATGTGAAAGAAGCCCTTTCTGCCAAAAAGAGTCGCTAGTTGGATGCAAAAGCTCATTTAGACAAGCCACAGACATTTTGGAACAAAGTGCTTTGGACTGATGAGACAAAAATTTTGTTATTTGGTCATAACAAATATTGCTTTGCAAGAAGGAAGAAAAACACTGCATTCCAAGAAAAACACCTGCTACTTCTTTCAAATTGAGTGGAGGTTCCATCATGCTGTGGGGCTGTGTGACTAGTTCAGGGAATGGGGCCCTTGTTAAAGTTGAGGGTTGGGTGAATTCAACCCAAGATCAACAAATTCTTCAGGATAATGTTCAAGCATCAGTCACAAAGTTGAAGTTACGCAGAGGGTGGATATTCCAAAAAGACAATGACCATAAACACACTGGGAAATCTACAAAGGCATTTATGCAGAGGGAGAAGTACAATATTCTGGAATGGCTGTCACAGTCCCCGACTTGAATATTATGGAAAATCTATGGGATGATTTAAAGCAGGCTGTCCATGCTCAGCAGCCATCAAATTAAACTCAACTGGGGAGATTTTGTATGGACGAATGGTCAAAAATACCGCCATCCAGACACTCAAAGGCTATAGGAGGAGTCTAGAGGCAAAAGGAGGCTCAACAAGGTATTGATGCAATATCTTTGTTGGGGTGCCAAAATGTATGCACCTGTCTAATTTTGTATGATGCATATTGCATATTTTCTGTTAATACAATAAACGTTATGTCACTGCTGAAATACTATTGTTTCCACAAGGCATGTTATAAATTAAAAGGTTAAAAGTTGCTACTTTGAAAGAACAGCCACTGATAAACAAAACTCCAAAGAATTAAGAGGGATTCCCAAAATTTTTCATATGACTTTATATAAAAAAGCTGCTTGTAGCAACGGGGGCAGACATTAAAGCACAGGATACAGAGTAGGTAACAGATATGTTCTGAAGAACCCCATTGTATACTACAGAGCTTATATGTTATCTGCTGTGTATCCTGTACCTTTTCTCCTTTTTCAGCTTTGGACGGATTATCCAGTGACTATGCAGCAGCTTGTTTCTATAAACTACAGCTATGTTTCTGAAGCAAACATGCCAGTTTTACCGGTGCACTGTGAGTATGTTACATTTCCATCACTTTAAAACACTCTGAAAGTCTGTTTTGGGGTGCCAAAAGTTAGACACCCCCAAGTGGATGTATTTACTTACCTGACACGCCAGGCTGGTGCTCCTATCAGCAGTTGTGCCAGAGAGCACCACAGGGCAATAGTCTTCTTCATTCCTCAATTTTCCCCAAGGCAGACACATGCGCAGTAGAATGAAATAGCAAGCTTTTCTGTTAAAGTTTGTTTTTTTCCTCTACTGCGTACGTGCAGCAGCGAGAGTAAAGAAGAAGCAGGAAGAGGATTGCTCTGTGGTGATCATTGGCAAAACTCTGGGTATGTGCAGTCTGTGTGAATTTAAGTATTTTGGAGGAGGTTTGAGATATAATTTGTGTTCAAGCACCTATATCTATGTGCAACAGTGGTCAGATTGGTCAGGATGTGAATGCGGATACACATGCCCAAAAAGTGAGAATTACCCTGGCATTTCGGCTGAACGCATTTCTCAAGGCGAATTCCCTGTGAGAAAGGCGTTCAGCCGAAACGTCGGGGTAATTCTTGCAATCCACGCATACAAATTACTCAGAACAAATAAGTCCATACATTAAGTTATGTGTAATAAAGTGGAATGACACAGGGAATAAATTAGGGCTTGGAAAGCAAACACACCTAATGAAATCTTTCAGTATTTAGAAAGCAATCCTAATATCCACTGGTTTAGTCCTAACTGATGGCCTACAAGAAGGTTTCTCTACCAAGGTATCACACAAAAAGCATTTCATGATGGGTAAAAGCAAAAAGCTCTCTCAAGAACTTTGCAAACCTAACTGTTGCAAAACACACTGATGGCATTGGTTACAGATGAATTTCTTAGCTTCTGAAAGTTCCAGTGAGCACTGTTGGGGACACTCTCCAGAAATGAAAAGAACTTAATTTAACCCTAAGCCAGCCACAACCAGATGGTCCTCGCAAGATTTATGACAAACGAGTCAACAGAATAATCAGAAGAGCTGTCCAAGAGCCAAGGATCACTTGCAGAGAGCTTCAGAAAGACCTTAAATTAGCAGGTCCAGGTGTTTCAAAGAAAACAATAAGTAACGCACTCAGCAAACATGGCATCTATGCACGCTCACCGCACAAGACTCCACTGCTAAAGAAAAAGCATGATGATGCTCATTTAAATTTTACTGCACAACATTTGGACAAGCTAATGACATTCTGGGAGAATATAGTTTGGACAGATGAGACCAACATTGAACTCTTTGGATGTCATTGCATACACCGTGTTTGGAGGAGAAATTACACTGCACATCACACCAAAACACCATGACAATAGTGAAGTTTGGAGGTGGGAACATCATGGTGTGGGGCTGTTTTTCAGCATATGGTAATGGAAGACTTCATATAAGAAAGGATGAATGGAGAATTGTCCCGGGACATTCTTCACAAGAATCTGCTTCCATCTACCAGGATGCTCAAGATGAAATGAAATTATCATTTGGTTTCAAAGAAAATAAAGCTGCTATAATGGCACAGTCACAATCACCTGACTTGAGGCTTAAAGGGCTATGTGAGGCTCAAAAGGTTGCCTTGTCTACTGTGTTTGAGCCAATAAAATTACACAACTAAAACGTTGATTCACTCAGTCATTGTAAAGTCATTTGGACTAGAATTGCATGGCTTGAATCCAATTGAAAATCTATGAAAAGAACTGAAGATCAGAGTTCACAGAAAGGGCCCCCAGAAGATTGGAAAAATGGGCCAAAATCACACTGGAGCAATGCATGCGACTCCATACAAGAGGCATCTTGAAGCATTATTAAATAATTATAATTATGTATTAAATATATTTGAGTAAGTGTGTTCAATACTTGTTCGCTGTGTCATTCCACTTTACTACACACAAGTTATGGACTTCTTTGTTTTGAGTTCTTCGTATGTATGGGTTACTTGGGTTGTTACCGACATCAGGTGTAAATTTAATGTCAATATTCACATCAGATATAGATTTACTGAGAAAAACACAGTCATGTTCAATACTTGTTTTCCCTGTAGTATAAATAACATTCAGCTTAGCCAAAACAGCTTTGGGAGAACACTGCAGAAGCTACCTTTACAGCTTTATGTTTGCATAATTCTCTAAAACATTTTGTCACCTCTGAATTTGCTCAATTTGCCATCCCCATGCAAAGCAAGGAGAAAACATTTGTTGGTGTTAAGTTCCCGAAAAGAACAAAGAATAATATACAGTATCTAGGCATGCTAATGCATACAAACCTGCTGCTTCAAGGAGAGCCTCCAGTCTAGCTTGCGTCTCAGGGTCTACAGTTCTTAAATCTGTTCCGTCAGCAGTACCAGATAAAAGCAGCTTTGAAGCAGTCTCCAGCATTGGGGTTTCCAGATCATCTTGATCCAAAATGAAAGATTCCACCTACAACAAAATAGCAAACAAAAATATAAAAAGATATTATTCTCATGAAGTGATCCAAAAAGCATAAACTAATTTATTAATAGGTATTCTCTGTCTAACGCCCTGTAACACCAAGCAGAACCACAATTTTAGATTTTTCAGGAAATCGCAAACAATTGTGAAATCAGGTAAATGTGCTAAAGCAACTTTACAGAAATCTTAAGGGCAGGGACAGACAGGGAGATTCTGTCGTCTGGCGATTAATTGCAGGCGACAATCTCCCCGAACTGCCTTCTCCCTGTCTGCCGCCTGTTAAAATGAAAAATCGCCAGCGCTAATCCACACGCATCGCGGCGATTTCCGGAATCGCCCGAAGGAAACTTCGGGCAATTCCGGAAATCATTAATCGCCAGGCAACAGAATCTCCCTGTCTGTCCCAGCCCTAAAGAACAAGTTAAAAAGGTTAAAGAATCTTGCCACAGTGGAATATATATTTTAGTAAATATTGACATTTTACATTTTTCCCTTGAGCTCACAATTTCTGTGCTGCCTCAAATCCCCTGACCAGAAAAAAATGCAGCTTTACATTTTAAATAAAAAAAATATTTAGTTGATATATAGTTGATATATAAAGAAAAAACACCAAGACATATTTAACTTTAAAATTGCAAAGTTTTTATTAAGAAATAACTTTGTGATACTCCACTTGCGCTCTTCTTCAGAATAGGTGATCGGGTGATCCATCATGTGCCGGTCTATTTCTCCTCCCTGCCTTAAAGGGATACTGTCATGGGAAAACATGTTTTTTTAAAAACACATCAGTTAATAGAGCTGCTCCAGTAAACTTCTGCACTGAAATCCATTTCTAAAAAGAGCAAACAGATTTTTTTTTATATTTAGTTTTGAAATCTGACATGGGGCTAGCCATTCTGTCAATTTCCCAGCTGCCCCAGTCATGTGACTTGTGCCAGCACTTTAGGAGGGAACTGCTTTCTGGCAGGCTGTTTTTCCTTCGCAATGTAATTGAATAGTACGCAGTTGGACATGGGATAACTACCGAGTGCTGTTCTTAGACCAACCAGGCAGCTGTTATCTGGTTACATTCTCATTGTTCTTTTGTTAGGCTGCCGGGTGGGGGAATGGGAGGGGGTGATATCACTCCACCTTGCAGTACAGCAGTAAAGAGTGATTGGAATTTATCAGAGTTACATGACTTGGGGCAGCTGGGAAATTGACAATATGTCTAGCCCCATGTCAGATTTCTAAATGAAATATAAAAAAAATCTGTTTGCTCTTTTGATAAATGGATTGCAATGCAGAATTCTTCTGGAACAGCACTATTAATTGATGCATTTTGAAAAAAAATATTTTTTCCCATGACAGGATCCCTTTAAAGTCCCCATAGACGCAAAGATTTTTATTTGCTGAAGGACCAATTTTAGCAAAATCAGACCAATCTGTCAAATTAACGTGTGGTTAGTGAAATTCGAACGATCGTACCATTTTTCATCCATCTGTCAGAAAATTGATCGGCCAGGTTTAAAAATCTTTATCGTTCCCAATACAATCTGCCTATGTTTGCAGGGCCAAGCAAACAGCTACCCTTCAGTTTTGCAGGCCATATTACGTGAAATGGTCTTTTTAGTTGATGGACACATCGGACATTTAAATGATCGTTTCGAGATAATTGTGGTCTCATGGTAACGATTGGATCTTTTAAAGATCTTTACAGCTATGGCCAGCTTTACTTATAGGAGGTAGCCAGAGAGGAGAAATCTAGCGGGGCACGATGGATCGTCACTCTGTGGCCTTTTCTGAAGAGGAGCACAAGCAGAGTTTCAGTAAGTTTTTTCTTAATAAAGAATTTGTGATTTTAAAGATAAATACGTCTTGGTGGGTTTTTTTCATTATATATACAAACAATTTTGTTGATGTTACTGGTCCTTTAACTGTAGCAGGAAGAAGTGTGGATTCAAAAGACAGCTTTCTCTGTGAATTGGTTAGTGTGACCTAACATATGGTTTGTGCGCACCGTAAATCCTAGGATCCCAGGGTGCGCCTCTCATTTCTTAAAATAAAACCTTGAGAGGGCTTGAACCTTAAAATGTATAAAAAATAAAACCACTGGTCTAAAATTACTCAGAATTACATTTAAAGAAAAACAAACCAATTAAAAAATGTTGAGGACTAAAGTCCTGAACATGACAACAGGAAGAGTTAGGTATCATACAAGATAGAAAGTTTAAGGTAATGGCACATATGGCTAAAGTGTGCCAAAACACTGTGTTCCATTACCCTAAGTGCAGCTTAGTAGAGGCAGCATTCTTTAGGAAATGCATTTAAATTAGTTACAGTTTTCTCTGTAAAGATGGGTCTTTATAAGCACAAAGGCTAGGGGATACTTGATCAGCAAAAGCAAGGAGTGAAATGAAAGATAAAAACAGGCTAGCTGTACAGAAAAAACAATTAACAAATTGGAAAGATAAGGGCAATGACAGATGGAACTCTTTGTCACCACTAGTGAGCGACAAAACATCCCTGGTTTCCTCTCCGTTGACTAATATGCCAATTGCCACTGAGAAAACATACAAAGTGCAAAGTTGGCCAGAAATATCTTTGCATGGAAACTATGGGGTACTTCAGAAAGTATCTTCATACCAAGAAATCCAAAGGCAAAGATTGATCAAAGATCAATCAAAGATTGATGCAAGCAAGCTTGCCTTGCATGTTTAATGCAACGTTTCGGGGTCACGCCCCTTTATCAAGCATGACATCGAAATGTTGCACTCCACATTAAACACACAAGGCCATCTTGCTTGCACCAATCCTGTGTGTCTTTGTATGAAGCACCATTTGTGAGGCGGCCGAACATCTACCTGCTTCAAGAAATTCGTTTTTTTCAGATCACCACAAATAACGACTTTTTCCAGTTGCTTTCTATTTTCTATTTATGATAATTTTTCTAATATTGAAGTGTAAAGTGTCATTTTTGACCTTCTAATTCAGCTCTGGGATGGGGGGTCGCAAACCCCCCAAAAACTGTTCTTAATTGATATATTTAGGGCTAGTCCACATGGGAAGATTTAGGGAGATGTCACCTGGTGAGGCAATTTCCAGTGACTTGATGCTGCTGATTGCTTGCTTCAGTCAAGTTTATCATCTCCAAAACTACAAGTTAATTTTCTATAACGGAATTGCCTAGTGCAGACCCACTAAGGGTATAAGTGGCTTGGATATTTTTACATCCCAGGTGCATGACTTTACATTTATCAACATTGAATCTCATTTGCCACTTAGCTGCCCAGATTGCCAGTTTGTCAAGATCCTGTTGCAAGGATGCCACATCCTGGATGGAAGTAATTGGGCTGGATAGATTTGTATCAATTTAGAGTCAGCGACCCCCCACAGCTGCTTTAGAAATATGAAACTTTAATCTTCAATGTTAGTAAAACTGTCACACATAGAAAAAAGTAAGAATTGAAAAAAAAGTATTTATTCCTGGTGTCTATCTGTCTAACTATCTGAAAACAACTGAACTGAAAAAAAGTGTTAGAAGGTGAAAAACACTTAAATTATCTTTTAAAAAGTCAACATGTTGAATTTAATTATCCAAGCAATAATAACAGAAAAGGAACATAGGGGAAGAACAAAGATTCTGATAAATCTACTTTAACTATATAATTTTTTATATCTAAAGAATAAAATCAAAACTTCCACATCAGCAGAAATCCTGTCACACAAGTCATAAAAAAATAACATTACAAAATAAATCTAATCTCACAGAATTGGTCTTTTTTTACATTCATTTCAAAATGCTTATTGAAAACCAGCTAAAATATAAACAGATAAAGGCAATGGTAACTGTAGATTGTATTCACATGTATTTTTTTTAAATACTAACTTGTTCTGCAATGCTGCACAATAAATGGGTGTAAAACACACTGAAACCACCAATAAACAATACAAGAGGGTCCTTCCAAAAAAAGTTTACACTCTACAAACAGGGTCAAGAAAATGCAGCAATTTAAATACAAAATTAATGAGTAGCGAAGACTACAAAACTTGCTAATTTGCTGTAGAGGAAATTAGAATTCATTGACTGAAATGGTAAAAGTATAGTTTCTTGTGATAGAGAGGTGAGAGAGAGTAATTCAGTGACAATGAAGTTGATAATCTAGGAAAGTCAATGGCAGGTAACCAATACTATATATACGTGTACCCAGGCTACTGAAGGATACACGGGGTACTGTTAAGAAGCAGTAGTTCGTTTTGACTGATTTAAAGGATTCGGACGAATCCGAAAAATCATTTGACTTTTCGTCACAAAACAAGTAAAAAAAAAAAATTTAGTGCGTGGTGAGCTTTTACCCTCCCCCTCGCTGATTTGCATATGCAAATTAGGGTTCGGTATTTGGACATCTCTTTCACAATAGATTCAGGGGTTCGGCCGAATCCAATATAGTGGATTCGGTGCATCCCTACAAATTACCATAGCAACCCTGCATTGATCTGAATAAGAGACTGGAATATGAATAGGAGAGGGACTGAATAGAATAAGTAATAAAAAGTGTCAATAACAATACATTTGTAGCCTTAAAGAGCATTTGTTTTTAGATGGTGTCAGTGACCCCCATTTGAAAGCTGCAAAGAAACAGAAGAAAATTGCAATTAATTAAAAAACTATGAAAAATAAATAATGAAGACCAATTGAAAAGTTTCTTAGAATTGGCCCTTCTACAATATACTAAAAGTTAACTTGAACGTGAACCACTCCTTTAAATTCATCCTGGGTTGAAAAGCTCCACTTGATTTTTGCCCAGTCTGGTCAATGGTTAAATGGTTACATTCCTAGTTGCATGCATAAATTAATACAGAGCAAACAGCCATCTTGCTTACATCAGCTGAGAAACTCTGATAACATATCTACAGATCATTGCAGTTTGTTTTATGACATTAAAGTTGCATTTTTGGCTCAGCACATGCAGCCTGTTCCTCTGTGACAAGGAAATGCTATGCCACATGTCATAGAGTATAATGGACCAGTGGTATACTGTATGTATATTCAACCATAAATAGAACTTGCCACATCACGGGCAATATGAGCCTTAAAGAATATACAGAGCCAGGGCTCAATTTGCATACATTTGTACACAAATATGATGGGACGTAAACAGTATTTTATTAATATAAAGCATAAAAGTTATAGGTATCTTTCCACAGAGGGGGTCTCATCTACTGATGCAGACACTTTTTATCAGATGAGGTAATCTGTAATGAATACATAACTTCTCCTTCAGGCCATGGGTACACGGTGCGATGGCTCCCCTGCTGCTCTCAGGATATATATTTATTGCAGAGCGAGAGAAGATTTGAATAAGATCCTCTTGCATGCAGTTACACACAGCAGCAAATGACAGCCTTAAAGGAGAAGGAAAGGCATCTTATACCTGGGGGTGCCAAAAGTTAGGCACCCCTAAGTGATTGTATTTACTTACCGGAAAGCAGCCGAGCACTACAAAGTAATTTGCTTTTACTTTCTAGTTGCAGCAGCACACGCGCAGTAGAGTGAAGAGTCCAATTTTAATGAAAAAGCCAGCTATTTCATTCTACTGCGCATGTGTCTGCCCCAGGAAATTTGAAGAAACAAGAAGAAGGAAGACCATCACTCCATGGTGCTCGCTGGAATGACTCCAGACCTGTGCAGTTTTCTCCTGATAGGAGCACCAGCCCAGGGTGTCAGATACAATCAGTTGGGGGTGCCTAACATTTGGTTAAAATGCCATTCCCTTTCCTTTAAGATGATTGTTTTACGTATTTGGCCTACCTCCACTCTGCAGGACACATGCAAGTAGATCAGATGAAAGAAAGTAGGGTACAGAGTGGATCGCTTTCTCTAAGCAACTAAAAATACGCAGGTGGAGAGCACCCTTGGCTTTATTGCGTGGGAGATTACCAGACAACACAAAGCGATGCCAATGTCCAGTTTACCATATAATTATCTTGCTTGCATTAAAGGTTTCACAAAAGCATTAATGTAATCTCGGTATAGAGTTGTGGGGACAGGTTTAACATTTTTCCCCACCAACTCTACTAACTGCAAATATTCCAAAGGAAAGGCGTAACCAAGTAATAAGGTTTTAAATATTGTAGTATTTAAATATTACAAAAAAAATAAATACATTTATATTCACATGATAACGTATTCTAGACTATAGGGCCGGGCATAAAGAACAAAACCAAAGTAGTGTTATCCAGTGAACTGCTCCACAGGATGATGCTAATTCTATTTTCATTAAGATTTTAAGGCAGAATTAAAAGTTGAACTGGTCAATCCTTGTTTAGTGCATGGTTTCAACAAAACAGCACACGCAATTCAAGTAATTAAATAGTAACCTTTCAGTTTCACTTTCACTTGCACTACAGCAGGAGTGCCCATACTTTTCTAATGCAGGGTCTACTTTTAGTGATATTGTCCCATTGTGATCTACATCCATAAAATATCGTTAGCATTCCGTTCCATGAAAATTATTACTTAAATATTAATTTATGAGAACATGTATATTGCTGTATTTAACAAACAAGTATTTCTTATGTAATCTCTGTAATATTCGAATGATAAGCATGAAATATGAGGGTAATCTAGACAAGCTGTTGACAGTGTCTTGAGATCTACTGATCACCAGCTACCTTTTGGGAACCCCTGCACTAAGAGTTGGAACTTTGAATAACGCATTTATGGGGGTACATTTACCCATGTTTACACATATACACATGTTCATGACTTGCGACACTGGACACTAAACTCATTTTTTATGTAAATGTTTTACAAGACATTAACAGCGGTTTCTTATTAATGGCAACCCCTTTATGATCCAAAAAAGCTATAAACCGGTTTTCCACATTTCAGTTAACTTTAAGTATGATGTAGTGAGTGATATTCTGAGACAATTTACAATTGGCTTTAATTTTTTAGTATTTATCCATCTTTAGGGTATAACCCTATAGTCATCCCTATTCATACAAATGTGAAGGGCATCTAGGTGTTTTGCATATATATAGCTTGGACCACGTACCACTGGTTTTCATTTTTTATTATTTGTAGTTTTTGCATTGTATAACTTATTCAGCAGCGACCATACATTCATTTAAATAAGGGACTAGAATATAGTAGCTGTAACAATATATGTGTAGTCTTGTAGATCATTTGTTTTTTAGAATGGGTCAGTGACCCCCATTTGGAATATGGAAGTCAGAAAAAAATAAACTAATTAAAAACAATATAAAAAAGATTTAATGAAAACCAACAGAAAAGCAGCTTATAATTGGCCATTCTAGAACATACGAAAAGTTAACTTAAACCACCCCTTTAATTAACACTGTGTCCATCCAGCTCTGTTGTAGTTCTGCAAGTTTTGCCTCCAGACATATGGGGCTTTAGTTATAGTTCTGCATGAACTGCCATATTCTCATGTTCAATACATTAAACTCAGAGGCCCAAAACTGCATGAAGCGATGAGGTGCCACATCCTATTAGCTGAAGCATGGCTCACCCACTATCATGGTGTGCTGGCAGATATCCAGTTTTAAAAGGAAATGCCAGCATTAAATACAGAAAGATACAGTATCAACATTAAACAAGGAAACCTATTTCTATAAAAAGTATTTACAACCTCTTATTGTTTAAATGAGTCCTAGAAACATTCATGCAAAAGATTACTTTTCAAATCAGTCTAAGAGCAGAACAGGTAGGGTTAAAAAAAACCCATACACCTCTAGATAATGGAAAATTGGGAGATTACTGCATGTCAATGTCAAAAGCATATGCTAAGTATCTTTAAGGTGTAAATGAAGGCACACAATATTTAAACAAAAACAGAAACAATATACGCCTATTTAAGAGGCCAGGCTGATCATGATTTTTGAACAGCACAGCAGACAGAAAATGGAGAAGGAAAAGATAAATCAGCAAGTTTGATACTGTAAAGGATAATCAGAGGGTAAGGCCTCTTTAGGTAAATGAATTGTGCAAGACATATGATACTAAACCCACAGAAAGCTGCTTTGCAGACCCCACCTTCTAATGAGTTAATCTAAAGGTCACAGACATGCAGGCATTTTATGTAATTTAAGGGCATCATTTAACACTTTCTAGATATAATAGCCATAATAAGCATGTGTAACAGAAGCAACCAAAACCTTTGCAGCTGTCGTGGATCACAATAACCACAAGGAGAAATACACACAAGGTCTAGATAATCTTCCAGCTTGCCTTGCACGCATTATCCACATATCCGTCACTCTCCTCCCTCCTCCCCCCATTTGCTCTGCAGCTCTCTGGCAGCTACAAGCCTCTCCATACCTCAAGGATGTCTTCTAAAACATATGCTTCCATTTCAGCTGCTGTTTCCACCATGTTTTTTTTTCAGACAGCTATACCTATTGCTGCACTATGATTATATCAGTGCCAGCAGAACCTTCCTCTGTCAGAGAGGGAACAGGAAATGGAAGGTTCTATTCTCGACTGGAGCAGCTCTGCAGATTCAACACAGGCCTATACCAAAGCGCAGGGGTGACTCACAGTCTGATTTTAAAGTCACAGAAGCTGGGTTTCTTTTCTCCCTTTAATTTTGAAATGTAACAGCATTATGATTTTTTTTTGTTTGTTTACAGATGAGCTATTTATAACACCACCAGTGAAATCATGAAATAAAAACCTTCTGTTGGAAGAAGTTACATTATAACTTAACATTTGGGCAAGTCAGTTTTTCAGGGTAGTGTGCTTTTTAAACAGGACTGGTATGGAATCCCCTTAATTGTACTTAAGCAAATAGTTTTCCAGTTTTAACCAATTAGCTTTTCTCTCTAACAAAGACAGCTGCATAGACCCCTGTTGATGGCAAAAGAATCCCTAAAGGAATAGTTCAGTGTAAAATCTGGGTAAATAGATATAGCCTGTTGAGAAAAAAAAAAGATCTATAAAGGCTGGAGTAAAAATATTCTGTAAAATAGCCAGAATCCAAATACCTGCTTTACATTTCTCTTTACTCTTAAAGGGGTTGTTCACCTTCCAAGCTCTTTTTTTTTCAGTGGTTTTCAGATTGTTCTCCATAAATAAAGGCTTTTTTCAATTACTTTCCATTATTTATCTTTTACTGTTTTTCCAAATTCTAAGTTTAAAGTTAAATGTTGGTGTATCTGGTGTTGGAGTCTGGCTGCTCAGTAATTCAAGTGCAGGCTCTAAACTGATACAATTTTGCAACATTTAATTGATACACGTCACAGCAACATCTCTGCAGCATTAGCAACTATTGTATCAATTCTAACAGCTGCCTGTAATGAAACCCAGAGATTCTGCTCAGCAGGGACAAAGATAAGAAATGTATCCATTAAATGTATCAGGTTAGAACAGTTGGGGGGGTCGGCGACCCCCCCTCCCAGAGCTGCTTTAGAAGGTGAAAAATGACACTTTACACTTCAATATTAGAAAAACGGTTACAAATAGAAAATAGACAGTAATTGGAAAAAGTCATCATTTCTGGTGATCTATCTGAAAACAACTAGTTGTTTGAAGGTGGACAACCCCTTTAAGCTGCACGTAGACACAAAGCTACAGTCTTATAAAAAGAAGATTTGTATGATTCTCAGGCCATGTGTGGAGTGTCCCAACATGTTTTGTATAGGGATGCACCGAATTCGGGATTCGGCCTCTCAGCAGGATTCGGATTCAGCCGAATCCTTCTTCCTGGGCGAATGAAATCCAAATCGGGAGGGAAGTCACGTGACTTTTTGTCACAAAACAAGTTAGTAAAACATGTTTTCTCCTTCCCACCCCTAGTTTGCATATGCAAATTAGGATCCGGATTTGGTTCGGTATTCGTCCGAATCTTTTGGGAAGGAATTTGGGGTTAGTCCGAATCCAAAATAGTGGATTTGGGTCATCCCTAGTTTTGTACCATGGCAATCGGTCGTTCAGCCGATCAGACAGGTTAAAAGATTCATATTATATATAGCAATAAAATCCCTACATATATTGTCTATATAACAACATCAATGGGTGACTGCAACTATCATTTGTCAGACATAACTTTTAGGATTACTGTCTGTCAATTAATGGCCTGAACATTGTCTGATTTGTTATTTTTCCTACTTATTTTAATCTGAATGGTTAATTGTAGATCACTAGACTGAAACTAACAAGAGTTTGTCAAATAAAGAATAACATCTGCATGTCTATGGTCTGTCTTTAATCAGCAACTTTAAAGGAGAATTCAACCCAAAATAGAATTAAATTAAATGAAGAGTTAATTTAAAGGATGAACAACCCCTTTAAGGTATAGTGCACTCTGTTACAGAAATATTTATATATATATATATATATATATATATATACCCCAGTATATAACCCCAGTTCCTAAGCATTCCAGGTAATAGGTTCCATTCCTGTACTGTTTTAGAATCTAAAAGCCAGATCTATATGTACTAGCTGAAGGTCTCTAAGATTTTCCACCAACTCTACGTAACCCCTATCAAACTCCAATGCATGGGGAAAAATGATCACTATTGCTGCCCAAGATGCTCCTTTTTACCATATCCACTCATAGCAACCTATTGGTTGAACAAGAACCTTAGCTTACCCCACATTCTATCACCTACATTCTGTTTGCTCGGAAACCTGGATGATGCACTCACCACAATTCAAACTATGTTATGAATAAGGGCGCTACTAATCCTATGCAAAAATCTGGTTATACATTGAATGGCCCTCATCTACCCACCACATCCACCTGGATTTGCTTGGTAATACTGCTATTCCTCTTATCAAACTTACTCATGAAGCCAGAAGTACTCAAATGAGAAAGAGCGCAGTCCTTGTTGAGTCTAACTAGGTTATTGATATGCTCTCTCACCGTTTACTATGTACACCACATCTATTTTTTTTTTTAGTTTATGCTCAGTAGTTAATAATCTAGAATTTTACCTGCATTTTACATCTGACACCATTTTTCCCTGGCCCCTTAAATTATGAATGGAGTTGGAAATGCAGACTGTACCACCCCCTATCCAGTTGTGTGCATTAAGTACAAGATTGCTGAAATACTATGATGGAATAACAATATTCAGCCTAGTGAAGTTTTAAGGTGGCCATACATGGTGAGATCCGCTTGTTTGGCGATCTCGCCAAACGATCGGATCTCTCCCCGATATGCCCACCTTGAGGCCCAACGATCGGATCACAATGCAGGGGATACGGGCGGTCGGATCGCAGGACCGCATCTACGAACAGATGCGGCTGCGATCCGACGGGATTTCAGGCGACGTTCGGCCAGATATCGATCGGTCGGAGAGCCCCACGCACGGGCCGATAAGCTGCCGTCTGTCGGCAGCTTTTATCGGCCTGTGTATGGCCACGGCTTCTTTGGAACTGTATAAAAGTTATGTATGACATTCTGCAGGTACTGGATATATATTAGATGGAATCCCGATATGTAGCTCAGAATTACGGGGCAGCTTTCTGGATAAATAGATGTATAGCTGTACTGGCTAGGAGAACTGTAAACAAAACTAAAGAATGAATCAGAATGGTTTCGATTTGGGCACTGCTTCTTAACCTTGGGTCTCTAGATGTTGCTGGACTACAACTCCCAGAATTCTTTAAAATATATGAAAGTGATTGCAGCTCCCTTTATTTCTTCAACTCTAATTGGACTCAATGAAAACCAACAATTACAAGGCAGAGCATAAATATTTAAAAGATAGATCATAGTAAGACTGATACACTAAGACACAAGGGTTTCAATGAGTTTAACATAACAATAATCCATGTGCAACAACACCTCAATACAGCGCTCTATAAAATCCATTCAAATCTCCTCTGCCTGTTACACAGCGAGTCTAGCTACTCACCAAACTCTATGGTTGAGGCTTCTATTTGAAAGAAAATATGGCTGTTCATAGTGCAGCTAAAACACGTAGATACACAGACCCACCTTTAATTCCACATTTAGCTCAACAAACGCAACAACACACCTTTTTTCCACTGAAGTAAAAGGCTCTTCTCTGCCTAAAGTTACACTCTGTATAGTTATGCATAGGTATAGTGCACAAATAAAGACTGCAGCATCTGTCACAATTCACTGTGCATACTAACCTGTAGAGCAATGTTTTAGCAATCAAATATAGTTTTAATCTGGCATAAAAAGTCCCGAACCAGTGGTCCATGAGCACACCAAACCCCTTGGATGTTGCTAAGAAGGTGGTTATTTTTTGGGGGGAAAAAGTTTACTGCCAAACACAACCTCCTGTAGGCTGCAAGCCCACAAAGGGCTACATAATAGCCAATAACAGCCCTTTTTCAGCACCATCAAGAAATATATGCATGCTTGTGTTGCTCCCAGATTCTTTTTACATTTGAATGTGGCTCCTAAGTAAAAATGGTTGGGGACTCTCGGTCTATACTAACAATTTTAATTCAGATTAAAAAATTATTTCTAAGATGTGTTAACACTTGCATATGCCAGCCACTGCTGATTCCTCAGTACACATTCCACAAGTTGGCCCTGTTCCAGACCCTTACCCCACCAATCCACCACCAGCACCCAACCCTAATCCCCGGCACCACCACCCGCACCCAACACTAATCTAACTTGACTTCAAATTTATAGAACTGGACCTGCCCCTCTCTGTTATGATATCATGGAAGGAGGGTCACTCATACATAAAAGTCTATAAAAAGTGCTTACTGGTGATGGAAGTTGACAAAGTAAGGTGCCCGAAAACTGTCCCTAACCCGCCCACAAATCTAACTGCCAAATTGGCAGCTTATCTGCTATGTTTGGGGCTCTCCAACAAGTCTACCTGGCTGATATCTGGCCTAAAATCAACCACATATTGGACTGGCTCAAAAATCTAACTGGAGCTATGACCGCATTGGCTTGTTCATGTGGTTCTCGAGCCAAGGCCTGAAATACTAGGGCCAAATGATCAGATCAGCCTGATATATGCATTTGTTTGGTTATGTGTATGGTCAGCTTCTTAATACACAACTATCATAAATGTTTTCAGTAGTGGCTACAAACCTATAATTAGGTTCTGGGTGAAACAAAGCATTTATAACAGGGGTGTCCAACCTTTTGGCTTTCCTGGGCCACATTGGAAAAAAAAAAAATCGCCTGGGGCAACACACAAAATATACAATTTTGATTTGTAAAAGTAAAGAACATGCACAGAAAAGAACTACAATACCAGTTGGATAACCAGATGGAGCTATATACTGGAATATTGGACACCTGGGTATTCAATAGACTTATTATATTATTACTACTACTAACTGGGAAATGGGCCGCAATCTTCGTTATACAATCTAAACTGAGTACTTATACTACCAGGAGACCAGGATTTTTTAACCTAAAAAAAAAAACAAGTTGATAATGGTGTATAATTCTTAACCTTTACAGCAGAAAATATAAGTATGTCTGATTACAAGCAAAGATGTAGATGGCCAATCCACTAGCCTGTCAGCAAGATATTTCTACAGTTATTTATTTGCAATGAAAATCAGTTCACAGAAGCAAAAAAAAAAATACTGTGGGGAATTATTTGGTGGTCAAATAGGAAATAAATTGGAATGGTGACAAAAAAGTCAGTAGGGTCAAATATAACCAGACAAGCCAATAATAAAAATATTATATAAAGTGCTATCCATTCAAAGGAAAACATAAGCTCTGAATCAAAGAGTTTGCATGAGAACGTCCGAAGGAGAATGTCTGCAACTCCGCGAACACAGCATTGCGGAGATACACAGTGGAAACTTGCGCAGTGAGACTTGGAGACGGCAAAAATTCTTTTCGGAGTTGCGGACATTATACTTGTTTTTAAAAGGTGCTTTTACAAAGGATCGTTTGTGAGTTTAACTTTTAATTATTTATTAAAAATTGTAAAAAAATTTACTGCACATGCCGCACTTTATTGTCCACAAGGAACAAGAAAGCTGAAAGCACAAAGATCAGACACTTGAATTATCTACATGCTGGAGTAATCCTTAGGTTCTGTGAGTATGATATACCACTAGCAGACACGTATCTTAAGCTGTGTGTATATATCATACACTATATGCTTTTGACTACTACTGGATTGAATGTTTATTTATAATATAATTTTAACAAATAAAAGGTGAAATTTCCCCCTTCACACGGTTTTATGAATGTGCTCTAAACACTGAAGGTGTATATTCCTTATTAAGAACGCTGCACTATATATTTTTCTTTTTTTCTGTTTTCCCCCCAAAACAACCTCTTTTTGAGGCATACAGCAATCCCCCGCTTAACATTGGAATTACAAGCCAAAGTGCAGTCACTGAAATACAATGAAGGGCATGTTTGCAGACCCCCTCCCTAGATCCATCCTACACGGGGAGATCCGTTGCTTGGCGATTTTGCCAACAGAACAGATGCAGCAGCAATCCGAGGGATTTTTGGTACAGTCCGATCAACATCTGGCCGACAGACATGACCAAGTCGGCAGCTTTTATCGGCCCATGTATGGCCACCTTTAGGCTACAGAAATTTGCAACTATCACCACGTCTTCCCAGGCCCGGTGCCTTAAGGTTATCCTAGATTCTGCCCTGTCATTCACTCCTCACATCCAATGACTTGTTAAATCATGTCACTTCCACCTAAGGACCATATCCAAAATACGATCATTTATCACCCAAGATGCTGCCAAAATTCGTATTTACTCTCTCGTCATATCACTTCTAGACTACTATAACTCTTTTTTAATTGGCCTTCCCCACCAGAGACTGTCACCTTTCCAGTCCATAGTGAACACTGCCTCTGCCATGCCATTCCCTGCACTGGCTTCCATTGCCCTTCAGAATTAAATTCAAATGAATGACCACTTCATAACTCTGCCCCTCCCTACATCTCTGAACTCATCTCTCTATACTCACCCAACCACTTACTACGCTCCTCTATTGACCTGCCACTCAACTCTTCTCTCATTACCTCATCACATGCTCGCATTCAAGACTTTGCAAGGGCTGCACACCTCCTCTGGAATTTTATCCCACGGTCTGTCCGACTTTCTCCCAACTTTTCTTCTTTCAAGAAATCTCTTAAAGCGCACTTAATCACTCTTAACTACCCAATACAATACCACATCTCTCACCACCGTAACTCTGATCATACCCACTCCCACACCTTGTGTATCACTCCCTTCCCTTTAGATTGTAAGCTCTTTCTGCACAGAACCTCCCTCACTTTATGTACCGGTATTTATTGTGATGCATGTAACTCCATATTAATTGTGATGTATGTAACTCCATATTTATTGTGATGTACGAAACTCCATATTTATTGTGATGTACGAAACTCCATATGTTCTATGTATATCATCACATTCACTTTACAGCACTACGAAATATGTTGGCACTATAGAAATACGTTATTAATAATAATAATAATAATAATAAAAGTAGGACAGCCATGCAGCCTGTCTGAACAAAGGCATGTGTATGTAAAAAAAAAAAACAAGCAAACAAATAAGGTAACCTTTTATCTATTATTAAGAAAGTGACAAATTACAGAAAGGTTGTCTTCCATAGACTACATTTTATCAAATAATTCAAATGTATGTTTAGATATTTAAAAACTATTTCCTTTATTGTTGTAATAATTAAACAGTACCTTGTGCTTGATCCAAACGAAGATATACACAATGCTTATTGGAAGCATAACAAGCCTATCAGGTGATTTAATGTTTAAAAGATTTTCTAGATCCATCATCTAGAAAACCCCAGGTCGAAAGCATTCTGGATAACAGGTCCCATACCTGTATCACCTTTGTTCAAAATGGTACTGCATGCCTCTATTCTATTCAAAGTAAAGTGTCTTAAACCAAATATGAAAAGCAGTCATTTAAAATGTGTTGGATATTTTAAATGACCATAGATGTATGTCTACTGTGAGACAAACGTGCAGACTATAAGCAAACAAAATTTTCACCAACAGACTTGGTATTATTGCTCAAAAAAAATCTTAGTATGCATTTTTGAGCAATTAATCAATTTGATAATTTTAACAGAAACAATTAGTATTATCTGTAGAAGGGTATTTTCTGGTATTCTGTAGCAGCGACAAACTGCTGGCAACAAGTGCTGTGTGTCATTTCCCTAAGGCTGGGGACAGACAGAAAGATTCGGGGAGATTCTGTCGCCTGGTGTTTAATAGCAGGCGACAATCTCCCCGAACTTCCTTCTCCCTGTCCGTCGCTAGTTTAAATGACAAAGCACCAGCGCTGTGCACACGCGGCGCGACGATTTCCGGAATCGCCCGAAGTTTCCTCACGAAGTAACTGTGTTTGGCCAGCCTAACAAATGTTGAGACAATATTTTCAAATTCGGTTTGCAAAAAAAAAAAAAAAATCCTATGAAATGAATGCAAACAAAACAAGAATACTTGGATTGACATATGCATACTAAGCTATTTTCACGTCAGTCTCAACTGTAGTCCTATAGATCTGAAATGAAACAATGCCTAAATTGAGGAAAATATTACATGATTTTCTCATACATGTAATGTATGAAGATCCTAATCACAGAAAGATCCGCTATCCAGAAAAAACAGGTCCCATACGTGTGTGTGTGTGTATGTATGTATGTATGTATGTATGTATGTATGTATATATATATATATATATATATATATATATCACACATACACCGTGGCGTAAAAAGTTTTTTTAGGAGATTCTAAAGAAGCACTGCTCAGAACAAAGTGGTTAATCCAGAAGCTTATGTAAAAGGATTGTTATTCTCCCAGCCAGTGTTCATATTTACTCTGTGCATACACATATAGAATCAACAAATGCGGTGCTCTGTGGTCAGTAACACGGTGTTACAACCACATAACGAAACTTTTCAGGAAGACAGAGTATATTTTTGTGTAATAGTTGGCTTTAGTGTTTAGTAGGGAATCTCTATCAGCTATCTTACAGGTTTAAAAAAAAAAAAAAAAAAAAAAA
>CM044432.1:67790529-67825111 GCA_024363595.1 Xenopus borealis | reverse complement strand
AAAAAAAAAAAAAAAAAAATTACCACTACTAGCCTAGTTCAGATGCAGTTTCCTGATTTGCCAGTGATTTTGTCTTTAGTGGAGGTCCTCATCAGCATACATATTTGTATATCAATTTTAAAATTTGTCACCCTTTGTCTGGTTTGTAAAGAAAAAGCAAACATTGATCTGCCCTACAGGCTCTTGTTTAGAGTATTTATTTCTTCCTGTTAGACTAGTGTGTTGTTTAAACAGTCCTGCTTATTTCAAAAAGCTGCTTCCTACTTAGCTTTCAGAAAAGTGTTATCTTCTCTTAGCAAATACAATTTCAGAAAACGGCACTGTCTGTATTTGCAGAAAAATGTTTCCTGAGAATATGAAAACTAAAATGCGGCTAGAGAATACCATGTGGCTTAAAAGACAAGGGAAGGCAAAAACAATAAAATACCATTTTTACTTTCTTTAATGAAAAAGAAACCTATTTCCACTATACTTTAATTGAAAAATGTGTACCGTTTTTATAAGAAACCTGACTATATGCAGTGAAATTCTCCCTTCATTTCTGCTGGGGATAGGAATTGTCAGACCGTCCCTTAATGCTGGGCAGGGAAACAATCATACCTATGAACAGCAGGGGGAGCCCTGCCTTATTTCCCAGCCATGCAGAACCCCAGTTTGCAGTCGGCAACTGTGTAGAGACTTTTATTGGATTTTATTTTTGCCTTTATACCCCCTTTAATGTTTCCAAAACTCCAGCTGCAGGGACAAAGAGCATGGAGACATATTTAAACAGATGAATCGGGATTCTATTTGGAGGATTATTTTGCTGCAGCTACTGGTTCTGGATGGAGAATGTTTGTATTAAACAATACAAAAACTATAAAACCCACATTAGATTACATGACAACACAGGACCCAGTGCAGTCTGTATATTCTGATTATTAATCAGTCTTGCTGTATCGGCTTCTGGCAGATATTATTTGTGCTGTTTTGAATATTTATGATGGTCCCTAAGCAGCCAAGATCACACTGAGCATGTGCACAGTCTTGGTCTTGCAAAGAAGTTTAACAAAGTTACAAGATGACAGCCCCCTGTGCCCAACTTTGAAAGCATAAATCATTTGTTTGATTAGGCTTGTGGTGCAGTAAGTTCATGTTTATGTTTTGGATACAAAATACAGCATTTCTAGCCTTATTCTATTTTAGACTTTCCTTGTCCTTTAAGAACAAATATCGTACTGGGTAAATGTGTCTATGGCAAAACAATTGTTTTGTAAGTAACTGCTAATATTTCAGCATTAAAAGGTGCAAATGGAGGGGTATAAAATGGATGCGTGCCTGTGAGCAAGAGGGGAATGCATCACAACAATTTGTCACTGCATTAATAAGTAATAAGTTTTATGCAAAATCATTCTTGAGAAAGGATATGATGTCAATCGGTACAGTTCTTCTTAATGCTCCCAAAAAGCATTATAAATCCCACTAGGGACATTTAGGGGCAAATTTACTATTATTCCCAATAATTAGCTCGACCAAATTCAATATTCGATTATAGAATGCTAAACGAATAGATTTAGGCTACCTTTTATTAGATATTCGATCATTCGACGATCGAATACAAATTTATTCAGTCAGTCGAATAATTTATTCGATCAGTCGAATAAATCATTCGAACAATTTATTCAATCGTTCGAATCCTATTCGATCAGGACTTAGCCCCAGAAGCCTATGGGAGTGCTCCCATAGGCTTCTATTGCAATTCGGTAGGTCCAATCTGGCGAAGTAGGCAATCGAATAAACTTTAAAACTTCGCTGATCGAATGATCGAATATTCGTTCACTCGAATCTATTCCAATGTATTCGATCATTCGACCATTCGCTATTCGATGATCGAATATGCAAAAATTTGCATAATCCACCAAATGAATAAATTTGTAAATAGAAATGAAGAGTACCAGGTTCTACAATGAATGCCATATGCAAAGTGCATGACCATCTACAGTATATTGTGGCTTTCATCAGTCTCACCTAAGCTGGTGCATTTGTTGCAAGGCACTCAGGTCCTAGAGCAGGGATCCCCAACCTTTTGAACCCATGAGCAACATTCAGAAGTAAAAGAAGTTAGGGAGCAACACTAACATGAAAAATGTTCTTGAGATGCCAAATACATGCTGTGATTGGCCATTTGGTGACCCCTATGGGGATTGTCAACCTACACTGAAGCACTGTTTGGCAGTACACCTGGTTTTCACACAACCAAAAGTTGCCTCAAAGCCTGGAATTAAAAAATAAGCTCATGCTTTGAGGCCAGTGGGAGCAACTTCCAAGGGGATGAAGAGCAATATGTTGCTCACAAGCTACTGGTTGGGGATCACTGTCCTAGAGAGTCCTGTACCTAACTCTTGCTTTGACTAGAATATGGCTCCCTTTGCATGTTCGCCTAGCCGAATTACAGGGGATTGAAAGGTGTGTTAATTGTATACCTGTGTGTCTCCCCTACCCTCAAAAGTGTCAGCTGCATATTTTTCTTTCACAATTTATTAACATATAGAAATTATTTCCTGTGGTATCTGGAATAGAGTTTTTAGCTCATTTGCAACAATACACCATGACATACAAACATGACAACAGAAGTCGTGATTTGCTATAAGAAAGAATATACTGTAAGTTACTTGAACCAGAGTGAATAAACACATAAAGTTTTGAAAATAAAAAAGCCAAAATACACATAATCTAATTAATAGTATGTACAATATCACCCTTTTTATCTTTCTGTATATTCTTCTTAATAACATTTTTGCCATTGTTTCTCTTCCCTCTCCATCTCTTTTCATCTTTCCCTATTTTAATGCATTTCCCATTTCTCCTTCCCATATTTAATTTGTCATATGTTTACCAATTATCGGTTTAATTTTCCTGTTCCCCTTCCCACCTTCTTAGTACTACATTTTTCCATTTCCTCTTATATTAGTGTAAATTTTCCATCTCCTCAGTTTACTTTTCCTCCACTAGTGCAAACTTCCCTTACATTCTCAATCACCTTGCTGTTGTTTCCCTTCAGCTCACCATCAACCTTCCATGTAAATTCCTTCATGCCCTCAGTATGTTATTTTCTGTCATGTTTACATTTCTGTTTTCTCCTTTTCACTGTTCTGTTAATACTGAGGTCTAAATTCCACTGAGATGTTAATTGCCTCCTCCGCCTCAGTGTAATTTTCCATTTACCCTTCATTATTCAGTTTCAGTGTAAATGACCCACAATCACCCTCCCCACTGATAAATTTCTTCCTTTATCCTATACAATAGTAGTGGGGGAAATTCGATTCGAATTACGATCCTTCTTCAGTGTGCAACTTCGCCTGGCGTAAGGGTGCGAAGTTGTGTAAGTCTATCTACATCGATAGCAAAAGTTCGCCAGAGTCGGTGTTAGTGAATTTGCGAAGTTACGAAATGACGTCACGCTGGCTAATTATCGCTAGAGTTAGACGCTTCGCGCTTTAGTGAATTTGGGCCTATGTCTCTATTCCCATCCGATTTCCTTCCGCATCTTCCCTACCCATCCACATCCCCTTCACTGTTTAGATTTTAATGCAACTGGATGGCATGCCTCCCCATAAATTCTGCTGCTGGCCTCGGCAGGGGCCTGGGAGCAACAAAAGCATAAAATATTTGCCTGGGGGTGCAAAATAGGGCTTTAATTGGCTGTTAGCCCCTATCTGGACTGACAGCCCACAAGAGGCTCTCTTTGGCAGTACAACTGGTTTTTATGCAACCTGCACTTGCCTCCAAGCTAGGAATTAAAAAATAAGCACCTGCTCTGAGGCCCTTGATAGGGCACTACTGTAACTAAACAGTTGTTTAATTTCAAATGGTTTTCATGTCTAATTATTTTACAGAATTGTATATGAATATTCCCAAAGAAACCCACAGTTAGACATATAAGGGTAAATGGATTGATTAGCTACTGCTGTGATACAAGTATACAATTGTATGTCTGGCTTTTCTAAACATTTTCATGCATAAATTGAAAATGTTCACATGTTTCATGAAAATTTTTTATTTCATACCTTCAAACTTTCATTAGAATGATGATCAATAATACAATTTAAGTGGTCAGCTTTTCAGCTTTGCAATATTGCCACTACAGTGTTAAAATACAGATGAATACAGAGTTATCCCATGGAAACAGATATTCAAGTAAGTTTCTGCATTATCCCTCTTTCGTAATATTGTATTAAATATCAATGAAATGTAAATTTAATACAGCTATGGGATCCATTATCTGGAAAACCTTTTCCAGAGAGCTCCAAATTACGGAGGCCGTCTCCCACAGACTCCATTTTATCCAAATAATCAAAATTTTTAAAAATGGCTTTTTCTCTGTAACAATAAAACAGTCAGGCGCGCCTGAGGCATTGACGCCGCTTGAGGCAGCATTCACAATGCTGCCCCCCACCCACCCGTCGCGCTTACCTTAAGAACGCTGATGGGGGTCTGGTGGGGGGCGCATCGCTAGCGCAGAGTGTAAAATATTGCTCTCTGTGCCACCCTGGTAACTTCTGGGGAGCTGCCACCTGAGGAAAGGTACTCACCTTGCCTCATGGCAGAAACGCCCCTAAAAACATTATTTATACATAATCCAGACTAAGATATAATTAATCCTTATTGGAAGCAAAACCATTGCACCCAGTCATTGGGGCAGATTTACTAAAGGGGGGAATTGTCACCAGCGACCACTTCAAAGTTGCGTCCTGGGCGACGAATGCTGGTGACTTTTCGATATCGTTACTTTGGCAGTGCAGACATTTGAAAGCAAAGATACACTAGTGTTTTTTTGTGTCTAGTGAAAAGTCGCTAGTGATCTTACGCAGCCGCTTAAGTCAATGGACGTCTTTATTAGAGATGTTGGTGCAAGTGCTTGAAAAGTTACCACTGTTTCTTACAAATGTCCAAGGATCCTTAATAAAGACAAAAGAATTACTATTATGCCCTACACATGAGCCCACTGTAAAATTAATGCTGTTTATATGTTCCATATGTTATCAGATGTCTGGGGAAAAATGTTATGCCAAAAAAAGTTTGGAATTTTGCAGGCAATCCCGCTTTAAAAAAAGGTAAAGTCACCAGTGTTTTTTAAACTTTAATGCATTTTCGGCAGACAGGTAATTATGTAATTTACATAAGATTGAGGAAGATCTAGCTTCATTTTAGCAGTTCGCCTGGTCTGTGTCAGGATCGCGCCGCCTCGGAGGCTTACCTTAGCTCCGGGCGGCACGTCCTCCCTGCTCCGCGTCGCATCCACAATGGCGGCGCCCATAGCCGCCACGTGGATAGCGGCGCCGGGTAGTGACGTCATCGCGTCGCGCCTGACGCGATGACATTGCGGCGCCCGTTTTTGGCGCCAAATTCAAATATTTAAGGGCGCATTGGACGCCATTATGGCGCCCAATTATAGGACCACTTTGCTATTGATCCTGGGTATTGTTTCTGATCCTGTTCTAAGTACCTTGACCTTGTTTCCTGTATTTTTGACTATTGCCTGGACTTTGTTTTATTTTTGGTTATCAATACACCTTTTTGCCTGGACCTGTCTGACTCCTGCCTGTTCCTTGCCGGTGCTACGTTATTGGACCCTTTAACTCCTAAGCTTCCTCCTTGGTCCACTACTTCCCCATGGCGCCTATACGGCCTACTCGGCCTACCCGTGACAGTCTGAGGTGGCGCAGTCAACTCTGGCGAAGGAGTACAAATGAGCGCTAGTGATGGTCCCGTTCGCTAGCAAATTGTTGTGACAAAACACATTGGGTCAAATTCACTAAAGCACGAAGCGTCTAACGCTAGCGCTAATTCGCCAGAGTGACGTCATTTCATAACTTCGCAATTTCACTAACACCGACTTTCACTAGCGAAGTAGATAGACTAGCGCAACTTCGCACCCTAAAGTTGCGCACTGACAAAGGATTGTAATTACGCTAATTCACTAAGATGACCATTTTACTGAACGTTACCACTTACGCTAGACGTTACTTTGCCAGGTCAGACCTGGCAAAGTTCAATACAATAGATAGGAGTTTGAAAAAAAAAAATGGAATTCTTTCTCTAAGTCCCAAAAAAACACTGCTGTGTTTTACCTATTGTAGGGTGATAGTCTGAAAAAGAGCAAAAATTTTTTTGGGGGTTACCCTCCTTCCCCCCTACATTTTCTAACATATGGCAACTCAACTATACAGGGGACACATGTTTAGGGCAGTAGGGCAACTTTATTTTATTAAAGGTTTCCTGGGCTTGTGTAGTGTAATGTATTGGCTGTAAACCAAAATGAACACCTGTAGGAATATATATAACTAAAGATTGACAGTATTGGGAGTGGGAGTGTCCATACAATTGTACATTGTTACTGCCCACCTATACCTAGGACTCAACCTTCCAGTCACAATAATGTGACTAAATCATACTTCAATACAAGCCTAATGGTAAAAATAAAAGGCAATTTTTATTTAACAACCATGCCCATATGTAAATAAAATCAAAACAAACAAAATATATTTAAAAACAAGCGGCGCAGCATGATGGGAGGGGATCCCCTTCAAAATGGAAAAGAATCAACTAACTGATTATGGTGAAATCAGTAGTGGAAAATAGCATACATCCCAAAGATAGATTCAAACAGAGGAAGGACAAGTAAATACAATGAATCTCAATATCAAGTAGCAACTAGCCCCTTATTTAGATATTCCAATGTCCAAACCCTGAAATGAACCGAAATAGGTTGGATAAGAGTTCAATCCTGGGTAATGGTGGAGTGAAAATTAAGTCACGAAACAGCTTTACTTCCCGCTGGAAAAGAGTGGATTAGTTCTGAATATATTGCAAGGCTTGTAGTGGAGCAATAGTTCCAAAGGTGTGCAAATGTAGGAGTATGTAACCAGTGGCGTAACTACCAGGGGTGCAATAGCACCAGGGCCCACTCCCTCACGGGGCCCACTGGAGAGGCTAGGAAAACTCCAATGTGCAATTAATAGGAGGAGAGCCTGATAGGCGGGCCCGGGTTACAATCCTGCTCCAGGGCCCACCAGCGAGTAGTTACGCCACTGCATGTAACTCTAATTGCTGCTGTATCCATGGTCCACACTCTGTATTAGTGATTAAGGGGGGGCTGAAAACACACAGTGGTGCTGTAAGATAATAAATAATAAACCAGAGTCTGCTATCTAGTATGCCCAAATTGAGAGTGCAGGGCAATAAAGTGCATTGAGCTCAGTGTCTGAACCACACCGTGTTGCCGCCTCAGCACTCAATGCTTCCTAGAGGACGCAGTTAGTTAGCCCCTTCCAAACTGTGTGGAAAACATCAAATGGCATATATACAGACCAGTTCAGCAGCACACATGAGTTACGATAGTTCAGGCGATCCACAGCTCCAAATCAATGTTCAGCTCCACTCTCAATCATGTTTCCGAACAGGGGATCCCAGCCCATCAGGCGGCGCCGCAACTTCGCCTCAACAGCCTGTTTCGCTACCACCATAGCTTTGTCAAGAGGTAGTAATGTATTTGCTGTAACATATACTTCTATTATACTTTGAAATTTGCGCGTATGCAAATTAGGCATCGCTAGCGTAAATGCGCTTTGCCTGGCGAAGTAAAACTAGCGCAAATACACTACCGTTCACCGACCTGAGCGTAACTTCGCACTTTAGTGAATTTGCGTAGCGCTGGCAAAAATTGTGGTGAACGTTAGCGGCGAACGTTAGGCAACACTAGCGCTTTTTTGCTGCTTAGTGAATTTGCCCCCATTAACTTTCATGAGCCATCTAGACCAAGAGGCATTGTTAAACTTCACAATAAGTTTGTAATCAGTGTAGCTCAGGAATTTTTTAAGAAGCGTCCCTGGCTGGCCACGGCGCTGGCTGAACACGCAATAAAATTCGTAAAAAAATTAAGAAGTTTTTTACACCATTTTTATCTGCCAATATATGGTGTGGGGATTTTATACACAGCAAAAAAAATATGCCCCTAAGTTACACAAATGCTTTATTTTAGCATGCAGACAAAATGTGTAGCCCCATGTCAGATTTCAAAATGAAATATAAAAAAACCTGTTTGCTCTTTTGAGAAATGGATTTCAATGCAGAATTCTTATGGAACAGCACTATTAACTGATGCATTTTGAAAAAAAAATTTTTTCCCATGACAGGATCCCTTCAAAGTCTTGAAATCCATCACAATGGAACAAGGTAAAAAGGGGCTGCATTACATTATGTCTATGTTATGTCGATGAATTGCTTATATGTGTTCAATCTGAAATCAGGTATGTTTGTGTAGAAAATATTTTCCTTTATATTTATTTCTGGAAGTTTAGATTTTGTTTATACCGTTTTTGTATATAACCCTGCTTTTGATCTTCAAACCATCAACCATCAATAGTTAAATTGTTGGAATTGTCTCTATTAAAAAAGAAAACGTTATCTTCAGTTGTGGAAACAGGCCAAAAATCTGCTTTGTCCTTGTTCCCATCAACCAATTTATTACCCTCTAATATTAAGGGTCCCAGCTGGTTATTTCTCTTGCTATTTAAGTATTTTTAATTATTATTATATTATAATATATTGCCATATTAACAAACCTGTTGCCTTGATCTGACTTGGCAACCCCAATAGTCAAGTGAATATCTGGATTATTAAAGTCACCCATGATAACAATTCCACCTAGTTGTGAAGGCTCTTCCAACTGCAAACATCTCCTTATTTTTTTAGTGGGAGGTTAGTAGCATACACTAATAATAATATTCTTAGCTGATATCTTTCTAATGACTAATAACAGAGCCCAATACTCTCTGTCTTTTGATCTGTAGTAAATATCAATCACCTATTCTAAAGTGTTCCATGTTTCCACGGATAAAGGGGAAAATGTGCCACAACTGCATTGATTTACCATTCAGGGGAGAGAAGGAACAATATTGCCACAGGGTGTTAATATTCAGAGAGCAATTTTATAAGTGCAGAAGTCTAACTGCTGGAAATCCCTCAGAAATTCTCCAGTGATTTGTAATGAATCTGCCTCTAGTTTTAAGATTTTTCAACAGGTCAAATAGTACATTCTAATGCTTACTTGATAATAAGTTAATAAGTTACTGGAAATATAAATAGGTCAGACAAATACTCAAGGCACAATGCCATTTTTTTTATTTATTCCCAAGGAAGAACAACAAATTTCTGATCATGAACACATTTTACTACATGTTGTCCTTTGTTGTGTTGCAACATATTCATATTGCTGAAAGCCACAGTGACCTAGGCCTTCATCAGATTATTGGTAAGAAAATTTACTTAATTTTTTACTATATTTGCCAGCATAAAGTAAGGTCTAAGGCACACTAATAGTCTTTTGAAGCAGGTCACAGTGACCATAATGCACAGTCCAGCTTACAGTTGCTTCCCATTTGGAAACAAAGAAACTTCATATTCATATAAAATACCTCAAGTAAGTAGAGTCTTGTGTTTCAGTTCTGTTCTGGCTTATCCACAAGTCCTTTACTTGCAGGTGACTTGTGGGTACGTGACCTAATGCCAAAATCAGCTGGCAAAAACAGTGGATTTATTTTTAAATGAATGAGATCTATTTGACCTGGCCTTTTCACTTACATAATTCTGTCTGCTCTCTGCTGTGATCAAATTTGTTGTAAGCCTAAAGTGGTGTTTTTGCCTGAAAAAATGAAAGTGTCAAAAATATTTGTGGATCCCACTTCACGATATGGCTGAACTGAAAAGTCAGCCTTCTGTGTTTATAAGTGACCATCGCTCATGGTTGCTATGTTACCAGACAAAGTAAAAGAAACAACTCCAGCTCTAAAATAGTTCACTTTATATTTCATTTAAGAGCCAATGGTGACAATTAGTGATGGGCGAATCTTTCGTTTCTTTTTGCCGAAAAATTTGGCAAATGAGTTGCATCACGTTTTTTCGACTTGCATCCCGTAATTTTCGGAGTACGACGCTTTTTTTGACTCGCGTCTCGTTTTTCTTTTTACACCAGTGAATTTTTGGCAGGCAAATTTTCGCTGGTGTTTCGCGAATTTATTCGCCAGTGTCGAATCACGGGAATTTGCAGCGAATTTGCTCCTGGCGAATAAATTTGCCCTCACTAGTGACAATTTGGGATGATTTTCCTTTAAACACTATTCTTTTAAACACACACGTGCATTAACTAACAGCTTGCAAACCTTGCACACCTTTATTGGCAATTTAATTCACTTATTTGACTAATAAAAATTTGAAATATGTATCGTGTTTTTGAAGAAATTATTCAATTCCTGGTAAGTTGCAGATATTTTTCAGTTTCACAAAGTACAACAAATTAAGATTCTATTTCCAGCATATTTTGTGAAAAACAGAAATACAGAAGAACTCTCAGCCCTGAAATGTTCTTGTCTATTTCCATTTAATCAAGTGCTGTTTCTCATGCAATACATTAAGTTTAAGCAGGCAATGCTCTGCATCTGCATCTGTCTTCACCATTTTAGTTTGCACATTCCTGCTCAACACCTTAAATTGAAAAAAGAAATAGTTGAAATTTACTTATGCATCTTACATGTACACACATGTGAAATGCTTAATAAAACTTATCATACATACTCACCAAGTCAGTTGTGGGATCTGGGTGCATGGCTCCAGACATGTTATTTGGGTCACCACTTCAGACACCACTTCATAGGAAATCAGTCTAGATAATACTAGAAATGGTGCTTTTATTTAATCACCAAACCCAACATGGTTACTTCACATCTTAGAAGTAAAGAGCTGGCTTGCTACATTTGTAAACAAAACTTAATATAAATACAGGTATGGGACCTATTATCCAGAATACTTGGGACCTGGGGTTTTCCAGATAACAGGTCTTTCCATAATTTAGATCTTCATACTTTAGGTCTACTAGAAAATCATGTAAACATTAAATAAACCCAATATACTGGTTTTGCTTCCAATAAGGAATAATTATATCTGTACAGTTTTATTATTAAAAAGAAAACGAAAATAATTTTTAAGACAATTTGAATTATTTGGAGTCTATGGGCAGTGGACTTTTCATAGTTGGAGCTTCTGGATAATGGCTTTCCAGATAACCATTCAAATACCTGTATATAAATACCTACCTGCTCTTTTTACCTTCATCTCTGCTTATACCACGGGGCAGATTTATCATTATTCACGAATTTGAGGGTTTTTAGCCCTCGAATTCAGCAGGGAATTTGATTAAATGGAATAGTTTTAGGCTATTTTTGAGCGCTATTCGGTTTCTCGAAAAATTCGTACGATCGGATGATTTCACGAAAAAACGTGAAATTTCATTCGAAACATTTGTACAATTTGAGGCCAGAAAAGCATTGGTGCCAGGCCCCCCCTTACAAGTTAAAAAAAAATTGGGGCCCCAAAAAATATTTTTAAAAAAAACATTGGCACCATGACCCCCCTAACAAGTTTAAAAAAATTGGTGCCCCAAAGAATATTTAAAAAAAAAAAAAATTGGCGCCAGGGCCCCCCCTTACAAGTTAAAAAAAACTGGGGCCAAAAAAATATATTAAAAAAAAAACATTTGCGCCAGGCCCCCCCTTACAAGTTGAAAAAATGGGGCACCAAAAAATATTAAAAAAAAAAAAATATTGGTGCAGGGGCCTATAGAGTATTAAAATAAAACATTGGTGGCCAGGGGATTAAAAAAAAAAAAAAAAAACACTTTGGTGTCAGTAGAATTGAACTCGTGGCTTCAGGACTTCAGTTATAGTTGTTTTCATGACTTCTGGTCTTTTCGCAGCTCCAGGACTTCAATGTCGGCTCCTTTCGTGACTTCGGTTCTTTCCGTCGCTTCAGGACTTCGGCACTTCCGCATTCATAGCAGCACGGCTTCGGCGATCGCAAGGGGGAGCACTGCTGGGCCCCCCTTCAGCCCCTGTCCCGGGACACTTGTCCCCCCTGTCCCCCCCTGATGGCGGCCCTGCCTAGCCAAAAAGCCCAGCGGATTTCACTCGGCATAATCTCGCTATATTTTTTGAAGGCAAATTAAAACTTTTGGCATATATTTGTATTTTTGTTGTAGGGAAACGGAAAACCGAACCTGGTTAGGGTGAGAAGGACTGAATGGAGACAAAAAGCCCATTCACAAGCAATAACATGCAAAGTGAAGCCTGAAATTAGACGGTATTTACTTGTCTCATGCCATACACATAGGGGCAGATTTACTATTATTCCCCCAAAAAATCCTCGAATTCCTTCGAAATTCGATAAGCATTCGATAGTCGAATGCTTATCGAATTTCAAAGAAGTTTTAGACAATCGAGGAGTTCGATCGTACGAATGGTATTCGAGCAGGTGTTTGAAAAAAAAAGCCTATGGAGGGATTCCCATAGGTTTCTTTTGCAATTCGGTAGGTTCAATCTGGCGAAGTAGGCAGTCGAAGAAAATTTAAAAGCTAAAGTCCTTCGATCATCGAATGCTTGAATTATCGAATATCTGATCATTCGATCATTCGAATTTTCGGTATTCGATCCTCGAAGTGGCCAAATTTGCTTATTCGAACATCCACTTAAATCGTACGATCGGAATTTGATCGAACTTTGATCTATTCACGTGAATTTCGTAAATCTGCCCCCTAGCATTACCTAGATACCAAAAATGAGAGTTTTAAGTCTCCAATAAGGCATCATGGGCAGAGACATGCAAATCACTCCTTTATGTTCCTATGGCCAAATATGTATCCAGAACCGCTGGTTTATATCACAGATACAGCCTAATGGTTCAGAGCCATATCTAGGCAGTGCTATGTGTATGGCATGAGACAAGTAAATACCTTCTGATTTCAGAAGCCTTCACTTTGCATGTATTTTCATTATGTAACTGCTTGCAGTTATAAGTATTTCCTGAAGATGGCAGAACTGAATAAGAAAAGCAGCTTACGCCTGTGCCTCTTGCAGTTATCTATTATGGCTGTGCTTTTATGTACGTATGTGTATTTTTTAGGCTGCACTGCTCTTTGCTCTACCTGCCATATGTTTTATTTCCACATTGATAACACCCTGCTCTGTATTCAGTTATACTGCTATAAATCCATTTATATGGACATGTCAACCTTACCCAGTCACTTGCACTAAAATCTTCATACTAGAAAATAATTTAAAAATGAATTAAACCCAATAGACGGTGTTTCCTTCCAATAAGGATTCAATATATCTTAGTTTGGTTCAAGTACAAGTTACTGTTTTATTATTAAAGAGAAAAGGGTAATCATTTTTTAAAAATTTGGATTACAGTGAAACTTCAATTTTACATCATCTGCTTTTAAGTTTTCCCTCATTTTGCATTGTTGTTTTGTGGTCCCACCTATATATTATGCATAATACATTTCCCTGATTTTACATTTGCCTGGATTTTACACCATTTTTTTTCTGTTCCCCTGAAAAACGTATAATGGGGGTTCTACTGTATTTGGATAAAATGGAGTCTATGGGAGATGGCCCTTCCATAATTCTGAGCTTTCTGGATAATGGGTTTCCAGGATAACAGACCCCATACCTGTAATTAAACTGACATGACATTACTATTATTGAGCACTGAGATTCTTTAGGTCAAGGTACACATACACAAAAGTGTTCACAGAACTGAATGTAATGTATGAGAACATTATCTCATTATAATATAGTAATTCTAATGACATGAACTAATTGGCCACAATTATTTTGGAAATATGATATATTTATAAATAAAATTAGTTACAGTATATAACATTTTACAGAAAAAACAAGATTTATAGCAGGAATTTGGGTAATAATTAAAGGGATGTCATGATTTTTATGGTGTAGTTTCAAATTACACTGTTTACTCAACAAATAATTCACTGTACTATATAAAATGTTATTCCTGAATAGTGATGGGTAAATTCGGTAAATGGTGAAAAATTTGCCAAATGCATTGAAGTCTATGGGCGACAATTATTTTTTTGATGCCTGAAACCTGGTGAAAAATTTGGCTCATCACTATAATCCTGAACCAAGTATATTTTTTTGTAATATTGGCGTGTAGGCAGACATTTCAGGTCATATTGCTTGGTAGTGTTCTTTCACAAGAAGACAGCACTTCATGATGGAAATCCTTTTAGTTAAGCTATTGTTTTTACAACTCAATGTAACTGGAGGAGTTGCAGTGCTATTCTCATATCTACCAGGAGCTGTTATCTGGTTAACTTCCCATTGTCCTGATAACAGGCTGCTGGGGGGGGGAGGGGGTGCTATCACTCCAACTTGCAGTGCAGCAGTAAACAATGACTGTAGTTTATCAGAGAGCAAGTCACATGACTGGGGGCAAATGGGAAGTTGACAATATGTCTAGCCTCATGTCAGATTTAAAAAAAAAAAAAAAAAACTATGTGCTCTTTTGAAAAATGGATTTCAGTGCAGGATTCTGCTGCAGAAGCACTATTAACTAATGCATTTAAAAAATAAAGTTTTCCCGTGACATAATCCCTTTAAGTACATTAGTTAAGTAATTCATTAATTGAATGCAAAAACAGTATTATGCAAATTAGGCACTCCTTTAGTAACTGCATACCAAAGTTTCTGACTGAAGCCTAGTGCTTTCTGAGGCTTAAAGGGAAACTTTCATGGGAAAACATGTTTTTTTTTTTTTTTTTTAAACGCATCAGTTAATAGTGCTGCTCCAGAAGACTTCTGCACTGAAATCCATTTCTCAAAAGAGCAAACAGTTTTTTATATTCAGTTTTGAAATCTGACATGGGGCTAGCCATTTTGTCAATTTCCCAGCTGCCCCTGGTCATGTGACTTGTGCCAGCACTTTAGGAGGGAACTGCTTTCTGGCAGGCTATTGTTTTTCCTTCTCAATGTAACTGAATGGAACACAGTGGGACATGGGTTTTACTATTGTGTGCAGTTCTTAGATCTGCCAGGCAGCTGTTATCTTGTGTTAGTGAGCTGTTATCTGGTTACCTTCTCATTGTTCTTTTGTTAGGCTGCTGGGTGGGGGAAAGGGAGAGGGTGATATCACTCCAACTTGCAGTACAGCAGTGAAGAGTGATTGAAGTTTATCAGAGCACAAGTCACATAACTTGGGGCAGCTGGGAAATTGACAATATGTCTAGCTTTTTTTTCCCATGACAGGATCCCTTTAAGGGAGTGCTTCACCTTTTAGTTAACTTTTATTATGTTATAGAATGGCCATTTCTAAGCAACTTTTCAATTGGTTCATTATTTATTTATTATAGTTTTTTTTTAATTATTTGCCTTCTTCTTCTGACTCTTTCGAGCTTTCAAAAGGTGGTCACTGACCTCATCTTAAAAAACAGATGCTCTGTAATTTGGACCCTAGCAACCAGATAACTGAAATTGCAAACTGGACAGCTGCTAACAACTATACACCCAAATGAATTTGAATCAAAGTGGTCTTCATAAACATTAAAAAATTTGAATTAGAATCTTTTTGAAAATTCAATCGAATTTCGAATCATTCATGTGAATTTAGTAAATCTTCCCCGAAGTCTTTCTTATGCTTTCACTATTCTTGCAACCTATCAAGCCTGTATATCTAATACTGGTGTATCAGATGCAGAAACACTTCAGACTCTTGAAGCCTCAAAATATAACAGGCTTTGCATAGTATTCCAGAGCCCATGAAAGGTAAGTAACCCAAAACAGGTACAAATACAAAGTCAATTTACAGCTGTCACTTGCAACTTGGCTGGGTAGTAGTATGTCATCTCAAAGTTGCAAGCAAAATTTTACACTAGGGCAGTAGTTTCCAAGAAACGAACCAATAAACATCACATCATGCAACAGGATATAATTGATGATGATGCCAAGTAATGATGCCATACAGAAAATCAGTTAGGTGTGGCCTGTGGTAGCATATTACCAAATATAAGTGTGACACAGATTTTCTAGCAGTGAAAGATCAGTATCACACTGGGTTGTTTTGTTGCATTAATAATTGGTCTCCTATAAGCATTTTCACAAAATTTATCAGTTTGGTACAAAAGTAACAGTTAAATACTATTAAACCAATATTTTTTTATCATGTAAATGCCTGCCCATAGATTAGTCTCCTCTGCTTTAACACTTTTCCTCTCAGTAGTTAGATATTTTGTGTATTGTGGTAGTGCCACTAAATGTTATATCCTGTATTCTTGATTGTACAACGGAAATTACTTAGGCCCTTGCTGCATATATGTGTAAAACTTGGACATTTGTAAATAAATGAGTATTACAGGTTTCACTTTGGGTAACCTAAGACATAGCAGCTAGGACAGACTGTGATCTATTTACTATAACAGCCAGTTATCACTTCATTACTCCTGATTCCAGCTGATAAGAGGCAAAGTTAGAAAGGATCAGTACACAGAATGGTCCATACAGTCTTTACAATTAAAGGACTATTAAAGGAAGACTGTCATGTGATTTTTTTTTTTTCAAAAATCCAATTCTCAAAAGTGCAGATTTTTTTATATTTCATTTTGAAATCTCACATGGGGCTAGACATATTGTCAGTATCCCAGCTGCCTCAAGTCATGTGACTTATGCTCTGGTAAACTTCAGTCACTCTTTACTGCTGTAATGCAAGTTGGAGTGATATCACCCTACCCTTTCCCCCACCCAGCAGCCTATCAACAGAACAATGAGAAGGTAAAGGTGGCCATACACGGGCCGATAAAATCTGCCGACAGACCGAGTTGGCAGCTTATCGGTCCGTGAGTGGGGCCCTCTGGGCTTCTCCGATTGATATCTGGCTGAAAGTCAGGCAGCTGTCAATCGGGCAGGATTAAAAATCCCATTGGTTTGCGGCTGCATCTGTTCATTGATGCGGTCCTGCGATCCGACCGACGTATCCCCTGCATTGTGATACCTCAAGGTGGGCATATTGGAGAGAGATCACCCTCAAACTGCATAGCTAAGGATTCAGACACTGTCCCAAAATTCTGTGTGTTAGTAACATGAATCCACCAGGGTCATACAATCTGTGCAGAATTAGATGAAAATTGACTCGCTTGTACACCCCTCAACTACATTTTGAATGATTACATACTGGAAGAGCACTGGGGCCAGCAAAAAAAAAAATTCTGATGAATTATGACTTTTAAAACTCATAATTATGACTTTAAATCTCATAATTATGACTTTTAAACTCATAATTATGACTTTAAAAAGTCGAAATTATGACTTTAAAAAGTCGAAATTATGACTTTAAATCTTATAATTATGACTTTTAATCTCATAATTATGACTTTAAGGGGCCAATTTACTAAATTCACATGTATTCATTTGAATAAAATCGGATTCGATTGAATTCAATGGAATATTTGATCGTATGATCTATTCAAATATGCAAATTAGGCATATTCGATAATTGAATATGAATGATCATTCGATCAGCGAATTAAATAAAAATTATTTAAATATTCCACTGCCTACTTCGCCAGATTGGACCTACCGAATTGCAATAGAAGCCTATGGGAACCCTCCCATAGGCTTCTGAGTCTAAAGCTGGCCATAGACGCAAAGATCCGATCGTAAGATGATTCCACGATCGGATCTTTGCATCTCCCGACTTGCTCCCGACCTGTCACTAACCTTCAGATAACTATAAGTAGTAAAAAGCACAGATAGCTGACGTTCTGCCCCTGACAAGGATCCTACGAAAGTTGTACGATTAAAAACCTAGTGACAGTCTCCCACTGAAAATCGTACGATCTGCAATAGACGCAAAGATATTATCGCCAGCCGACAAAAATTTTCTAACCTGGCCGATCGACCAAACGACCGATCGGCATGGCACGACAAATGTCGGAACACTCCACACACGATCCGAAAGTCGTACGATAGTCGTACGAATCCTCGATTCGTACGACCAAGTCGTTGCGTCTATGGCCAGCTTAAGTCCTGATCGAATAGGATTCGAACGATCGAAGTCTTCGATCGTTCGAATCGTACGAATTATTTGAATGATCAAATTATTTATTCGACTGATCGAATAAATTTGTATTCGATCGTAGAATGATCGAAAATTGAATAAAAGCCTAAAACTATTTGATTAGCATTTGACGATCGAATGCTAATCAATTATCGAATTTGGTCTAGCTAATTATGGGGAATAATAGTAAATTATGAGATTTAAACTAATAAAACTTTAAAAAGTCATAATTATGAGTTTAAAAGTCATAATTATGAGATTAAAAGTCATAATTCTGACTTTTTAAAGTCATAATTATGAGACTAAAAGTCATAATTTTGACTTTTTAAAGTCATAATTATGAGTTTAAAAGTCATAATTATGAGATTTAAAGTCATAATTTCGAGTTTTTAAAGTTATAATTATGAGATTTAAAGTAATAATTTTGACTTTTTAAAGTCATAATTATGAGATTTTTTTTTTTTAAATAACTTTTTATTTGAGCATTATGCATATTATTTTACCATCTCCAGTATATGTACATTGGCCTTTTAACAAGATAGCTTGCATTATTTTCACATGTACATCATACATATGTTATATTTACTGATCTCTATTTCTACCATTTCTAATCTTAGTTTGCAGTTTGCTTAGCCCATTTAGAGATGGGGTATTTAACACGATTTGTCATGCCAGGAAGTACATTCTTATTGCTATGCTCCACAACAAAAAAAACAGCATTTCTTTTGGTTTCCTTTTATCATAACATATTAACTCCTTCCATTAAAGAAAAGTTGATGATGTTTTCATTCACTCTCTCTTTTTTTACACTCTCTTTTTTTTTTTTTTTCAGGTCTTATGTTGTCTCTTGGAGGATTCGGGTCGAGAAGCTGCAGTGTTTCTAATACTAATTATGTTTATTTCCTTTTTAACTCATGTTTATTGGGGGTCTCCCCTCATGGTTCTAATCATGTACCATTCTGTGCTTTGAAAGCACTCATACAGCTTGATTTTCACTGTTTGAGGTATTATATCAATAAACGTTTCCCATGTTTCAAAAAATCTTTGAACTATCTTATTTTTATTCAAAGAGGCTTCTATCCAGTCCATGTAAAAAACTTTAGTTATTTTTCTAGAAATAGCTTAATAGTTAGGGGGGTATCGGCTATCCAGACCTGTAGTATCGTTTTTTTTTCCACCGCTGCTATAATTAGCAGTAGTCGCTTTGCTCCTGGAGTTATTTTGGTACAAATGTTTGGTTATATACCCCAAGTTGCCCATGCCACTGACAAGGGGATATAGTTTACCAGATGTCTAGTTGCATATTCTCATTCTTGATTCTAAAACCTCTTTATATATGGGCAGGCCCATAAACAATGTATGAGATTGGCCCTTGTTTGTCCACATTTTGGACAGTCACTATTCTCCCTCCTATGCATTTTAAAAAGAATTTCTGGTGTCAAGTAGGTTCTGTGCAGTAGGTTTAGAAACATCTATATATGCTAGAGGGTAAGGTGTGCCATAACTGTCTATACATTTTTAATATAGTTTCAATGTCTAGTTCTGGTATATCTATTATCCATTGTCTGGGTCCTGAGGGTATATTGTCATAGTCAATGTTTTCTTGTAAGAACCTGTAATTGTGCGATATAGCTCCCTTTGTGGTGTTTGTTCGCAGGAGAAGGCTGTCTAAAGTGTTGTCCCAGTCCTTGTCTGATAATAGTCAAATGGTTCTGCTGGTATAGGTCTGTGCCTGAAGAAAGGCATAGATGCTATTTGCTATGGGGGAGTATACATTTCGTAATTGCCCCAGTGTGAGAGGTTTACGGTCTTTGCTATTTAATAAATGTCGTATTGATGTAATCCCTTCATTCCCCCACTCCGGATATATCGTCAGTGTTCTTCCACTTTGAAATTCTGGATTGAGCAAGAAGGGTAAGTAGAGGGAGTGGTTGCTGTTCAAGTTAGATTTTTTTCTCAAGTCTGTCCACGTTGCCAAGTAGTGTAAAGCAATGGGTTTTCGGTCATGTCTGTTGGAAGTTCAGCTTTGTGCATATACTAGACTCATGTGTGGGATAAATTGTTGTTCCAGAGTGGTATTGGTATATATTTCTGAGTTATGAATCCAATCCTTCAAATGTCTCATTGTGGCTGCCATATTATAATGTTTAATATTGGGGAAATTTAGGCCTCCATTCAACGTGCTTTGTTGCAGCTTTTTAAGACTAATTCTTGTCTTTTTCCCATTCCATATAAAATTTCTGAAAATTTGATAGAGTTTCTTTATGTCTCTCTTATGTTTGGGGTTTGCTATGTATAATAGGAGGTCATCCGCAAATGCCGTCATTTTTGTTTCATGTTCACCTATCTTAATGCCGCGGAAGTTTGTCATGGTTTGGAGGATTCGTAAGAGAGGGTCTAGTGTTAAGTTGAATAATAGGGGAGAGAGGGGGCACCCCTGTCTCATGCCTCGATATATGTTAATTGTATCTGTAATTATTCCATTGATTATCAACCTGGTTTGGGCATTTAAGTATAAATTGCATATGTACGTTCCAAAGGTGTCTCCTAAGTTTCTGATTTGCAGTATTTGAAATAGAAAAGGCCACAATATTTTGTCAAATGCCTTTTCTGCATCAAGATTTAAAAGGGCATTTTTGGTGTGCTAACGCTGTGTGGAGATTAGTGTTGCTGCTATTGCTGTTCGAATTCCCCGTGTCGAGTGTTGGTTTCGTACAAAGCCCAGTTGATGATTAGTTAAAAGGTCTGGTAGAAGTGTTTGAAGTCTTTGGGATATAATCTTAGAGAGTATTTTGAGATTAACATTCAACAGGGAAATGGGGCAATAGGAGTTCAGCTGTGTTGGATCATTGTTTGGTTTGGGGATTAATGTGGAATATGCTTCTACTTGTTCTTTGGTGATGTTTCCTTTCTGGAATATGGTGTTGTATACGTTTATTAGTATTTGTGTGGCGTGTGGGCTTAAAATTTTATAATACTCCGCCGTGTATCCATCTGGGCCTGGTGATTTGTTATCGGCTAATGTTTTTAGTGTGGTTGTTATTTCCATGTTTGTTATGGGTGCATTAAGCATGTCTCTTTCTGTTTGGGTTATTTTTGGTAAAGAGGCTTTGTTTAGTATATGGTTTATCAATTTGTTTTTGGGGGTTTCGGCAGAGTATACTTTCTTAAAGTAATTCCCTAGGGTTATCTTTATGGGTACATATAGGTGTTCTGCTCTCTGACTGTAGTTTAAGGATTTGCTTGGTTCTTGTTCTTGATTTTGTAAGAGCAGCTAAGAGTTTCCCTGTTTTGTTTCCACACCTATAAAATTTGTATTTAGTATATTCTAAGTTCTTTTTGGCTTGTGATAGCACATATGTTTCTAAAAGTTGTTTTGCTTCCATGTATTTTTCTTTCGAGGTTGCATCTTGTGTATTAATATATGTTCTATGTGTTTGTTTAACTTGTTCATTAAGTGCTGGAATTTAATGTGTTCTTCTTTGCGTTTTTTTGCTACATAGGCTATCAGATGTCCTCTCATTACTGCTTTTGTGGTATTCCATAGTAAGACTGGGTCTTCCCAATGCTCTATATTGTCATCAATTGTGTTATGCCATTGATTAATTAAGAATGTTCGAAATTATTCTGTTTGTGCCAAGTAGGTGGGGAACGTCCACTGTTTATGTCGGTTTGTGGCCTTGCTAGTTGTATGTTAATGTGTATTGGGGCATGATCGGAAATTACTATTTCCTCAATTTCTGCTTCGTGTATGCGGAAAAAGAGGTGTTCGTGTATCATTATATAGTCTATTCGCGAATGCATGTCATGCACTTTAGAGTGCTAGCTGTATTGCCACTCTCCCGGGTGAAGTATTCTCCATGGTCTTCCAGTTGTGTTATGCATCCTCTCGTGTCCTTATTATGTTTTGTTGGGAGTCCTGTTCTATCCATGTTTGGGTCTCTAAGGGCATTAAAGTCACCACCCACCACCAGGTTTGGAGTTGGGATTTCTGTTAGCTTTTGTGTAAGTTGCGTGTAGAAGGATTGATTGGGACCGTTTGGGGCATAGATGTTGGCCAGGGAGTATTCTGTGCCTAATATGTCTATTCGAGTGATTAGGTATCGACCATTCGGGTCTGCGACTATTTCTTGTATGTGGTAAGGCAGCGATGTGCAAATTAGGGTAGCTGTTCCCCATTGCTTGGATGTATAGGACGCGGATATGCTTTCTCGGATCCAGGGCGCTTTAAGCGTACCTGTATCTCCTACTTTCCAGTGGGTTTCTTGCATCAATTCTATATCTGGTTTTAGTTTTTTGAGGTGTGTAAGAATTGTCTTTCTTTTGATTGGGGTGTTTAGCCCTCCTACATTCCAGGAAACTATTTTTATGTGTTGTTGTATCCTTGTATGAATTGTGTCTGTATTTGCATTACCTGTGTCCGTCATGTTAAGTCTTCTAGAGTCCGTTGGTGATGGGTGTCTGTTTTGTCATGGGTCCACCTGTCCCAGCCAGCGGATAGCCCCTTCCTAGTTTCCTTCCATCATTTCTGCAGCTTAGTCATTTGTGATATAGACCAGAGAGTAAGAGAGAGAGTTACCATCAACAAGAGAATTATCATCAACAAGATTATTACAATCATTATATAAACAATTAAACAATTTTTATATTTGCTCATTTTTCCCATAAACCTTTGAACTGAATAGTGCTCACTCCCACTATGTGGGTTAGTGAGGAATATATTTTTTTATATTTTTCGGGTTCCCTTCAGGGCACTCTGTTTTCATCCTGCCCATTTTCTTGGGGTAATCCCAATTGTTCCCTAGCTGCCTGTGGGGTGAGGAAGATCTGGAGTTGTCCATTTAGAACGACTCGTAGTTTGGCTGGGTATAATAATGAAAACTTTTCATTGGTCTGGAAAAGATGTTTACATATGGGGGTAAATTCCCTTCTCTTTTGAGATACTGTGGCTGAAAAATCTTGGAATATCAGTATTTTGTGACCCTGGACCTGGACATATCTCATCTTTCTGTAACTTGTAGTACTACTTCCTTATCCACATAGTTCAGGAATTTTGCTATGACTGGCCGGGATCTGTTTTGGGGTTTTTCTCCCCCAAGCCTGTGCGCCCTTTCAATACCGTTTTCTGCCAGTCGGCGTGTCAGTTGTAGGGCCGGGCAGATTTCATTTAAGATGTAGTTTGCCAAATCTATTGGTTGTATTGACTCTGGTACACCTACGAACCGCAGGTTGTTTCTGCGTGACCAATTTTCTAAATCATCTACCTTTTCTTGCAATTCCTGAATTAACTGGGTTTGTAAACTAATGTGCAGTTGTGCTGTGTTAAGCTGATCTTCTGCATCACTAACCCTTTGTTCCACTGTGTTTAGCCTTTGTGTGTTTGACTCTATTTTACTCAAGGTTGTGTTGATTGTTTGTTGCAGTCTTGTGATTTTTGTCGACTATCTGGCCTTTGCGATCTGTGTCTATTTCTCCCCATTTTTAAATTGCAGTGGTTTATCTAAATATTTTTCCATACAGTAAGTGTGGGTTTTGTCCAGTTCCTTTTAAATCTGAGAAGTGCGTATCTCCCTGTTTTACCCCTTGTCTTCTCCTTCTAGATGCTTAACCTCCCTTTCTCCCTGTGAGTTTTCTCTATTTTATTGGTCACCTCTCTCTCCACAGGCAGGATTTAGTTTGGGCAGGTTTTTTAACCTTCTTACATAAACATTGACCAAATATCATTAAACAACAGAGAAATAGTACGTATATCTCTTTTCAGTTAGTGCATACAATTATAGTAAAGTCTTAGTGCCCTTGGGCTAATTGCAGCTGAAAAAAAGGGGGGGATAAGTTGGGGGACCGAATACGTTGAGTGGAGCAAATTCCCCACTACAAATACAGTAACCCTTTTCTTAAACAAGAATATTTACATGTAGTATTTAATAGAGAAAGAGCTAAGAAAAGGCAGTGTAGGCTTTGGGTTAAGTGTTCTTATTGTTTTTTCAGCTGTTTCAATTCAAATAGATATCCTTTTAGATGTTTGGTGCTGGGGTGGGGAGTGAAGTCCCTTCTAGATGGTTTGTTGGCGAGTTCTGAAATGGGAGAGAAAGTTGTAGAGTTCAGAATGTCCTTTTTGCTCCTTTGGCCGTTCTGATAATTGCCTCACTATCTTCCCAGTCATACATTTTTGCTGGGGGTGGGTGGTGAATGGCAGTTCAAGTAGAAATCCTTTTTGGGTGCTTAGTGTTGGGGGTTTGATGGGGGTAGATTTGACCCACGGTGTGGCTGTATCTTATTTTTTTGTTTGTGCCAACCCTAAAGCTTTCACGCTTCTGTCTCAGGGTTTTGGATGTGTGGGTAAAGCTTTAAGCTAGCCCACTCTTGGCTTTGCCCGGGGTGTTTTAAGAAGAGGAAAAAAAAAAGCCTCTTGTTGCCTAGTTTATTTATAGAGGGTGCAGTTTCCTTGGGGCTATTAGTTCAGTCAACCCTCTTGTTTTGTAGAGTCTTTGTCTCCTGGGATGAGAGGCTGCGTCTCAGCTCTACAAATGTGGGGTCTTTCAGCCAGTGGTAGTGGGGGGAGAACGTTCTAGTCTTAACTAGCCACAATTTTCTGTTCGTGTGGGTGGCTGGATCTGTTCCCTTTAGTTTGTGGCTTGGCAGGTTATTAGTGCCTCAATGAGTACATGCTCCCCCCCAAGTAGGGTTTCCCCCCCAACACCCCGTTGCATCTGGCCTTTAGGTGAATCAGTATTCTTATTGCAGTGAGGCTGTCTGTGGGCGCCCGTTCAGTCCTGTTCTTAGGGCGATGTCCTCGTTGTGTGGCGGATCACACGCAGAGTTGGGGCTTCGCCTGTATAGCTGTCTGGTGTTTGCTCTCGTCCGCGGCTCCACGTTGGCTCACCTTCGTGGGTCCCGTCGGGCGACTTGCCCTCCGGTGAGTTTTCCAAGGGTGTCTGCTCGGCTGGGTCTACCCTTGGGATCCCGCCTCTGCTGTACTCCAGGGCCCGGCAGCGTGACAGGGTTACTGACCGCTCCTTCGTGTGTATGCCTCTGTGATGCCGGAGCTCACAAATCCGTCCCCACCATTGTTCCGCTATTGAGTTCGGTAAGTCCTGACTTTACTGCTGGTTTGGGTGGTGGGATCCCTCTTGCTTGTTCGGCATAGGGTGCGGTCAGCTAGTTATGGAGCATTTTGCTCCTGACTCGGGGTTGTCCGGCAGAGAGCTATCCCTCATTTGTTTTGGGATTTTGTCTGCTAGCTTATCCTCTTACTTGTTCCTCCTGTTCCCTGAGAAGGTTCAGTCGAGTTTTGGGCGATGTCTTTGGTGATTATTTAGCATTTTGTTGAGGAGCTCATGTAAAACTCGGCTTGCCTGCTTGGGTCATAATTATGAGATTTAAAGTCATAGTTTCAACTTTTTAAAGTCATAATTATGAGATTTAAAGTCATAATTCCAACTTTTAAAAGTCATAATTATGAGATTTAAAGTCATAATTATGACTTTTTAAAATCATAATTATGAGAATTAAAGTCATAATATCGACTTTTAAAAGTCATACTTATGAGATTTAAAGTCATAATTTTTACTTTTTAAAGTCATATTTATGAGTTTAAAAGTCATAATTATGAGATTTAAAGTCATAATTATGAGTTTTAAAAGTCATAATTCATCAGAATATTTTTTTTTTGCTGGCCCCAGTGCTCTTCCGTAATTACGAGTCTTAGCACACTGGTCTATACATTATACTTTTTGTCTACTCTGCAAATGTCTTCAGTCACCTTAGCAAATGCCATTGGCACTCTTATTGGTACACTGTGCTCATATTAAAAACCAATTAACAATTAAGGCACTCTGAAATCACATACAATGTTGCCATTGCATCAGCCCCAGAGACACCTCTAGATAACCAGTTCAGCTCCTGCACACATTCAGTGTGTTAAAATATAACTTTTAATTTAGACCACTGTTTATAGAAAACAGACAGCGACTAACAATCTCCTGCATGCTAAAAGCCAACATCCCATTAATCTAATCAAGGGGATACCCACTGGTCAATATCTAAGAGTAAGGAGACTGTGTAGTACTTTAAGTGATTTCAAAATTGAAGCTAAAAAATTGTATGGTTTAAACAGAGGGGATACAATCATAACTGTCAGAAAAGAGCATACAAATGGGCGCTAGAAATGGACAGGAGTAATTTATTAGCTCCCAAAAAATTGAGAGCTGCAACATCAGGGGTCAATGCCACCCAGGTTCCAATGATTGGAGATTATAGCTTGGAACACATTGAAATCTATCAAATTCTTTCGAAACACTGGCATATTGTGGAACAAGATCCAAGCCTCAAAGAGGCTATAGGCAAGCACCCACAAGTGACATTTAGATGTAATAGAAATCTCAGAGATCGCCTAACACAAAGTCAATATGTAAATCCCATCAGATCCACATGGCTATCTGAAAGACATACTGGTTGCTATAAATGCGGAAATTGACAGGCATGTCCCTTTGTTGGTAAAGCAATAGTAGTCACAGGCCAAATGGATTCTGAAGAATTCCACATTAAACATTTCATTAATTGCAAAACCATTGGTGTAGATTATATAATGAGATGTGTATGTAACAAAACTTATGTTGGGAAAACCATCAGAGAATTCAGGAGAAGAATTCTTGTAGGAGATGTTAGAAATAAAAGGAACACTTCAGTTGCAAATCATGTCAATTAACATCACAACGGAAAAGTAGGAGTTATGAAATTTACAGGTGTCGAACATTTTAAATCTATTACTAGGATTGGAGATATAGACTAGAAACTTTTAAGATGTGAAGCTGAATGGATATATTGATTAAGTAGTAAGCCACCAGCCTTTCTGTATGAGGGTTTCACTTTTAGCCCCTTCCTCTGATTTATCAGCTATTACTGACATGTCTAGTTGAAATATTCTACAAATTGACTATTTAAATAATTATTTTAGTTTTTCAGTCCATACTTCCCCGGGACATTGGATATATACATATGTTCCAATGAGAGCAATAGAATTGCTCATTATGTTTACTTTCATATTTACTTTTGCATCCTTCATTTATTTATTGATTTATTCATTAGTATCATTAATGCTTGTCATTATTTATTTCCCATTTACTTTGAATGAGGAATGAATGTGATTCCTACCAGTTTCTCCCCCTTCCACAGAGACTCCAATAGAAGCTTTAGGGCAGCAAAACAACAGACATCCCTTAGAGTGATATTATCTTAAATATTATAAATGCCTGGAAAAAGATAGACAAGTAAAGTGGGGCAGTTTATAGCATATTCATATTTATGATACAAGTGTTTAGTTTCTTTGTGCAGACCATTGAAGTAGCACATTATTGAATTAGTAGACTGTATCATGGTTGAGTATACAATTTTTGCTTTATTTACAGAATAGCATTTTTATTGACAGAATATGTGAGGATCTAGTTTCACAATCTAAGAACCATGACATGTTCTGTCAAGTATGTGTTGTAGCAAAAGACATATAGAGAGAGAACATTGCTTCAGAGCTGTACAGAATAGTCCCCCAGTAAAACATATCTGCCCTGCATTATTATTATTTCTGCATTTTCTGCTATACAGCGGTTTTGGAGGCATGGAATTTTAAAAAAACAAATTCTGGGGATTACATTTTTTTAGAGGTATAAAATATTTTACTATGCATCATCCAGTTGGCTTAATGGGAAAAGCAGTTGAATTTTGCTTCCACCTACCAGAAATGCTCTTCTCAATACTGCAATGTGACAAAATCAGATTGTTTCTTAGATGAAGTAAGTTGTATTTAGCATTGCAGATCTTATTCGATCGTTCGCTTATTCGAATAGCTGTAAAACCCTTCCAATTCGATATTCGAATTCGAAGGATTTTACTTCCCTCACTATTCACATTTTGAATTATTTTCAATTCGAAATTTGACCAATGATAAATCTGCCCCTACATGTCTGTAACTGTGTTTTAAATTGAAAATTTCAATAAGCTCATTGAAAATGATGGGTTGAATGTGATTTCATGTTGTAGTTTGTTTCACATTTTTTATGCAAGCTAGACATTTGTGCATTTATTAGTAAGTACACTGAGATTTTTGAGCTTTGAAGGAACATACATAAAAGTGGTATTTTGTGTGGCAATTCCATGTTCATCCAATGCAGAATGAAGGGTCACAGTGCAGCTAGGGTTTACCACATCAATATGGGAGGGCTGCAGGGGGGTCACTATTCCATTGTAAACTGGGGGTCATTGTGCCAGTAATTCAGCAAGGGGTGATTGTGGCAGTATTTCCTGCATCACAGGACCAGATGCAATAATAAATTATATAATGTATGTGAAAGCACCTCTCTGTAAAATAAAATACAGATAAAACTTATTTTTTATGTTTGAATAAAAATCTTATAATTGTGCACTAGCTAACATCATTTGACGTCTATCTTTTGCAAATTTAAAGTAAATATTGACTTTTTCTCTCTGAGGTTCAATGATCAATTGATAGATAATCTGTCATTGCCCTTTCCTTGTTTGGAATTAAATCAAGGTGACAGAAAGGGACTGATTAAAGGTCATTTTTTTTGTGTGGATTTTTTTTTTTTTTAAATGTTTTATTCTAAAAGACAGATTTATCAGAATGTGTGATAGAGCTTATTAAAATTATATATATATATATATATATATATATATATATATTTTAGAAGTGTATTTATCAATGGGTAAAAGAGATAAATACAATTCTACTATTTCCATAGGAGTGAACAGAAGGTGAGTGAATTTTTTTGTGGTGAGCTCTAATTTCACATGTGCCCTAGTGGACCTATTTATGATGCTGACTCACTGAGAAAATGGTGTAAAAAGCTGTATAAAATAAAGTTTATCAAGATGTGTTTTATTTGACTACATGCAAACTCCAGATTTTTGGCACCGTTACTTTTTTTTTGCTTAATATTTATCAAAAGTGTACTTCTACAGTTACAAAAAAACTTATTTTTAGATATTTTATCTAAACATGTTTGTCCTCTCCGGCATAAACTATTATACTCTTTGACAAAACTGCACATATTCCAGCATTTCAGCATATTCCAACATTATATCAAAACATTGAAAAATTGCTGAAAACTCTTTTTCCACAAGAAAAATGTTTTTTTATAATGGATGTCTATAGGAATTTATTGTTTTAGATAAAAATGTTCAGCTTTTCCATGTGAAAATTTTGTCAGCAGTAATATTTAATTAGATATGCAAAAAAGCCTACTGGCAATTAAAAGCTATTCCATGCTGCACATGTAATGTACTGTTTGATGAAGTTAGGAAGTAGGCCAAGAAAAATGTATATTGCAACAACAAATATTCAAGCATACTATGCAAGTATAGTAGATTTTGTCTTAGTAAGATAAAACTAGTACAGTAATTACTGCCACACATATTTGCCCTATACAGATCATATACAGTTCTGATTGAATTATGACCATTAGTTCATGTACAAGGAGCACTTTGCTATTATAATTCCACAAATTTTTGGTTTAGTTTAAAACCTAGGGCTCACCTTAATTTTATTTAAACGTTTATTGCACCTTTAATATTGAGCTCTGCCATTAGAATGCATGCAAACTTGAAGTTAAAGAATCTTTAAGGAAGATCAGTAATTAAACTCTACATTTTGACCAAAGCCCATTGTGTGAAAACAAATGTCCTGACATATGAGTAAACAAATTCTAGATAAATATAAAGTGTTGGATTCATTGCCCCAGTAGGACCTTACTCACATTACTTAATAAAGTATGTTTATTGTAGTCAACAGGTATTTTGTTCCAAAGATGTGTTTGTATAAGATAGCAGAGCAAAGTTTAACTGTCTGGTTTTCATAACAGCCTTTAGCAATGTAACTTGTAACACACTTTCTTATTTATTTCACCTGTTTCGCTGACATTTGTAATAAATGTTATTGTATAAAATACAATGCACAAATAAGTACAATACACAAAGTAAGCACCCTCTCCTCCTTTTGCAAGCAATTTCTGTATCCTGGTGAAGAAAGGCCACATGCGATTTAGTAGTTTGACACTGCAGGTATGGGACCTGTTATCCAGAATGCTTCAGACCTGGGGTTTTCCATATAATGGATGTTTTTGAAATTTGGATCTTCGTACCTTAATTCTACTAGAAAATTATTTAAACATTAAAGAGAAAGAGGAAATCATTATTACAAATCTGCATTGCTTGGATAAAATGGAGTCTATGGAAGACGACCTTTCCATAATTTTCTGCATAACAGGTTTCCAGATAATGCATGCCATACCTGTACTACTTTTATTGTAGGAAAATCATATTCTGATGGCATTGGCAGTCATTCTATTGCAGAAAATGTCCATGCAAAGTAATTGAATACAATTTTTAAGGGAAAGGATTTTTAAAGTTTGAGATTGAATCCTTACAGGCACATAAAAATGAATTTGTATATAACGTTTATGAGAGTACATAGTGATGAATAGGATACAATTTTTAAGAATAAAAAAAGATTGGATCTTCTGGCATTGGGAGTTGGAATTCACATTCAACACAATAGGAATGTGGTGGTTTTCCAAACCAGCTCTACAATAGGAATGTGATGGTTTTCCCTACCATTTCTACATGTTAAAAACATAACCTGTAATGAATGAACACAAAACAAATGCAATCCCTCCAGCTAAAATCAAGGAAGCCCACTATACACACCAAGGGACAGATTTATCAAAATGTGTGATTACAGCTCACCACAAAAAATTATCTTATTTTCTATTTATTCCTATGGGATTTTTAGAATCATATTTATATATGATTCCATAAAGTCCATATGAATAAATAGAAAGTGAAAGAGAAATAGAAAACTATTGGAAATATTTCAAACCACCATGAGTCAAATTATTTTTCAAACCACAAAAAATTTAAGACCTATTGCAAAATATCACAGTCTACGTCATACTAAAGGTTAACTCAGTGGTTTACTACCCTTTTAAGTCTTAATTCAGAACACAGATCATTGTGCAAAGTATAGTTTTTGGATGAAGGTTACTTTTTTTGCCGAAAGTGCAGTCTTCCCCCCAGAATTTCAACAATGGCCTTGATTCAGTGGGATATGGTACATTCCGTGTGCAAAGTGCAACTTTTTGGGCCTTATTTAGTCCAAATTTATTTTATTATTTTAATGAAAAAAGATAGACCAAACTAGAATCCATGATTGGATCTTATTTATTTTTAAAAAAATCATGATTTAATCAGATCGGGGACAAATGAAAAAAATATAGTGGAAATATAAATCATATGATTTTTTTCCTAATCACTTGGTTTTGTAGGTCTTTTTCAACGAGGATTTTTCGTATTTTTTCCTGAAAATTCCAAAATAGTTGGATTTTAAAGCTAATTCCAGGGCAGAACACACCAAATAGAATAGGGACCTTGACTTATATACAGTAGGTCTGAGATGCCGGATTTTCAGATTTGCACTAAAAATGCTTGAATAGTACTACATAACTATTTGTTTTGGACCCTAGCAAGCATCCAGGGGGTTATTTATTAATTATTAATGTTTTTCTGGTTGGACTTTTAAAGGGTAGAAACATCACTATTTCGTATAAAAAAATTTTTTTTTAGATAATAAATAGGTACTTCTACTCAGACCTGCCGAGTTCATGTAGAAGTCAATGGCAGATGTCCCGTTGCCATTTTGAAGATCTGCTCTGGTCTGAAGGTTTTGTGGTTTCGGGTGTCAAATCCAAAATAGTCACAGGGCTGGGAGATTATATTCAGCTACAAATAACAATTTTAACCTGTTTTACCTCACACCTCAATATATTTTGTGTTATTGATTATTGGTCACATTCTAAAGCTATCAAGACAAACGTTCAAAAAGATACTGATATATTCAAAATATTTTAATATCTTATATCTTAACTCAAATCCACACAAATCCTAAATAGGTCTTTCAACAACTGTCATTACAAATAAGTCTTAAAGGAAAACTATACCCCCTGAACAATGTAGGTCTCAATAAAAAGATATTGTATAAAAAAACTAATTTGTAAAACCATAAATAGAAAATTGCCATTTTAAAAAATAAAGCGCTGTAAAAATATTTGCAGACTATATAGGGGTCCGTTTACTAAAGTGCAATAAGTTTCCACATGTTATCGCTGAGAATATTTCCGCCAGAATATTCCGCCAGGCATTAATGTGTACGTAGCACATGTTAATAAACTCTCAAAAAAACATATTCTGCGTTAAATTTGTCTATATTTTATGTGCAAATTTTTATTGCACTTTAGTACCCCTTAAACTCCCACTGAGAATTTTTTGGCCAAAAAAAGTTAATATATAGATGGCAGTAAAATGTTGCGAATATTCTGGCATTAATTTTGTCTTTCACACATTTCACTGTTTATTAAACCAGGCGTTAATGTGTACATAGCGTTATTTTCAATGAATGCGATAACTGTCGAGAACATATTCTTGCGTAAGGATATTCGCAAATTTATATTTACCGCAGGTTAATAAATTCACTAAAACATATTTTGCATTAAATTTGTCTATATTTTATGCGCAAATTTTTACCGTACTTTAGTAAACGTAGCCCATAGACCGAATTATTGCCAAATATGTTATCGCCTGTTTACTAACGTACTTTAAATTAGAAGTTCTGATTTTTTTTGTGTAAGAATATGTGATGGCATGTTATCACATTCACTGAAAGCAATGCTACGTACATAGTGATGGGCGAATTTATTCGCCAGGGGTGAATTCGCGGCAAATTAGCGAAACGGCAGCAAAAATTCGCCACCAAAAAATTTGCCTACAAAAACGAGTCGCGAGTCGTTTTCGACGCGACAAAAACGACGCGACGCGCGCCGAAAACGACGCGACGCGCGACTCGTTACGCGAATTTTTCGCCAATTCTTCGGCGAAGCGAAACGCGGGAGTTTCGCCCATCACTATACGTACACATTAATGTGTGGTTTACTAAGTAGAGGAGGTAAAGTATTATTTCTGTAACTTTATGATTCTATTTGTATGGGGTTCGGTTTCATTGTGATTGGATACATTAAACTGTGCATTTAAATGATGCAAAGATATAACTGGTATGATTTCTTGTTCATATGTGTCACGATCGGCACCCAATACCAGAACGGTTGCTAAGCACCTTGGTCTCAGCTCAGCTTCACCAGTTAAGTGACCGCCTTTGGCCTCGGGAGGAGCCCTCAGCTTACTCAGATGCCACCTGGACATATCGAGAGGTGCAAAACTAAGAGTTCTGGCTAGCACAGGGGCACGATCGTCTCTCCACGGCTTCAGGATAGAAGAATACCACCAAAGTGGAACAGGCGGGCCGGACCAGCACAAGCGGAAAAGAATAATCGGACAGGCCAGGATCAGGATTACAGAGCATAGAATAGTCAGACAGGCCAGGCAAAGGTCAGAATTAGAGAAAACAGCGTAAACGGACAGGCCAAGGTCAGGGTTAGAGAATAACAGAATAGTCAGGAAAAAACAAGGGTCAAACACCAGTAGATCAGTCAAGAATCAGTTTGGAATCACACCCAGGAACTAACAAATAGAACCTAACAACGGGCAATCCTCTGTGCACTAAGATCCCTTTAAATACTATTTGAAATTGATGTCATCACGCCGGCGCATAAACCCAGAAGTGCGCCGGCGCGCGCACCATAGAAAGACCGGCATTGGGAGAGAATGAATGCACGAGGTGAGCGTCCCCGCTGGAGGCATGGCGGGCGCTCCCCCGTACATGGAGGTAAGCCACTAGACCACCAGGGAGACTGTTCATTACATTACCACCTCCTCTAGGAGGGGCCACCGGACCCTCAAGCTTACCAGGAGACCTGGGATGGGACAGTCCCCTAAGACGGCAAACCGTGACACCAGATCCAACCAGGGACTTCAACACTGGAGGCAGACTGGGTTGCTGGTGGACCTGTACAGCAGGTTTCAGAACAGAAACATGAAACAAATTAGATAACATAAACATATCAGACAACTCAAGGTGGACAGAGTTTGGGTTAACAATTTCCACTACAGGGTACGGACCAATAAATCTGGGTCCCTGCTTAAGGAATGGAATCCTAAGCTTGATATTCCCCGTGGATAGCCAAACCAAGTCCCCAACCTGATACTTGGGTACCACCCTACAGGACTTATCGGCTGCTATTCTCTGAGAGATGTGAGAGGAATAAGGGGAATATTAAACCTTTCTGCGAAGGCAACATCCACGAAATTCCCCCCAGCCCCGGAATCCACCAGAGCAGAGACTTTAACAGAACCCCTAGGCCAGGACAATACTACAGGTACTAGATTCTTTGGGGTTACTTGAGAAGTACTCTCTCTATCCAAATGGAGCTTCCCTTCTCCCCCGAGATACTGAGGACTTCCTGATCTCTTGGGACAATTTTTAAGGAAATGTCCCTTATCCCCACAATATATGCATAGACCCAGAGATTGCCTTCGGGTCCTTTCCTCAGGGGACAAGCATGTAGCCAAGCGTGTAGCCCCCAATTGCATAGGTTCCCCTTGAGGGATAGGGAACGAAGAGGTTGTAGACATGTCATTACATATAGTAGGGTAATCAGTATCCCCCTCAGCCCTTCTTTCT
>CM044432.1:67768659-67785565 GCA_024363595.1 Xenopus borealis | reverse complement strand
GGGTTGGATGGCTTTTTAGCAAGTGAGGGAATACAGGGTTATGGAAGATAGCTCATTATCTTGATAAAGGACTCAGTGGTGCCGAAACGTTGCCCCCTTTTTTTTGTATGTATTTGGGCTGAATAAACCAACTTCACTTTTTTCACTTTTATCAGAGTGCCACTGGTTTTTGTTTCTGCAAAGCTCATTATACAAGTTGATCCAGGGACTAGTCCGATTGCCTTTTTGGAGTCAGGAAGGAATAATTTTTCCCCCTCTGAGGCAAATTGGAGAGGCTTAGGATGGTTTTTTTTGCCTTCCTCTGGATCAACTAGCAGTTAGGCAGTCAAAAAAAAAAAGGTTGAACTTGATGGACGTGAGTCTTTTTTCGACCTAACTTACTATGTACTATGTACAAGATAACAGCTGTCTGGTAGATCTAAGAACAGCACTCAATGGTAAAACGCATGTCCCACTGTGTACTATTCAGTTACATTGAGAAGGAAAAATAACAGCCTGCCAGAAAGTAGTTCCCTCCTAAAGTGCTGGTACAAGTCACATGACCAGGGGCAAATGGAAAATTGACAAGCTGTTTAGCCCCATGTCCAATTTCAAAACTGAATATAAAAAAATCTGTTTACGCGCCGCCCGGAGTCTTACCTGCAGCTCCGGGCGGCGCGTCCTCCCATGCCGGCGTCACTCCCACAATGGCGGTGCCCATGTCCACCACCAGAGTAAGCTTGGAATATCTCAAGTGGCAAGTGTCACTCCTAGACTCCAAACAAATACTCACCAATTCCTTCTCCCTCTACAGATCCGGCTCCACCATAAGACTGTCCAGGTATCAGCCTTTCTGGATTCCGAGGCCGCCAGTAATTTCATGAACATTGCTTTTGCTAAAGAAAATGGGATTTCCCTATGCCCTCACCCCTATGGGCATTTGCCATTGATGACAAGCCTTTAGCTTCAGCCTTGATCTCCCAAAGCACGGGTGATTTACCCCTGAAGATCGGGACTTCACACTCTGAGAAATTCCCTTTCCAGGTTATTTCTTGTCCTTCAGATCCTGTCATCTTGGGGTTACCCTGGTTACGTCTACATAACCCTTCCATTGATTGGTCCTCTGGTCTAGTCTCCCATTGGAATTCATATTGTCAACGGCATTGTCTTCATGCTATCCCTAACCACCAGAACTCTGCTTCCCTGATTAAAGAAAATCCCTTCACGCAGTCCACCGTGGCGGAGCATCTTCCTGAGGAACAAGCTTCAGCATCTCCCCCTTCTAGAGTCATTGCTTCATTGTCACTCTACTCCTCTGAGTTGCCAGCTGGTTGCTACCCCCGGACCAGACAACCCTCAGCAACTGGGTCTTCAGCGATCTCCACTGCCTTGTGCTCCTGAGGGGCTTCCACAGCAGTTTCCTCTGCCTACAGCTCCAGAGGGGCTTCCCCAGCAGTCTCCGCGACCTACAGTTCCAGAGGGACTTTTCCTGCAGCCTTTGCAGCCAACAGCTCCAGTGGACTTTCCCCAACATCCAGGGCCGCCATCAGGGGGGACAAGTGTCCCAGGGCTGAAGGGGGGCTTGGCAGTGCTGCACTTTTCCAAGAGCTGGGGCCCCCTGCCCTCGCGAGTGCCGAAGCCGTGCTGCGATGAATGCGGAAGTGCCGAAGTCCTGAAGCGACGGAAAGACCCAAAGTCACGAAAAGAGCCGACACTGAAGTCCTGAAGTGGCGAAAATACCCAATGTCATGGAAGGAGGCGACATTGAAGTCCTGGAGCAGCGAAAATACCCGTAGTCATGAAAACAACTAAAACTGAAGTCCTGAAGCCATGAGTTTGATTCTACTGATACCAAAGTGTTTTTTTTTTTCTTTTTTAAATCCCCTGGCCACTAATGTTTTATTTTAATACTCTATAGGCCCCTTCACCATATTTTTTTTTTTTATATTTTTTGGGGCTCAATTTTTTTAACTTGTAAGGGGGGCCTGGCGCCAATGTTTTTTAAAAAAATATTTTTGGGGCCCCAATATTTTTTAACTTGTAAGGGGGACACTGGCACCAAAGTTTTTTTTTAAAAAACATTCTTTGAGGCACCATTTTTTTTAACTTGTTAGGGGGATCCTGGCATCAATGTTTTTTTTTCAAAATAATTTTTGGGGCCCCAATTTTTTTTTAACTTGTCCCGACTACTCCCCTAGGGTGCCGATAGGCCTCCCCTGACATATAGTTTTCCTTTAATCATTTCCCTTTCAATGGATCCCACTATTCCACTGGGAAAACCATTTAATATCTACAATCCAGGACCATTCAATCCTTCATTTTTGTGAGTTGAATGTGCCAAACCCAGTTTCAATGTTGTTTTTAAGACCGAGATCTGATCAAAATTTGGCTTGGGCAAACAGGACTATAAAAATCCTTCACTTCTTGGTTTCTTGCCTGTACAATATGTACAATTTTAGGGCTCTAAAGAGCGAGAAGAATTTGTTCAAGATTGTAGGTTAGAAGAGTTGTTGCTTCCCCTGCTGCATCAGATCGCTCAGCAGGTGATCCATTAGTAGTTGCTGCTCCACCTCGGCCTATCAGCCCTGATTCCCCCAATGCTATATAGAGCCAAGGTCTTGCTGGCTGGCTTGGTTTGACAAAGGGCCCAGTGGAGGCCTGAAACGTTACCTCTTGGTTTGTGAGCTGAATAAACACGGAACACAGATTCAACATATCGGTTGTGCCACAGATTTGTTTGCTTTGCTGTATACAATTTTTGGGCTTTGGGCAGCATTAGGCCCTATATCTGACAGCACCTGACACCAACCCGGTGTTATAGACCTGTAGCAGCACTCCCTCTTGGAATACTTGCTGGCTGGCTTATGAGATGATTGATATAGACTTAATGGCCATTGACTCATGGCTATCTATGAGCTTATCAAAAATTATTTTTATCCTCTGACACCTACAAATAAGGCAGCTCTGGCCTTCTCCAAGTTATTGGCAACCTGTCATTTTCTGGCAGCTTTTAGTCATCAGAAGGTGTTGTTAGTGGCATGTCTTTAGCCACTTTCTCTCAGTCACTGACTCTACAAGCTTCTTCCTCTACAAGCTGTTAAAAAAAGATGTTATTTATTTATCCAATTTCCAAACACCAGACAGGAGTGGCTGAAAGTGAAAAGGGACTTTTATATCCAAGGAGGTTGGCCTAACATCATGAACGCAATAGATTGTAGTCCCCTTGTGGTAATAAAGCCTCAGGAGCCAATTTTCTGGAATGGAAAGCTATTTCATTCAATCAATACTATGCTAATACTATACTATCTATGATATTTGTGAGATGTGTTACTACTAAACACTTATAACAGGCGTGTTAGCATAGGGATGACAGATGAATCTTTCAAAAGGAGCAAATTAGTATACACTAACCATTTTTTCTTAAAGTAATTAGCTAGCTGTTTTACATCAAAGCTTTTTTTTTTTTTTTTTTTTAACATTTGGTTTGGAGAACATGAGTGAGACTGTACCCTTTGCCCTTCTGTATTAGTTAAAAGTGTAGGCTAATAATGTTGGACCTTAATTGATCAATAAACAAATATTTGCCACAATTTTTATTCATAAAAATAAATAAAGTGTGGAAAAAAAATACAATTCTGTCCACTTACAAACACCTGACCATTGGTGTAAAAAAAGGCACTTTTCTGCAAATGTTATAACCAGAATACAGTATCCACATAGCAAATTAAACAGAGTCTTACAAAACATTAATTATGGTTTTATATTTTGCATTAAACAATTATTTCTTACCCTTTTTGGGAGAAAATTTGAAGTGGGACATGCTATAGCAGTTTGTTGCCTCAGCTGGTTGCTTATCAAAAGCAATCTTGTTGAAACAATTTGTTTTTCTTTGGCCATTGGGTCACAAAATTCAGAATGTGCTGTCTGCACTAGATATGGGAGTTATGTCAGAGCTTTTTTAGTGTTTTTTACAAGTGTACACATTGATGAAATGATATCGGCCAATGAACAACTAATTTCAAACAGTTCAAATTTAGCTTGATAAGTCCAGTTTGATTGTGCTCCATTCTATTTTTAGTTTTGCGCCAAATCGTAATTCTGATTTTCCATTCTTACTAACTGCAAACATAATTAAAAAATGTCTCTGTTTCTTTCACGCTGCAAATTGACAATATCATTATGGCATCTTATTTGTGTTTCCACATAGGAATTATTGAAAGAATGTCTTATCCAACATATGGAAAGGATCCAGAGCACCTTCAGAATGGTCATCTTCTGATGGTTCCTGATCCTTCTCTGAAAATACAGCATCATCATGTGTCATCTTCATTTGAGCCTAGCAACTAGATACATGATAGAAAAAATAGGAGATGTGATTCAAAGGAGTATTCTCCAAACACCAATGAGAAACAATCTTGACATCAGAAATTTACAAAAATTTTGAAAAAGTAAAGTACTCCTTTACAAAAAAAATTATTAGAATATTTTATAAGTGTTTTAAAGTAAAGAATATATCATGTAGTGTTGCCCTGCGCTGTTAAAATGGATGTGTTTGCTTCAGAAACACTACTATAGTTCATATAAAGAAGCTGCTGAGTAGCAATGGTGGAAATAGAAAAAAGGCTATATGGCACAGGATAAGTAATGGATAACAGATAACATTATGCTCTACAGAGCTTATCTGCTATCTGCTGTGTAACTTGAGCCTTTTCTCCTTTGAATGGCTGCCTCCATGGCTACACAACAGCTTATTTATATAAATAATTGTAGTGCTTCTGAAGCAAACACTGCAGTTTTACCAGTGCAGGGCAACACTGCATTATATTTTTGTTACTTTAAAACAATGTAATTTTTTGATGTTACTGGTCCTTTAAGGGAAAGGTCTTCTATAGCCACACCAGACACAGCCAAAGGAGAAATTTCCTTCTGTAGCAAGGATTCCCATATGGAGAACTGTAGAAGCTGAAAGGCCTGAAGGCTTCTTCTGACATATCTGTTTAACTATTCTTTTGTAGTTGTTAAAACTTTTTTGATCACATCAGATGTTCTGCGTACATTGCTCATGTCGTTGACAAATGCTATGTTTGAGTTGAGTTTAGAGGTTAAGCGGAACTTATTTTCCTCATGAAAAAATGAAACATTTATTATTCCATATCATAATGAATTGAATTAAGTACAATAACGCATTATTTATCGCCATTAAATACATCTTTTCTTTATCTCACAGATTTAACGTATTCAATTGAGCTCATTACTGTGGGCACACTTCCATGTGATTCACCAATACAACTGTAATTTAACATCCATTTGGCAAATTGCATGTGCCAGTTAACTTGGTACAAGTCAATTGCGACTATTGAGGAAATTTATTAAAGAGCTTTGGTATGACCTCCAGGCTGGCAGTAGTTGCAGCAATCTCTTGTTTCAATACATGCACTTGTGTGTAATTCATCAGAAATGGCTTAGTGGGCACACTAACCTTCCACAAGATGTTGGGGCATGTAAGGGCTCAAGTACCTTTGTGAATTGTGCTATTTGTCCAACACAATAAGTATTCATTTAAGCTGCTTTTTTAGCAATCATTTGTATGATTCATTGTACCCTGTCCATTTCAGTTCAATTTTAAATAAATCTACTCCAGTTGACAACACCCACTGATCTGCTCAACCAGTTCCAACATGTCAAATCTCCACCCATAATCTGCCTAAACCATGCATCAGCATTTCCATCTAAGGGCCTCTGACTGCAGGACCCCTCTGGCAGTGGACTTGACAGTTACCCCTAACTTCCTTTTTTTTAAGGTTTTTATTTTGCATTTTATAAAAATAAACAAACATTATATCATGTGTTGTTCCATCTTCTTATACTTATCACAGTACAGTGTTAGCATTTAATATATTTAAAGCCTGTACATTTGTATACACTTTAATTCAGTTATAGTTATGTATCTGTTACCCCTAGTCCACTTGAAAAAGTGGTATAGATAAATATGCCACTGTTAGCTTGTTCTCCCTGGCATTAAGGCTCCTCTGCGGCTTCCAGCCAGTCTCGCCACAAAAGGTCATATTTCTGGGGGCACCCTCTTGCAGTATAGGTGAGTTGTATTAGAGGGAGTGTTGATTTTAGCAAGTTCAACCAGCCATTAAATGTGAGGGACATACAACTCTGTAGGATACAATTCCTGGCATAAAATAGCAGTGTACGAAAAAGTATTATCTTGGCCCCCCCCTTGAGGTGACCTCTTCTATTTCACCAATAATCCATACCTGAGGGTTATTAGTTTAGGTAGTGCAGTTTTATCTTGAATAAAGTTAAGGCTTGGATTTGGGGGCATGACCAGATGAGGTGAAGGTAAAGATGCATCTGAGGCCCTACACTTGGGACACTGTGGTGAGTCAAGTCTGTTCATATGGAACTGAATATTTGTGGTTAAGTGGAATCTATGTAGGATCCTGAACTGGATCAGTCTCTGGTTGAGATGAGTTTGTTATAGGTCCTATTAGTTGCCTCCTCCAAGTCCCCATCCTCCAACCCTGGGATGTCTCTGCTCCAGGCTGCACTCTCTGCATTAAATTGAGCTTTAATAGTAGCTAGGAGAAGCGAGTACAGCCTGGTGACTAGTTTCTTGGTGGTGGGGGCTCTAAGGGCTATCTTAGAGGTTGTACGGTTCATAGCGTTCCCTTTAAATTGGGTATTGGTGGCCTGTCTAAGCTGGAAATAGGAGAACCAGGGAAGAGGCTCCTGGGTTTGGATATGTTTATTTTCAGTCTTGGGGCATACCACTCAATCCTTAACCAAGTCCCCTAGTGTACGTAGACCCCATTGTGGCCATATTTTATACTCCGCTATGTGTTGCAGGTGTATGAGGAAGCAATTCCCCCATAGGGGTAGCTGAGGCGACAGAAGGGGTAATGCTAGGTTGTAAACTTTAAGTGCTTCCATCCACACTTTGTATGGGGTGATTATTCCTGTACCCAGAGAAAAAGTCTAAGGGTGGTTTGGAGATTTGGGGTCAACCTATTAATCTGGCGAGGGGTTCAATAATGCATTGAAATCCCCCATTAGGCGCAATGGTGCTGGTGAAAGCTTGCTAGCTTACTCATTATACTATCCAATATAGTGCTATCAAATGGGGGGGGGGCATGTACACATTAGCTATGGTTAATTGATTGGATATTGTACACCCCATAAGTACATATTGTTCATAGTGTTCAGTAGCGATATCTAGCAATTCAAATTGTATACCTTTGCAGACCAGAATGGAGGTACTCCTGGAATGAATAGAAAAGGTGAAGAGAAGAACATCAGGTGCATACTTCTTGACATAGTCAAACGTTAAGGCTCTCTTGAATTTTGAATTCAGCCCATCTGATATTCCAGGAAAGAAACTGAAGTGTGCCCCCCATGTTTAGCATTTCTGAAAACTATTGTACAGGTGAGCTGCTTTCAAATATACATCGCAGTACCATTTGTCATATGCCAAAGCAGGAACCATAGCAACCAAAAATAATCAGCATAGTAACAACATCCCATAAAACTCTTCCCTCCCAAGCTGACCCCATAACTTGGCAGGTATTGTTCCCAAAACATTGTAACTGGGGGAGTGGTTACCCAAGGACTTTTAAGGTAACTAAAAAATTATAGTCATAACAGGTTGATCCTTAGTTTCGCTGCTGCAGCAGGATGTGACTCAAATAGCAGAGTATTTTGTGAAAAGAGTCCCTTGCAATTAAATGTCTCTTTGGTAGTGAAACACCAGTGTCTCCAAAATCCCAGGAGTACAACAAAAAGAAGTCTTTCATAACCACCCCATATTCATGGCTTCTGGTGCCTCAGCCCCTGTATGGGAAAGCGGACATCCATATTTCTCTGGACACTAAATATAAGTGGATGCTGTCATCAGTCCTTCCTTGCCTGGAGGCATGGGGCTTAAGGCATAAGCCTGAGACAGCATTATCAGAGTATATTTAGTTAAGGTAGTTGAAACAAATGTGCTGCTGTTGCATCAATTTCCGCTAAGGGGTAACTTACACTGGTGTAGTTCGTTAGGGGATGCATAGCATATACTGTAATACCGCCAGTTAGTCTTAGTCTGTGGTGTCTGGCTAAGTCAGGGGAGTATAAATTACAAGTGGACTCACCTTCTGCAGCGCTTTCTTTTGCCCATCATCTTAATTAGGACTGCCTCTGGGGGACGGATTTCCCTGTGCATCCAGCTACTCATTTACGTCTTTAGCCGAGGTGAAGAACATGGCACTATCACTGGCTTGAATCCTCATCTAGGCCTAATAGAGCATGCCATATTTCAGATTAGCCCCCTTGCCTCTGAAGTTCTGCCGATTAGTCTGGGAAGATGGATACCCTTTTCCCATAAAAGCCCATAATGTCTGGGCTTTGTCTGGTGGCCTATAGTATGGCATCCTGGTCTCTGAAGTTCAGCAGTCTGGGTGGTGCCCCAGGAGGAGGATTCTGGCCTGGCACATGCTGGGCTTGTTCGACTGCATAGAAGAATGAGAAGGTGGCTGTGGGGACAGTGTCCCTCAGCTATTTTTCTGCATAGGCTGCTAGGTAGTTCCCTTCTGCTCTCTCTGGGAGCCCCACAATATGCACGTTGTTGCGTTGCTGCCATTTCTCATAGTCATCCAGCTTATCTCTGCAACTTTTGAGTTTTGTTTCCATGCAAGCTATTGCTAAAGGCATTGGAGCGCAGCTGTCTTTGAGACTCGATTTTCTGTCTCACACCCTCTCTCATGCATATTCTGGAGGTCAGCCCAGAGAAGCAAGAGGTCAATTTTGACTTATTCTATATCGGTGGAAAGTGATGTCCTGCAGTCCGTTATAGCATTTAATAGCAGTTGTGTTGCTGCTTCTGGTTGCTGTGTTGGAGAGCTTGTAGCCACCATCTGGCTTTCCTCCTGTGAGGAGCTAATCTCGGGGGGTTGGCTGGCAAATTGCTTATGTTTGGATGCTGCATCTGCCTTTAGTTTCTGTGTTTTGCCGCTTCTCATCATAGTGTTTTATAATAGGTTCTGTGTTTGTTGCTGGGGTAGGATCTCTGAGAAAAGATGTAGGCTGTGGTACATGGAGCTCTCACTGGGACCTTCTACATTTGTTCAGTATTCCATGTCTGTCCTATCTCACAGGGCAATTTTGCCGGGCGTAGTTTGGGTGCAGTAGGCAGTGTTGTAACTCACATGCCCTTTATTTTCTTTTAAAACGTCTGCCCATTGGGCTATCATTCTTCCCAGGGAGCTGTTTGTTTTCTGGCCAGTAGTTCCCCTGGTTTGTTGTGTAGTTCAATTTGTGCCCCAAGCTCCTTTCCCTCCAGTCTGAGTAGTAATGCAGGGCTATTATGGAGCAATGCAGGGTTATTAAGAACTGCAGGGGTTGGTGGTTTTGTAGATGGGATTGGGCCTGCAGAGGTTACTGGACCGCCACTCCTTGGTGCGCCTTTCAGAGCCTTATGTTGTCTGGATAACAGTCCTGTGTTTGTTGCCAGCCTCCCAGCTTCCTTTCTGTCAGTCTGTGGGAGGAAGCATGTGTGGAGCTGTAGGTGCTTATGGCCTTGTGTTTGTGCGACTGTACGGTGGGGCGTCTAGGGGTTGTGAAGTACTCATTCCGTTGCCCCTTCCAGGGATGTTGTTGGTCTCCTACACAACCCCCTGGCTTCCAGTGTGGGAGTAGGCTGCACTTGTTTCTCTGGTTCTACTTGGTTCGGAGAGCTGATTTTTCCCCCCTCAGGCAGCTGTTTGGATGCTGGTGTGGGAAGGGATGATTTAAGGTGCAGATTTGCTTTCTGCATAAGGAGCTCTGTATGAATGCGTCCTTCCTGCTGACTGGTCAGCCACACCCCCCAACTTCCTTTTTAATCTAATCTTCATTCAGTTACCCCGTAGTATAATTTTGCCATTTATTGAAACTGCCAGCTGGCTCTGTACTATTATTTTATTTAATAAAAAACTGTATTCTGGCTACTCCTGTACTCCTGTAGCAATAGAAGGATGCTGTGGAATCAATGTATTCCAAGACCAAGATATGCCATAAATAGAATGGCACAATATCTTCTACAATTTGTAGACAACACAACAAAAATGTACAGGTATGAGACCTGTTGTGCTTGGGACCTGGCATTCTCCACCTAAGGCATCTTTCTATAATTTGGATCAACATACCTTAACTCAGCTAAAAATAATTTAAGCATTAAATAAATCCTATAAGACTGTGTTACCTCCAATAATAATACATTATATCTTAGTTGGGTTGACATACGAGGTACTGTTCTATTGCAGAGAAACAGTAAATCATGTTTAACAGTGTTTAAAATTTGAATTTTGAATTATTTTTTTTAAATTGAGTCTATGGGAGATGGTAGTTCCATAATTCAGATTTAATAAAAAAAAAAACTGTTTTACTTTTTCCTTTACAAATATGTAGTTGTTCAGTATTTCATGCCAAAAGCAACAGAGATCTTTCACAATATTGCCAACAAACTAGACTTTGTATTAGATTACACATAAATATTTGATATCATCAGCACTTCATGACTGTGCAATCGTTATACCTTGAAACCTGCATTATTAATTAACCAAGTTCACCTAAATGAGCATTTCGGCATCTCATATTTTTTAATCCATATACTTTTCATTCTGCTTACAATATTCTTATTATATTTAAAGGATTCCTTATACACATATCTTTAATTTTTATCTTTTCATTTCTAAGAAAAGGCTAATGTAACACTGCAAAATGTCACATGAATATTGTACATGGATGATATCCTATGTGTGCTGAGGAGGATACCTTTCATATCTGGTACTACACATGAGGAAGCTTTTTTCAGCTGGTGGAAAGGAAGCCCACAACACAACATTAACCTAAGGGGCCTGCTTAAGATTGCTTATGCTTTTTGGCATAAGCAATCTTTAAAGATGCCCTGTGTAAATTTTCTTAACTCACTCTGGGTTTTGAGACAAAAAACCTCAGCAATATCTACTTGAATGGGAACAAACAAAATGAAATACTGACACATTTGGGGGTGACAATTACAGCAAGTCACTGGCATCTGTTGTGTCTCAACCCTAATGCTTCATAATGTCTTATAGAAATGATTATTCAGATGTAAAAGGAGTTGATTATATTAATTGCTTACATTATGTTTCATTCATTATTAGGGTTGCCACCTTTTCTAAAAAAATTTACCGGCTGGTGGGGGGCGGGATAAAAAGGGGGTGGTACGTGACATCAAATGGGCGGGGTTATGACATTTTGGGGGCGTGGCCGAGACTCCGCGCGATCAAGAAGTGACGAACTGTGAGTATTACAGGGCATTGGGGGCTGGCCGATGGGTCTTTTTAAAGGTATTACAAATTTACCGGCAGCTATATTGCTGGTAAATTTGTAATACCGGCCCCGGCCTTGGCGGGTGTTTTACCGGCTAGGCCGGTAAAATACCGGCCGGATGGCAACCCTATTCATTATACAATCACAGCAAGCAGACAGGCTCCATTTTGTGGACAGTGTTATTGTTACAAATTGTTACAAATTGTGTATCAGCCCAAATATCTTTTGTCTGCACCAGAATGGGGGACCTAATGTCCATATGCAGTGCCCTATAAAATTATAGAGGAGGAAAAGGTGAATGTGAGGAGAGCAGTGACAAATAAGAATTGCTGAATGGAAAGTGCCTCAGGTAAAGAGGCAGGGCAGGTAACATTTGACTGCTCAGATATTTAAACACCTTTATAACAGACATGGGTGTTGTAATGAAAAAAAATGTTTAGATTCCATGTTTAATTTGCAAAGGACTTTCATTATACAGATGTGTAGGTGACAGATCCGCTTTAATTGCAGTTTAATGGCTTTAAAAATGGTTATTGGTCTGCGTGCAAGGAGTGAAGAAACCAATGCTTTAGTCTTGGCAGTCTCTCTCTTGTAAAAGCTAATGGAGGGGGAGGACAAAACCTTTGAGCAAAACTTGCCCTTGTCACTGGCCACTTTTCCTACAAAATACAACCATGCAGGGAGAAACTGAAGGTAAATCATTAGGACCACCTTCATGAGTCCATCTTCCTGTTCCAGTCCTCTGATGCCAATATATTTATGTCATAAATGTTTAATTACCCTCTGGAATATAAACTCCAGCTGAGGCAGTTTTAAGAAAAAGGCTTTAACCGTTTCCCTTTCAACATAGATGACAAGGAAGTTAAAGATTGTCAGCAATGAGTCATATTTCCTGGTTATATTTTAATGAAATGTGAAAAAAAAATTGAAAAATGCTTTTCTGGAAGATTACATGGTCAGTGTGAGCACAAAGCAGTTGCAGCAAGCAATAGCATCTAAAACAATCTGCTTCCATGTTGTTAATTAGAAGCTTCACTACTTTGAGTAACAAGGAAGCTATTCAGCACATCAGTCTTTCTATTCAGCAGCCTGCTTAGAGGAAGATAAACTGCAAGCTTGGAAGTAGAAACATGATTTTTGTCAGTATATGGGGCCCATTTACTAACAATCCAACTGTGTTTTTCCCCCCTATATTTTTAAATGCTCTAAAAATATGAGATTTATTAAGATGCACTGAATCCAGGATTCGGTTTGGGCTTTGTCCAGGATTCAGCCTTTTTCAGCAGGATTTGTATTTGAATCCTTCTACCTAGCTGAACTGAATCCTAATTTGCATATGGGAGCTCACTGTCTTACTGGACCATGTTTAGAGGACTATTAGAGGTTTTTGGGTTTTTTTTTGCTAGGAACTAGAATTTTTAGAGGTGTTTGTATATTCTAGCTCATCATTAAGTGCTTTTTCTCATTTGTACTTTTTATTTTCATATCTTTTTAAAAAATTCCATGTGCAGGTATCCCCAACCAGTGGCTCATGTTCACTGTTCTAAAAACACACATGGCTCATGAGCAACATGTTGCCTCAAAGTAGCCTCAAACTCGGTGCTTGGTTTTGAATTAATGGCTTGGAGGCAGGTTTTTGTTGCAAATAAACCACATGTACTCACAAGCTTAGTCTCCTGTATGTTGATAATCCACACGGGGCTACCAAATGGACAATTACAGCACTTATTTGGCACCTCAAAAAAAGTTTTCATGCTGGTGTTGCTCCCCCAACTCCTTTTGCATCTGAATGTCGTTCACAGGTTCAAAATGTTGGGGGACCCCTGTTTCAGAGAATGCGTGCTTAAATCACTAAAATGAGAACGTTGATAAATAAGGTTTCACATGTTCCTTTTATTCTTGTTATTTGCTCATAATGCAGCCTGTATTTTTCATAATACTAACGTAAATGTGTCCACTAGGCGGCAATTCACTTGGCATTATTTCAGTGATACATTAAAAATTGGACTGCAGTACCCAGCATAACTAAACTGAAGTACAAAGAGCAACTTTGGACAGAAGTGGCAATTTACAATGGTGCCAAAAATTGTATGCCTGCAACTGCATTTTTCATCATAAATGATTTATATATGCTATTTCTTTAAGATTTTTTTTTATAGCTAACAGTTATTTTACCATCATGCACTTAATGGTTCTTTACAAAAATAGCTGACTGAATCCCAGTTATGACCTCTAAAACCGCGGGCAGCTATGGATTAGACTAGGGGCCCACAACCTTTTATACCTGTGAGCCACATTCAAATGTAAAAAGAGTTGTGGAGTAACACACACTTAAAAAAAAAGTTTCTGGGGGTGCAAAATAAGGACTGTGATTAGCTATGATAGTCTCTATTTGCACTGGCAGCCTACAGGAAAATTTAATGGGCACCTAACACAAGAAAGATTGGTGACTTTTGTTCCTAGGTATGGTGTCTGATATTATTATTAATATTATTATTATTAATATTATTATTAATTATTAGCACTTAAGGGCCTATTTATTAAACCTCAATTTTTTCTGCTCAAGTTTTTAAAGGGAAAAACTAAAATTTTGAGATTAAAAAAACAAAAAAATCTGCTAAAAATCCAAATACAAAAATGCTCCAGTTAAAACCAGTCAAAACATTTTAGAAGCCAATGGCAAATGGTCCCTTTAAAAATTGTAACATGTTTTTTTTACCTTCAGGATTCTCGATAGTTTCAGGTTGTTTGCTCTGGTTTACGTTCAATAATCCAATAGATTTCAAATTGAAAAAGTCATGTGATAAGAATTATTGCAAATATTTTTGAGGAAAATTATTGGTAAATTTGGGTTTGGGAAGTTGGTCGAGTATTTTTTTTTAATAGAGTGAGAAAAAGTCAAGTTTTAGTAAATTGGCCTCCCTGACTGTAAGCTCTACAAGGCAGGGACCTCCTTCCCATTGTGTCTCTTTATTTATTGTTCTCCCTGTGTTTAATATTATATACTGTATTTTTATTTATATTTTGAACAGCACTGCAGAACTATAATAGCGCTTTCCAAATAAAGTTATACATACATATATATACTTATGTAAAATCATCCCTCATTTTTCTCCCAGATGTATGGGCATTCCCCCCTCTGGACTAATTTTCCCACAACCTAAGGAAAGCCTAAAGCTTTCATATGGATGTCTTCATTCTACAGCATTTGTTATGTAATCACCCCTTTGTTTGATGTGGGAATAAGTACAGCCCTTCAGTTAGAAATACCCATTTACTTTTATTAAAACATTGAGGGACAGATTTACTAAATTCGTGTGAAGGATTCGAAATTCGATTGAATTTTAAAAAAGATTTGAATTCTCGAATAGGTTTTCTGGCCACTTCGACCATGAAATTTTTAAAATTAAATCGAATCGAATGATTTGAATATAAATCTATTTGATTATTCGACTATTCGATGGTCAAATTACTTGCCCTTTAAATTTTTATTCAAATGCCTAGTTCGCCAGATAAAAGCTACCGAATTGCTGTATAACCCTATGGGAAGCTCCCATAAGGTTTTTTTTCAGCTTTTTTAAATCGAATTAAAAAAATTCAATAGAATGGTTAAAATCTTTCGAATCATTAGATCCGAACGTTTTTATCGATCGGTTGAATATTTTTATTCTATTGTTCGATTTATCGAATTCCATTAAAACCTTTCTAATTCAAATATCAAATTCGAAGGGTTAAAATCAGATAAAAATGCGATGGTCGAATTTGAGGGTTTTCTAACCCTCGAATTCGACCCTTAGTAAATCTGCCCCTATATATATGACCATTAAGGGTATGCCCACCATAGGGTGAGTTAAGATATTATTTTCACACTGTTTTTTTCGCCTTAATTCCAAATGCAGGATCTAAGCAAAATATGCAAAAGTTGCACAGCAGTTCTCTGTTAAGTGGTCTTTCCCACCCAGTAATACCCTTATCATTAAATTTGAATGATCAGTGTGTGTCCACCTCAGCAACCTTTCTGACAGATACAAATGTGTATATCTGTATGGACTGATGTATTTTATTCCATCAGAATTTTTGTAAATAAATCTTTAAAAATATCATGCAACTGAAAAGTAATAAAAGATAATAATAAAAGTCATTCATTTTTAGAAATATATATATATCTAGATATATATAATGTAAATTTGGCATCAAACCCCCAGATTACTTTAATAATATATTATGTCAGGGACAGAGAACAGATAGTGGTATCAGGGAATAAACATGTACCCAGCATTTCAAAAGTTACATATTTACTTAATAAAAGTCATTGTGTTATAGCACACTTCTTAATGCTAACACAGCAGGTTCTATCAGGTAAAACTACAGGTTTAGTCAGAGGTTAACCAATGTTGTTTAATGTAGTGTGGAAATGCTATGTAAATATGAATTATAGTACTAATGATTTTATCGCAATATGTTGCATTTTAAATGTGTGGATAAAATACTAATACTTTGTAAAAATAAAGCTTTACTACATCATGATAAAATAAAAGCACAAAGAAATCAACACTTATATTTTATATTTTGAATATCTTAGAAAATTATATATACCTTTTTTTTCAACCACAGATTACCTAACTGCAACTTATGTGAAACACATTTTTTTCTCTTATTTTTTTCTCTTATTCTTTCGCTTAATTGTTGTCATTTATTGCAGATTTAGCCACAACCATCTTTCCCCCAATCAATCCTAACAACATAAAGCTTTAATTTAAAAAAAAAAAATTCTGAAAAATTGATTGACCAAAAAACACAATTGTGCAAAAAAGAGACAATCAAGAATAACCACAAATCACAGGAAAAATGTGATTGTTACTAGATCAGCCCACTTATGCTTTATTTTAAAAATATAACCCTATGAATATTGCAGCTTCATGGGGTGGTTCACCTTCAAGTTAACTTTTAGTGGCAAATTTACTATTATTCCCCAAAATTAATTCGATCATCGAATGCTTATCAAATTGTTTTAGGCTATCATTTTGTTCGCTATTCGATTTCTCGATGAATTCGTACGATCGGATACCAATCGTACGGTTTCGCGAAAAATCGTAAAATTTAAGTTGAGCTTCCGAAAAATTCGTATGATTCGCATGATCGAACGCTCCGATCGTACAAATGGTATTTGAGCAGGACTTAGTCTCAGAAGCCTATGGGGAAATTCGGTAGGTTCAATCTGGCGAAGTAGGCAGTCGAATAACTTTCAATCATCGAATGATCGAATATCCAATCATTCAATCTATTCGATCTTCGATATTCGATGATCCAAGAGGCCAAATTTGCATATACGATTTCACAAAAAATTCGTACAATCGTTATTCGATCGAATTCGATCGAACTTCGATCATTTCACGTGAATTTCGTAAATCTGCCCTTAGTATATTGTAGAAGGGCCAATTCTAAGAAACTTTTCAATTGTTCTTCATTATTTATTTTTCATAGTTTTTCCATGATTTGCAATTTTCTTCTGTTTCTTTGCAGCTTTCAAAAACAAATGCTCTGTAAGACTACAAATGTAGTGTTACTGACACTTTTTATTACTTAT
>CM044432.1:67688414-67768649 GCA_024363595.1 Xenopus borealis | reverse complement strand
ATGAATTATATATATATATATATATACAGAGGGGAAAATTAAATATTGAACACATAAATGTTTTTTTCTGTAAATATATTTCAGCAACTATAAGTTGCGAAGGTCTTGAGTGAGTTCTTTGCTTTTACCCATCATGATATGCTTCTTGTGTGATACTTTGCACTGATAGGGGGCAGGATTGCTTTCTAAATACTGACAGACTTCAGCATGTCTTTTTTTCCATGTCTTTTTGCTTCTCCTTTTCTTCATTTGTTCAATACTTATTCCCTATGTCATTCCATTTTACTACACATAAATTAATTTATGGACTTATTTGTTTTGAGTTCTTTGTATGTGTGCATTACTTGGATTGTTACCAACATCTGTTGTAATGTTCATGTCAATAACCCTATTAGAAATATATTTACTGAGAAAAATGTTGATGTGTTTCAAGATTTATCAAGCCATGGCCCTTTAAAAATTTGACTATTTGCCACCTAAAACCTGTCAAATACACATATAACCGTGAACAAATCTGATGGCAGGTACTCGAATAAAGGCAGTCTTCAAAAAAATAGTTCAAGTAGAAAAGATTTATTAATGTCCTCTGCCTTACGCGTTTCATGTTACAAACACTTAGGGGCAAATTTACTATTGTTCACTATTTTGAGGGCTTTTAGCCGAAATTCGATAAACATTGGACTATCGAATGCTTATCGAATAGTTTTGAGCTATTTTTACTTCGCTATTCGATTTCTCGATAAAATCGTATGATCAAATACCGATCATTCGATTTCACGAAAAAAGTAAAATTTCCTTTGATCGTACGAATGGTATTCGAGCAGGTGATAGAATAAAAAGCCTATGGGGGGATTCCCATAGGCTTCTATTGCAATTCGGTAGGTTCAATCTGGCGAAGTAGGCAGTCGAATAAAATTTTAAAGCTAAAGTACTTCGATCATCGAATGGTCGAATTATTGAATATTCGATTATTCGATTTATTAGATACACTCAATCAAATTTTTCCTATTCGATCGATCGAATTGCGGTAAAATCCTTCGAGGGTTTTACTTCACCCACTATTCCCATGGTCGAATTTCAAATTTTTTTAAATTCGAAATTCGACCAATAGTAAATCTTCCCCTTAGGGGCAGATTTAATAAATTCACATGAAGGATTCGAAGTTCGATCTAATTTTCAAAAAGATTTTAATTTTCAAATGTGATTGAAGACCACTTGGACTGGTGAATTTTGAAAATTCTATAGAATCGAATGATTTGACTATTCGACAGTTGAATTATTTCCCCTTTAAATTTTTATTCAACTTCATAGTTCGCCAGATCAAAGCTACCGAATTGGGTTTCATTATTTTTGATTGAATAAAAAAAACCGACCAATAGAATTGCGGTAAAATATAATATTCCCAACTATTACCATGGTTGAATTTGAGGGTTTTTTAACTCTCAAATTTGACCCTTAGTAAATCTGCCCCTTCATCATAAGCCTATGATTTAGGGTAGGGCGGCGCGGCGATTTCCGGAATCGCCCGAAGATACATCTTGAGGAAACTTCGGGCGATTCCGGAAATCGCCGCGCCGCGTCTGCACAGGCGCTGGCGCTTTGTCCCAGGAACGATCGGCAGACAGGGAGAAGGAAATTCAGGGAGATTGTCGCCTGCTAAAAACGCCAGGCGACAAAATCTCCCCGAATCTCCCTGTCTGTCCCTACCCTAAGGGGTACATTTACTAAGGGTCAGATTTCAAAGCTTAATTAACCCTCAAATTCGACCCTCAAATTTTTATTGAATTAAAACCCCTCGAGGGGTTTTAACGCAATTTGATTTTTTGAATGATCGAATATTAGAATTTTTTTTATTTGAACAAAAAACTTCTATAGGAGCTTCCCATAGGGATGTGTAGTATTTCAGTAGATTTTATCTGCCGAATTGTTATATTGAAGGGCCAGTACTTCGACAATCAAATTAGAATTTTCAAATTTGGCCAATTCGAATCAAATTTTGTGCTATTCGATAGTCGAATAATCCTAAAATAAATTAGAATTAAAAAAATTTTTAATTCGAATTTGATTAAAATTTTCACTTCCAATCAATTCGAACCTTAGTAAATGTGCCCCTAAGTGTTTGTAACACGAAACGTTTAAGGCAGAGGACACTAAGGGGTAGATTTAACCCTCAAATTCGACCATCGAATTTTGATAGACTTAAAATCCTTCAAATTCGAATTTTGAATGATTTAAACGCAGTTCGATTTATTGAACGATCAAATAAAAAAATTTTGATTGAACGATAAAATCATTTGAATCGAACGATTTTAACCATTCGATTCAATTTTTTTTATTCAATCTAAAAATGCTGGAAAAACCCTATAGGAGCTTACCATAGGGTTATACAGCAATTCGGTAGGTTTAATCTGGCGAACTAGGGATTCAAATTTAAATTTAAAGGGTAAGTACTTTGACCATTGAATGGTCGAATGATCAAATAGATTATTATTCAATCTATTCGAATCATTCGATTCGATCGTTTTTTTAATATTCGATGGTCAAAGTGGCCAGAAAAACTATTCGAAAATTTTAATTTATTTTTAAATTCGATCAAATTTTGAATCATTCACAGGAATTTAGTAAATCTGTCCTAATAAATCTTTTCTACTTGAACTTTACTATTTTTTGGAAGATTGCCTTTATTGAATGCCTGCCATCAGATTTGTTCACAGTTGTCTACTCCCCAAGCTGAGGGCTCAGGGTGGTGCAGCTGGGCCACTTCCTACATGTGGTGAGTTTGTATTATACCCATTTTTACCCCTGTGCTCCAATTTCATTTTCAAATTCAGGTAAAAGTCAATGGGAAAGGTCCAGTGATCATTTTTAAGCTTTTAATAGCCTATTGAGTGCTGTTCTTAGATCTATCAGGCAGCTGTTATCTTGTGTTAGGGAGCTGTTATCTGGTTACCTTCTCATTGTTCTTTCGTTAGGCTGCTGGGGGGGGGGAAAGGGAGGGGGTGATATCACTCCAACTTGCAGTTTACTGCTGGTAAAGAGTGATTGAAGTTTATCAAGTCCCATGACTTGGGGCAGCAGGGAAATTGACAATATGTCTAGCCCCATGTCAGATTTCAAAATGAAATATAAAAAAATCTGTTTGCTCTTTTGAGAAATGGATTTCAATGCAGAATTATTCTGGAACAGCACTATTAACTGATGCATTTTGAAAAAAAAAAAATCTTTCCCATGACATGATCTCTTTAATGTGAAAATACATATTAAAAGCTGATAGACAGGATTATTATTTATAAATAAATTGCTGAATGTGAAAGGCTCAGTAAAGTTAAGATTTTCACTGCCTTCATCAATTGTGTGGCATGTTATTCCTTGTTATTCATTTTATGAGACTGCTGCTCATTTCTACCCTGATAGCATAACTTAGCCCTGATAGCATAACTTAGCCCTATTATGAATTCTGAGCTTACGAAAACCTGATTAGTTGCATTCATTGGGGAAAGTGTCTCCTGACCAAAGCATTGGCTATTATACATTCCAAGCAACTGAATGCAGGCGTAAACGTACAGTAGTCCCTTCAATCACACAGCCAAGTGCAGAACACAGATGGTGAAGATTTATTAAAGTGGCCATCGCTACAAAAATTTCACCAGAAATCCCATCTACAGGGACATCGCCAATCAGGGCCACCATTCGATTAACGGGGCCCCATACAACAACATTTTTGGGCCCCGCTCACCCAGGCCCCACCCCAGATCCTGCCCACTCCACACCACAGTTAAAAGACCACAAAAACATCAGCGCTAAAAAAAGGAATCCCCCCACACACACAAGTTATAAAAAGCTATTGATGGACAGGGCCCCCTTATAAGCAAAAATAAAAAACTGTTGTGCCAGGACCCCCCATAAAAGGTTTTTTTTTAAAAATTGGTGATAAGGGGCCCCTAACAAGTAAAAAAAAATAATGGGTGACCAGGGCCCCCTTATAAGTTAAAAAAAACCTTGGCACCAGGGCCCCCTTACAAGTTAAAAAAAATTAGGGCCCCAAGAATATGTTTCAAAAAAAAACCTTGGTGCCAGGGCCCCCTTGCAAGTTAAAAAAAAATTGGGGCTGCAGAAAATATTTTTTTTTTAAAAAACTTTGGCGCCAAAAGTGCAAATTTATGCCTGGTGAAATAGCACTAAGAGTGGCAGAAATCTTCCCTGGCGAAACGTCGCCCCTTAGTGAATTTGCCCCATAGAATGTAAAAACAAAAGAAAGTTGCATTACGCTTGCATTCACCTTTTTATGGTTAGTAAATAAATGCTTTTACAAAGAAAAATGTACAGACAAAATGATCAGATGAGGCTATTTGAACTTTGCATATAATTGGACCAAATGAAAATTTGGGCACATACCAATAAACTAGTATACACAAAGATCAGTTTGTTTAACCTTTTGTTCAGCAATTACCAAAGACTTTGATTAGCCCATGCTAGTTTTTTTTCCCTTTAATTTACAAGGTCTTTCAAAAAGCAGAAAACCAATATACAGCAACAGCAATACATTATTTGACCTTAATCTGTATTTGACTTTAGGAAACTCCACAAAGCTAAAACAACTGCAAACAAAACAATTTGATAGGTTAATCATTTTCCAGATCTCTCTGAGGAATGGTATAAAACAAGAGGCATCAATCATTTCTGATCAGGCTTCTACGAGGTCCCCACTCAATACATCTCCAGTCATGAAGTGGCTCACCCTTATTTGTCTGTTAATTAGCTCCTCTTTCATTGAATCAAGGATCATTTTCAAAAGAGATACAGGTAAGCCTTAAATTGCATTCATCATTATTGAAATCCAAAGACTTCCGAATCCAAAAAAAATTATATCTTTTTCCAATAATGTATTTTATGTAACCTTTTAGTAAAAACTTCAAATGCTTTCATTATTATTGAAATCCGGAGACATCCAAATCCCCAAAATATTATTTTTGCAGTAATATTTTTATGTAACTTTTGAGTATTTAACTTATTACATATTATTATGCATTGTGCAAATAAAGACATTTATTTAAAAAAACTGAGCATTTTGGAAGCAAGGGAAATAGAAATTAGTATTAAGGTAGTAGTCTGCTTTGGCTTATAAAAAGAATAACAAACATCAGTGGTATTTCTATTGAAAAAGGTACAAAGCCTATGCCATTTGTAACATAACCATTTACTTATATTATGACTTTTATTGGAAAGTTCTGCCCTATTTTACTATATCCACTTCATTTAACTTACCAATTACAATGCAATTATCAAATGCTGTTTGGGATTTTTTACTTGATATTCTCAATACTCTTCATATTCATATATATATATTTATATATTTATAATGCTTAATTATCGCTTTCTTTTAGATGCAGAACATCACAAGCATATTGCTGATTTATACAGCGCATTGACTGAGCGGACCTTCAAAGGACTGTAAGAATTCTATCCAAATAGACAATTTAAACAAATAATTACACTTTTTTTGTTGATCTAGAATTGTGATTGCATTGACCTTGCATGATATGCTGGAAGCAGTCAAACGTTTCTTTCTTTTTTTTTTTTTTATAACTTTATACTAATATAAATTGCTTATACAAAAATTTTATGAGAATGAGGTCATTTGAATATGTCACCCTGTTCTATAAATTTTGTTTAGTTTGCATTCTTATTAAAAAAGTTAGCTATATTTGTGTTATTATTGACAAAAAGAATTACTGCTTAAGTGCTTATAAATACTTATGTTTGGGATCCTTTGCTCATCATCTGTAGCATGTGTACTGTCCCTCCAAAACTAAAATGCAGTTCTCCTTCTATATCCCACTCCCAATCTGTGATATGATCCTATTGGTAGTAGTAAGGAAATGACAGCCTTATTAGCATATTCATAAGGTTACTATGCATCCTTACAGATTGACTTAATGGTTGGTTCTAGCCTACTTCCCATCAACCCACACCTGAGAACTGACACCTCATAGAATAATTTTCCATGTTTAGAATCATTTTCCACATTCCTATTCTCCAAATTTAGTCCATATCATAACAAGGTGGAATATTAAAGTACATTTATCTTAAAGAGATACTGACACCAGAAATTAAACTCTTTTTGCATCATAATATTGCCTTTGAAAGCTACTTATAACTTTGGCATAAAGTATTTGCACAATACTCTTACGTTACCTGTCTGATGCCCCATGTTCCTGAATGAGGGGGCTGCCATATTTGTGCAGTAGGAGTCCATTAGTATTAGAAACTCTAACTGACAGCAAAACAGTCAGGTTTAGAAACGTCAACTAAAAATTACTTACAAAAACAAACCCCTCAGCAAAAACGATCAACATGACCTATAGGTAACTTTTTATGTACATTCATATTTTAAAAAGTATTTTGTAGTGTTGGTATCACTTTAAGAAGGAAAAAAAATCTTACCAAAGTTCTGTTGCTTTCGGTATGCAAAACCAAATCCCTGATTGACAGCAACAGTATATGCTGATCCGATCTTGGCGACAGACTGATTTTTATATAAAGTAAAAGGGATGGGAATATAACCTAGCCGAGCGTCTAAAACTCAGTGGTTACGCATTGATTATTATTAGAGGGTTTTCAATTTAATATAACAATTTGATACATGCAGGGTATTTTTCCCAGGGGTGTTGTTGGCATACACAAATTGGCTGAAAATTGATCATGCATTTCGCCCTTTACCTTATACTGTGAAGCTGAATGCTGGTGGGATATACAGTACATCACAATGGTTCCTTTATTAGTATGCCTTCAGGCAAAAGAGCCATATATTATCTCAGCCTAATTGCTGTGAGTGAATTATATTGTGATTATTAATTGTGAAATGAATCATCATTAGCATACTATTCTATGTGTTTTCCTTTGGATAGCTTGAATCTTTATTGCCCACTTTGAACAAGAGTCTAACATGGTGGATGAGTTCCTTATTCAATATTATTATGTTTGCAGTACATTGGCTATTGTCTCTCAGAATCTTCAGAAATGTTCGTTGGAGGAGCTATCTAAGCTGGTGAATGAAATTAATGACTTTGCCAAATCCTGTGTTAATGACAAAACTCCTGAGTGTGAAAAACCAGTGGTAAGTCATTTTTGCAGGTATTTAAGATTGTGAACTAGGAATATACTCAGATTTTAAAGGGACCATTGTTTTTCTTTGGGGCTCCTCTTGTTTTATGGACCTGGACAAGTAAAAAGCATAATGTGGTTTACTTTGATAATTCAAGTAATTCATACATACGAGGGTGACCCTGGCATTTGTGCTGTCCTAAGGTGGTTTGCTGTTGCCACATCCCTCCCTCATGCATAAATTTTGGTGCCAGAGAAGGTTCAGGGGAGTCTGTGATGATAGCTAGGGGGAAGCTGCTGCCTTGGGTGAGTTTCTCATTGGTCGCAGCACCCTTGCATACATAGAAAGTTCAAAAATAATGGAAGATTCCTGCTCTCTGTGAGGCAGTAGAAGTCTAGAGGATCGCAAAACACTTCATGATCTGAAAAAAATATGGATACCTCTTAAAATTTGAGGTTTTTGGACAATTACTAGCAAAAGAAAACCAGAAAACCTAAAAGTGTAAAATTATTCAAAATGGTCCAGTAGGCTCAGCGTAGCTCCTATTCTGTAGGAACTCAACAGCATTTACTTACCTTTTTTATGGTTTTTACACTTAAGTAGTCTCAAATTTTCCTTTTTCTGTGATAGTGAAGTGCAGCTCAACCCAAAAAATGTTTTTGCTTAATGAAAGAAATGAAAATTATAAGCAACTTTCCAAAATGATTTACTAAAAATGGTTAACCCAATTTATGGAGTTATTTATTAAGCTACAAATTCGGAAAACTCAAAAAAAACTCTGAATATTAAAATCCAGCATCTTAAACCCGCCGAGGTTGCATATAAGTCAATGGGAGAAGTCCCATTGATTTTTTGATGTGCGCTGGGTTTTTTGCAATCACAATATTATCTGAGCTTTCGGGAGAATACTCCACAAAATCATGGAAATATGAGTTCTACCCACAAATAGAATTTTCGGGAAAATGTGATAATAAAAAAGCCAAAAAAACTTGCCTGGATTTGCTCGGAGTTTCTAAAATAAAATACTGATATAAATTTGGAACTTGATAAATAACCCCCTAAATGTTAAAATTGAGCATTTGCTTAACTTCTGGTTGTTACTTTTTAAACAATGTTGCAAAAGACAGGTCTGTTAATCAGCTGCCTTGTCTTACATTGTTGCACCAGGGCAGAGAATAGAAAGGGACAAACACAACTTTCAATTGCAATACATGTACAAATAACTAGTGATGGGCGAATCGGCTGCGTTTTGCTTCATCGAACGGTGAAAAAATACATTTCGCTGGCGTTTTGCAAATTTATTCGCCTGTGGCAAATTGCAGGAACTTGCCACAAATTCACCGCAGGCGAATGAATTCACCCATCACTACAAATAACCATAGGAATGCCTAATGATTTCATATTGCAAAGTTGCTTAGAATTATGTTTCCATTTATTATTTTTTTGGGGGGGTTGACATCCTTTAAGACAGTATATTGGATTGATGTTAAGTAAACTAGCAAGAATCAATGTAGTCCCAGTATACCTAAGACACAGTGCCCTATATTACTTACACATAGGGTCCAGGTCCTAATCCTTCTGGGTAATAAATCTCCTATCAGTATCAGAAACTGAAATTTTACAGCTTGAAAGGCATACCAGAAACTTGCACTTGTTTCACCACATTTCTCTTACTGTAATGGCCATTTATTGTCACCCTTCCCAGAATATTAAAGGGGAACTTCAAATTTGTTATTGTGCTATTTTTTTCACTAACTGATTTCGCTGTTTTATAGGGCACCCTGTTTTTTGACAAACTCTGTGCAGATCCAGCAGTGGGTGTTAATTATGAGTGGAGCAAAGAGTGCTGTGCCAAGAAAGATCCAGAGAGAGGGCAGTGCTTCAAGTTGCACAGAGTGGATGTACATGCTCCAATAAAGGTTCAATCTGAGGAAACCTGCAAATTATTCAAAGAACACCCTGATGATCTCCTCTCAGCGTAAATATGAACAATTTATTTTATTTTTCCAATACATATGTTCTAATATACAGGCATATATATAAACTAAGACCTGCAGCTTATTCATGGCATTATAACAAAGATTGAAATATGCATAAAGTCTTATATCCGTTGTTAATTTAATAATATGACCTGGATAATCCTACATTTTATTTTTGCAAGCAGTGAAATCCAATTGTTTTTGCACTGTATTTAAAATGCCCTGTAGCATGTGCTCTACTGGTTTTAGGCCAGTATAATATACCGTGTATACTGGTTTTAGCCCATTATAAAATGCCAAGTGTCATTTTTATAATGCTTTGTAAATAAATATTTAGAAAAAGTATTTATTGTTACTCTAATTTTTCCATTCTCAGAAAATGTGCATGGGGTTTTGGATATTTCATCTTTTGTTTATGTGTCTATAGGTTCATTCATGAAGCAGCAAGAAAGCATCCAGACCTTTATCCACCAGCAGTGCTAGCATTAACCAAGCAATATCAGAAACTTGTTGAACATTGTTGTGAAGAAGAAGACAAGGAAAAATGCTTCACAGAAAAGGTATAGTTTGCTGAAAAAAACAGTAATTTCAAATTGTCCATATACTTTTTAGTGCAAGTTATATGTGTGATTTAATTCAAGGTACATGTGCAACATATATTTAAAGCCTTTTAAAGATACAGTACTGTGGTTATATTTTCTCTGTGTTTGCTAAAAATATGTGTGATTTAATTCAAGTTATATGTGCAATATATATTTAAATCTTTTTAAAGATACTGTACTGTGGTTATCTTTTCTTTGTATTATGCTTACAAAATGTATTAAAAATGCCACTAACCTTCAGTTTAAATAAAGCAGTAAAAGAACAGATCAGACAATGTCCAGCCCCTAACAGTAATCGTACCAAAGTTTTTGTCCGCCCAGCACTGGGCCAGACCGACCAGGCGCCCTAGGCAACCTGGCTGGTCGCACCACCCGATAGGTGCATATGCCCAAAAGGGACGCAAGTGCATACATGAAAGGGTGTGCATGTCCAACAAGGACGCATACGCAAAAATGGTGTGCATGCGCAAAAAGGCTCCGGGACCAGACTAGAGGCTAGGCGACAGAGAAGGTGCGTGCCTGGTGCCCCCCCCCCAGCTTTGCACCCTAGGCACGAGCCTACTCTGCCTACCCCTTGGCCCGTCCCTGTGTCATATGAATCGTATGATTGTATAAATGGAGGATTCGTATGATCGGATCTTTGCATCTATGCCTGGTTTTACCGACGAGGGAAACAGGTTGGGGCTGGACGTGGGTGGGGTTGGGGCAGTACATGGGTGGGGTGGAGGCAGCATGTGGGCAGGACGGAGGTGGGATGTGGGAGAATGTGAATTGGAGTGTGCCAGGCCTGTCTGAATATTTTTTTCCAGGGATGTCAGGCGCACGCTTGTCATTAGTAAAAAAAAATAGCTAGAAGCAATAGCTAGTGCATTTCTAGGGTAACATTTTCCTATGGGCAATAACCCAACAATAGCTAGATTTTTAGATCATTCCAGCTGTGCTCTACTGTTCAACTGCTCATAAGTTGTGACGAGTTGCTATATTGTGAAAAGCTTTGCTCATTTTGCATAATACTGTAATCCACTTTATGTATTGGCATATCTATTCGCTCTAAAATGTAGTAAAGTAAAAACATAATTTTATTAATATTACATGTACAGCACATTATTTATTTTCACCAGCACATCCTTTTAAACTGATGAAGATTTGTTAAACACATTCCATTGTAATAACTGTTATTACAGTATGAAAATATTAAAATGCTTATATTTGCATTCTCAGACAAATGTAGAAATAATCATGCTTAATCATTTCTGCCCCAATTTTTTAGCATGTTTTAGGGGCAAATATTCAATGCTTCAACAATGCTTCAACGTTCAACCTCCGAAATCTGATTCCTAAACTCGCAGTTCTGCATCCAAATACCTCTGCCTGCAGATGAAAAAATTAAAAGCTCAGCAGGTTTTAAGTGCCAAGCCTTTTATTCTTTTGAAAAACCCACTCTGGGAAAAAAATGATCAGCAGGAAGCTGAGGTATTTAAATGCAGAAAACACCTGTGCTTTTACTACCCCATTTCTCAAGCCCTGGAGGCTCAAGAATTACTAAATTAAATGTTAACTTATTTCTTAGAATAAGATTTGCTGTATTGAAAGTCTCCCTTGTATAATGCCTTTCTTTTCTTTTTTTAAAAATGTCTTTATAGATGAAGGAACATATGAAACTAACTCATTCCATTGAAGATAAGCAACATCATTTCTGCTGGGTTTTGGATAATTTTCCTGAAAAAGTTATTAAAGCACTGTAAGTTGCTATCTATACTGACATGATTTGTAGTAGGTAAATTAGCTTAAAGGGATACTGTCATGGGAAAACATTTTTTTTTCAAAACACATCAGTTAATAGTGCTGCTCCAGTAGACTTCTGAACTGAAGTCCATTTCTCAAAAGAGTAAACAGATTTTTTTGTTATGCAGTTTTGAAATCTGACACAGGGCTAGCCATTTAGTCAATTTGCCAGCTGCCCGGTCATGTGACTTGTGCCAGCACTTTAGGAGGGAACTGCTTTCTGGCAGGCTGTTGTTTTTCCTTCTCAATGTAACTAAATGGAACGCAGTGGGACATGGGTTTTTACTATTGAGTGCTGTTCTTAGATCTACCAGGCAGCTGTTATCTTGTGTTAGGCAGCTGTTATCTGGTTACCTTCCCATTGTTCTGTTGTTAGGCTGCTGGGTGTGGGAAATTGAGGGGGTGATATCACTCCAACTTGCAGTTTACTGCTGGTAAAGAGTGATTGAAGTTTATCAAATCACATGACTTGGGGCAGGTGGGAAATTGACAATATGTCTAGCCCCATGTCAGATTTCAAAATGAAATATAAAAAAATCTGTTTGCTCTTTTGAGAAATGTATTTCAATGCAGAATTCTTCTGGAACAGCACTATTAAGTGTCAAGTTAGAGGCGTATCAGTGAATCCTGTTTGAAATGGTTTTCATTGTGTGTATCTTTTCTCTTTATAAATTGTATTTCAGAAATTTAGCCAGAGTGAGCCACAGATATCCTAAAGCTGAATTCAAGCTTGCCCATAAATTTACTGAGGAGGTCACACACTTTATTAAGGATTGTTGCCATGAGGACATGTTTGAATGCATGACTGAGCGGGTAAGCAATTCTGGACAATGACACAGTTGATTAACTCACATTAAAGGATCTAATGGATCACACCAGGCCACTAAATTGCTATGTAGAACACACATTCTAGGTAAGGGTATATGGGTTGTCCAGAAACCTGTTATCCAGAATGTTCCAGATTACAGGAAACTCATCTCCCATGGGGAAAATTTACCAGTGAATTTTTGTCAGCATCAGCTTCGTACCCCTCACAACACTTCACCAGGTGCAAATGCGCTCAGACTATGCCAATTTACTAATATGCTGATTTTCGTCCTGGGGGGCCAGTCGATGGCAAGTTTTCACTAGTGGTTCTTTGGCAGTGCAAGTATTTCATAGACAAGTTGCTCTAGTGTTCATTTCTGCCTAGTGAAAATTCACTAGTGATCTTGCGCTCAGGTCAGTTTGCATAGGGTGGGAAATTTAAAGTTGTATGGATGTCTTTATTTCAAATGTGGTGCAAATACAGTTTCAACTTTTTTAAACATATGTCCTCCAGGGAACTTTAATAAAGACACGAGAGTTATTATACACATGAGCCCAATGTAAATTTATTGCTCCATATGTTTTAAAATGTATGGGAAAAACCGGTTACCCAAAAAAACTTTAATTTAGGACTTTTGCAGACAATCCTGCTGCAAAAAAGGAAAAGTTGCCAACATTTTTTCAACTATGATGCATTTTCCGCAGACAGGATACTATGGAAATGAGAGATTGAGGAAGATCTATCTACTTTATAGCACGTCACCTGGTCTGGGGTGGCGAGGTCAACTCAGGCAAAAGAGTTTACCTTTAATTCTGCATTTTAGTGAATTTGCGGAGTAAAGACAGCTCGTCAGAGCGAAAACTATAACGATAGAGTTCCAATGATCGCTAGGGAAGGTCTGTTTTGCTAGTGAATCTGCGCCTGTTAGTGAATTGGCTATAGCCCTGTGGGTGGCAACGCTGGCTAATTAGTTAGTGTGAGCCACTTTGCATTTTAGTAAATCTGCCCCATTGACTCAATTTTAATTAAATATTTTAAAGCATTATTACTTTTTTTCTCTGTAATAATAACACAGGACCTTTTACATGATCCCATCTACTATATAAGTATTGCTTATAAGTGGTCTAACAATTCTAGTAGTTTTATTTACCGTTTCAGTGATTTTTAGAAGATTTAAGGGAGAAAGCTCCAAATTACAGAAATATCCCTTATCTTGAAAAACCCAGGTCCTGCATATTTTTTAATAAGAAGACACACAACTCAGACCATTATAGATAATGCTCGTAGCTACCTAATGCAGAGTTATAGCCATTGGTAGATTTGCCAATTAAAAGGAGTATATTCTATTCTGCCTCTCTCTCTTTCTCTCTATCGCTCTCTCTCTATATATATATCTATTATATATAACTTTACAGTGTTATGTCCTCATTAACTTGGACATTATATTTGACCTCTATTCAAAAAAATTTTAATTAAAATCTAGTCTGTGAAACTCTCTCCCATTCTGATAGCTGGAGCTTACTGAGCATACCTGTCAACATAAAGATGAGTTATCATCAAAACTTGAAAAATGCTGTAATCTACCTTTGCTGGAGCGTACATACTGCATTGTCACCTTGGAAAATGATGAAGTTCCTGCTGAATTATCTCAGCCAATTACAGAATTTACAGAGGACGCTCATGTGTGTGAGAAGTATGCTGAGAATAATGAAGTTTTCTTAGGAAGGTAAAGATAATAATATGTTTTACATGTGTTACACATTATAATATATTACATGAAACCGATGTACCTTTTTAAATGTTTATCATATGTATAGTTTACATGTATAGTTTATAACAGCATACTACAGTACATGTAGGTCAAAACCATATAGCCAAATATGGCCCAGTAATAATAATAATAAGTATTTTTTGTGATAAAACTGAAAACTACAAGATGCAGCCTCAGCTCAGCTTTCAGTGGTTGGAAAATTGATATTTACTCATACCCTGGTAATGTTCGCTGTAATAGCCTGCATCCAAAAATGAATATGTGATTTTTTTTTCCATCTGACAAATATAAAGTTACAGACTGATGTTAAGTAGTTGTGTTTAGAACTGTCCTGCCAGCTGTCCTGTTACTGCTGAATTACAGTTTCTGTATCCCCTAGGAAACCCTTTATTTTAACTTCAGTTCTGTCTATGACAGTTAGATATCCAAGTTATATTCCAGCCTAATATTCAAAGTAACTTTGCCTTAAAGTAACATTTTTAATATGGTGTTAATTTGATTTATTGTGTAAAATAACATCATTATACACTATGTACAAAATTTAAAATTTTCCGAATATCACATTGCATTCATATTATAGACTGCCTATACTATATTTACGTTAATATTCAATGCATGTAATTAAGTGCACATGTGTTTTATAGATATCTCCATGCTGTGTCAAGAAAACACCAGGAATTGTCTGCACAGTTCCTTTTGCAATCTGCAAAAGAATATGAATCTTTGCTTAACAAGTGCTGCAAAACAGACAATCCACCTGATTGCTACAAGGATGGAGTAGGTTTCTTTTACTCTTTAAAGCACTGTATTAACTTAAGCCAACCTTTGTAAAAGTTGTATAGCTGTAGGTGGCCCTGTTATTGCATGGGGTCCTGAAAAGCAATACAACTGAAGCCCCCAAAATGTTATATTTTATTGCTGCTCCAAAGTAAAAAAATATTTCTGACCACAGAGCTACCTGAATATATTACCTTCAAAGCTAAACAGGCCCGTTATGTCACAAAAATGTGAGTGACTGCAGAATTTGTTTTGTAAATGGCAAAGTAGAATGAATACGAAGGAAGATTATTATTATTTTGCAGTTGACATTTTTTAACTCTATAATACCTTGCACTAACATTGTACTGACTTGTTAGAGAAGTTATTTTCCACTATGCTATAACTGTTTTTTTCTGAAATGCCCCCATGTTGCCAAATGAAGGGAGAGTTCTCCAATCTAAATGGTTGATGTGCATTATAATGACTGTTTTTATTTTGTGGAACAAATATATGGCAATTTAAATTGTGTGTAAAAGTTTGCTCATCTAAAATGTTTCATTTACATCTATTACCTCTTTTCATATTAGGCTGACAGGTTTGTGAATGAAGCCAAGGCGAGATTTTCATATCTGAAACTAAACTGTGATGCTCTGCATGAACATGGAGAATACTTCTTTGAAAATGAGTATGTTTTACAGATACTGATTTATATTCTCTTTATTTATTTCCACTTGTAATTGTATGGGTGTTGTGCCATGGTCATATATATTCAGTGAAAATGAATACTGGCGAGGGCCTTGTATCTCTTAAGAATCTTATCTATAGAATACCCTATGGGGTATATTACAGTATAGTATTTATGAGTTTATAAGTGGCAGTCAAGATCAGTAGAAGAATAAACTTCTAGGAGTACTGGACTTAATGAAAAGAATTTTAGGTAACAGAAATACAAACATGTCATATGGTAACTATAGTGTATAAATCAATTGAACTGAGCAAATTAATTAACTGCAAATGGTTTTGAATTTTAAATTGTATCCCAAATATTAATTCTACAATATGTGTGCCAAATTTCCATCTTATTCTGCAGTAAACTAATATGCAAATGCATGCCATTTAAACATCTGTAATCTTAATTCTTAATTAGATGTTGATCTTTGCTTACAATTTGACATTTTTTTCTAGATGTAATTTGCCTAGGTCTTTAATGGATTTAATGCCACAAAGGCCAAAGCTATTTAAACTCTTCATTTTGCAAATGAACCTGACTCTTTCACTATCAAGCTGTTATGCCCCAAACAGAAGTATATTTGGTTAACCATCACATTGCCCCTATAAACAGTTTTTTAAATGATGCAAATATGATCACGATTAAAACATTTGTAACACAAAGTCCTTTCTGGTTTCAGATTGCTCATAAGATACACCAAGAAAATGCCCCAAGTGTCAGATGAAACTTTGATTACAATAGCACACCAAATGGCAGATATTGGTGAGCACTGCTGTGCCGTACCTGAAAATCAAAGGATGCCATGCGCAGAAGGAGACGTATGTATAGAATGTTTGTTATGTTTTGCTTAGGATATTGCATACCTATCTATATAATCTGTTTGTCTAATTGCAGCTGTCTATTGCAGTTCTTCTCCTACCAATAAGGGAAGAAACTTCCTAGTTATAGATCACTGCTGTCACATTTAGAGCTATCATTTTTTAATCATAATTCAAGCATATATCTTCCAACCAACTTGGAAAGAAAAGCCTGCCCTACATTTTTTAACCTAATGTTTCATTTATGGTTGTGTATGAAATACTCTCTGTCCATTCATCCACATACAAGTACACACCAACACACAAACAGAGCAACAGAAGAAAAACGTTGGCCGGGGGGGGGGGCAACATTGAACACAGAGCAAAGCATAATTACTCAATACACACACAAATGGTGCACAGTAAGGTACAATTATAGCATATTTACCTAAAATATATATTTGTTTAATACAGTTAATCTGGACACATGTCCAAGCCTCCATGAATACACTGAACTGCACTTAAACTTGTGTAACTATAATACCAAATTACTTCTTGTTTACATGCAGTAGCAGTGTAAATGCAGAATCACATTTTTAATTATTGAGAATTATCAACCATTTTAACCTTGGAGATACTGATGATAACTGAACAAAACTTCTTATTGGGTGACAATATATCTATATTACACATAGAGAACACTACTAAACCTTACAGTTTGTTAAAACATTACATATAAACACTATTATACCTTGATAAAGAACAAAGATGCTAGAACTAAAATGTAGTTCCTAAACCAGCAATGTAATAAAAGTGTGTTGTGTTGATATTGGAGATATATTTTTTACTTCCTTTTGAAGCTCACCATTCTCATTGGACACATGTGTGAAAAGCAAAAGAAGACATTTATAAATGACCAAGTTGCTCACTGCTGCACTGACTCATATTCTGGTATGCGTCCATGCTTTACTGCTCTTGGTCCAGATGAGCACTATGTACCACCCCCAGTTACTGATGACACATTTCACTTTGATGACAAGATATGCACTGCTAATGAAAAAGAACAACAGCATATCAAACAGAAGTAAGACTTTTATTTCCTCTATTGTCATTATTTTTCTTTATGTAATTACACCATCCAAAGACGTCTATGGGACTCCAGTGTGACTAATAAATAATAAAGTCACTTGAGGTTAAACCCACATGCTTCCAGCTGAAAAATCCTGCCTTTTTCGGGCCATTTTGAGGATGAGTCTGAATAACTGAGAAGTTCAGAGTATAGTAATAGCCTGGTTACTGCTTATACCATTTGAGAATAACATTAAAAAAATTAAGCAAATGATGTGAAGATATAGAATATACTTCTTATCTGAAAAGTTAAGCCTTTGCGTGAACAAATGTTGCTTAGTGTGAATGTAATATACCTTTTGTGAACCCGGAAACTGTTTGGTGACCACTTCCGCCAGCGGAAGGCAGTTTGCAAATTTTATACTTTGCGCTAATGCGTTGGCAATGTAATAAAACTTCTTACTGGAAAAGTTGCCATGTTTGCTTCAACAGATTATGACACCTTCAAGCACTTCTTAAGAGTGCACAATTACAATTCGCAATGTGCAATAACGATTCGCAATGCAATAACCATTTATGGGACAATACTAAATTGCAAGATGTAGATTTTTACTCTTATTGGTGCGCAAAGTTTTTCCCCCCAATAATGTATTAACACAATGAAACTAATCCTACAGTAAGTGTGCAAATAGAGCGATATTCCATACAAAGGCTTATGGGCGGATTTACTAATGGTCGAATTTTCGAAGTGAAAAAACTTCTAAATTCGACATCAAATTTTTTTTGGGGGGGGGGTCATTTTCGATCAAATATGGCCGTTTTCCTTTGAAAAGGGGCATATTCAATCAAACGAAAAATCTTTGAATCGTTCGATTTGATCGAATGATTTCACCAAAATCCTTCGCTTTCTCAGGACGTTTTTTTAAAGGGACAGTGAAATTCGAATATTGAAGTTTTTTCAATTCGAATCGCATATTCGATAGTCGAAGAACTTTGGAATTACTTTGAAAAATTACTTTGAAATTCTATTTTTAAAAATTAAAATTTTATTCGAATTTTCACTTCAACCCTTAGTAAATCAGCCCCTTAATATAATGTGTGTATACATAGCAGTTATATTACCATAAATATCTTCTCCTAGGTCCATTACATAAATGCATAAATGTGCTTTCAGCTTTTACATTGCCAAGGTAAAAGCATTAAGGTAGCAAGCCATATAACAAAAATCTAAGCAATAACAAAGAACATAAGTATTAAAAAAAAGTTAATTGAAATAGAACACCATATCCTACATCCTGGCTCAAGGCAGGCAAGCCCAAGCTTCTTTGTGCTATTAAGCCCCACACAGGAACCCTTTCACAAGAAACAGAGGGTAATTGCACTTGCACTTACCCTTCTTCTATCACTTGTGCAAAGCTATTTGATAATGAGCACTTAACGGATAATTTTCAGGTGAACTAACCCTTTACATTTTGTGAGATATTTGCAGAACAGTTTTTCATAAAATACCTCAAACTTGAAAGAAATTAATTTTATATACATATATACTTTTTATTCTTTGTTTACAGATTCCTTGTGAAGCTGATTAAAGTTAGTCCTAAAATGGAAAAAAATCACATTGATGAATGTTCTGCTGAATTCCTTAAGATGGTACAGAAATGCTGTACTGCAGATGAACACCAGCCATGCTTTGATACAGAGGTATGGCAACTCTCATGTGTTCTTTATATCATTAAAACAACACACACTGAGTATGTTCAATTGTTATCCCTTTCCTTACAACCACATTTTGCTTACGTCTTATCTCAATACTTATCTTATTTTTCCTGCAGAAACCAATACTGATTGAACACTGTCAAAAACTCCATCCATAAGCGTCCATTAGAGCAAAGGCCAAGGTAAGATTAAATGCCTTAAATCTACAACACTGTATACAAGTGAACATATATATATATATATATGTAGACCCCACAGTTGCAGGTGGGCCTGGGGAGCAGGGGGTCTGCTTCGTCTATAACTAATAAGAAAACTCCCTTCTCCCCAGCCACTCTCTTACCTGCAGTGAGGAAGGGGGACTCAAGTCAGCACTGAGTGGGTGGAGTTGTGGTGGGAAAGCGGCAGGCTTAGGGCAGGGCAGAGGCAGGACAAGAAGTTGGTGGGAGAAAGTGGCTCCTCTGAAGATTTTTTTGCAGTGTACTCTAGTTATGCCTCTGGTTGCAATATCACTGTTATAAATATAGCAAGATTAGCGACTTATTAGACTGATATAATTGATGATGTTGGGATGTGATGGGAAGGGAGCGTTAACTTTATGGTACCAATGTCTTGTGTAACTGTTTGTTGAGTTCTTAGAGATAAAGAGGCTGCAGGCTTTGCATGGTGGAGTATATCAAAAGATCTGGTAACCATTACAGAAAAGCTTACAGGGGTGGAAACATGGTAATGGCCAAATGACAATGATAAAGAATGTAGAAGTCTGGCAGATAGCAGTTGATCTACTGAAATAGAAAGATAATAATCATATAAATATTAACTATACTACTGAGGTGTTTTGCATTATGACAACATAAGCACTTTCTCATATACACCAGCCCATCATACAGTTGCATTGGTTTAACAGAATCTCTTTTGTCATGCAGCCTTCAAACTCACTGAGGAACATCTTCCATCTCTCACGTGAAAAAAGTTTCCTTCAGCTGAAAAGAACATTTGCTCATTCAACCTGTCTGTTGCAATAAATAAAGTGTTTAAAAAAATTTATAGAGAGAGAATGTATTATTTGTTGTCTCCGTGTCCAATACACACCAGAACTACTGGGTTTAGTAATTTTAGTCTTATTTTCATGATCTCTTTCTACCCAGAAAATCAAATGTTAGATAAGAACACACATAAGAACAGCCGAACAGTGTGATGATCTTATGAATTAGGACCAGTACAGTGTGGTATCTCCATTGAGCCTTTAACTGGAAAGGATAGGTGTTTGGGAAGATGCCTTATAACAGCACTCATTAGATAATAAATAATAGTAGTTATAGTAATAACTGTACTACTGTTGGTACAGTATTAGTCCCAACCAAATCCATAAAATTTTGGCTGTCTTTCAGTGAAGAATGTATACAATTAGGAATGCACCAAACCCAGAATGCAGTTCGGGATTTGGCCGAACCAAATCTAAATCCTAATTTGCATATACAAATTAGGGGTGGGAAGGGAGATCACATTTTTTCCACTTTTTACCTTCCTGTCACTAATTTACATTCAGTTTAGTATTCAGCTGAATATTTTTTTAAGGATTTGGGGATTTGGCCGATTTTGTGCATACAATAAATCATAAATATGGCACTATATTACAAATATGGCAACTAGCAAAAAATACCTATTAAAGGAGAAAAGATTGGCTGCTACTGGGGCACCTTTGGAGACTAAAGTGCTGTGGTTGCCTTGGACTGGTATAGAACCCCAAAACATAATGTACAACATTTCTAGCCTACTTCTTTAATTTAACTTTCCTTGTCCTTTAACATACTATGGATCTGATAATCAACTGATTGAAAATTGCAGTTTATGCATGGGGTAGTGTATACATTAAAAACAGGTTTTCACATTACATATTCTATAGTACATGTATGGGATCCCTTATCTGGAAACGGGTTATTCCAAAAGCCCCAAATTATGACCAATTCCCATACAGATTCTTATAAACAAATAATTCCAACCCAAAATTATTACTTTTTTCTCTGTAATAACAAAACAGCTCTTTGTACATGGTCCTAACTAAGCTTTATGTTTCCATAATGGTAGCAAAACAATCTTATTCAGGATGATTTTGTGTTTTAAGTAGACTAAAAATATGGAGATCCAAACTACAGAAACATCTCTTATCTGGAAAACCCCAGGTTCCAAGCATTCCAGATTAAGCCTACACTCCCATGCCAGATTTTATCTTATTTACTAATTAAAAAACTTGATTTAATTGAATAGCAGAAAAACCGAACGTAATCCCAGATTGCTCACATTTTTCAAGCTTTTTTCCTGAATTGCTCACATTTTGAAGTTTTTACCTGAAAACCCCAAAAAAGTTGGATTTTCAGGCTAAACCCAGCACAGACCACGAAAATGACAAATTGAGATTGGTGCCTATCCCAGTGATTTATACAGGACCTCAACAGGTCTGAGATTTAGATTTTGGCTTAGGGTGCAGAGGTTAGCATGTACCACAAATACAACAGGCCCACGAACTCTATGAAGCCTGTAGGATATAATTAGGCTCCAGAACTTGTAACCACTGTATTGTATAAGAAGCCTATATTTCTTTAGCTATTGCAAGTGTATTTATGCAGGTCTTTGTAAACCATTTACTGTTTTCAACACTTATGATTTATAATTGGTCAAAAGTGTATATAAAATATTTTAATTTTTAATTATTCTTAGTTTTAATTAGATTGTCCTTTTTAAATAGCTCAGAAGGCTACAGCGTTACAAAATATACACTACTATACAATATGCACTACAGAAATATGTTAATTAAAAAGGCAGTAAGACAACACAAACTGCATTTGTGGTGGACACCTCCTCCTGGTGTCAGCAATCCAAAGCAACAAGTTGTACATGCAATTATCTTTAAAAAAAAACAGTGGAGCTTAGTATATTTATTAAAACCAGAAGTGCAAATCAATCTTTGAGGCCCATGGATCCATGACCTGACAGAATATACCCCAACAATGTTAAAGGCGAATGTTTCTAAATGTCCAATCAGCAGCCCTCTTATTGTTAACAAATTTCAAAAATAAATTTCTTTAACTTTGCCACAAAAGGAGTTGCAATTTATAAATAAAATGGTGTTTTTTTTATTTTTGTACATAGAGCCTTAATATTATAGGCTTAATATTATTTCCATGGAATATATTATAGACTTAATTACAGAGGCACCCTTTATTACAGAACTGTGATGCCTTGACAGCAAAGAGTAAATACTGTTGCTTGGTAAGGGGGGCTGTACCCACATTATCAGCAAGTCTGCAGCCTTCCTCTTGCCTGAAACTGTTCCATTCAGCTGCTCTCTTCCTCCATGCACACATTGGTGAGTTGGCTGGATAATAAGATGAGGAAGGTCCGGAAAATTTATTGGGACACCCATCTGAGTCCACTTACTCCACTGATATTGTGGTTTGTTTGTATAGACCTAGGGGGTTATTTACTAAACTCAATGCAAAAATCACAAATGTTTTTAATAAAATCAAACTTTTAAAAATAATAAATTTTTCAGAATTTATGAAACCCTGAGCATGTAAAAATCTGAATCTGAAAATCCAGCATCTCAGACCTGTTGAGGTTGCATATAAGTAAATGGGAGACGTTCCAATGATTTTTTGATGTGCGCTGGGTTTAGTGCAATATCCCGAAGTTTTTGGGTGAAAAATTGTGAATTTTGGGAAAAATCATGAAAATTGGATTTTTCCCCGCGAAGCAACTTTTCAATAGAATGTAACAATAAATAGGGTTAAAAAACCAGAGCGGATTTGATCAGAGTTTGTAGAAGAAAATATAAATTCAGATTTTGATAAATAACCCCCCAGGTGTCCTCAACCTTTTTTACCCATAAGCCACGTTCAAATGCAAAAAGAGTTGGGGAGTAGGGATGTAGGACATATTCGCGAACTTGCATCAAAAATGCGAACGGTTTGCGAACGTCGCGAACCCCATAGACTTCAATGGGAAGGCGAATTTTAAAAGCTAAAAAAGACATTTCTGGCCAGAAAAATGATTTTAAAGTTGTTTAAAGGGTGCAACGACCTGGACAGTGGCATGCCAGAGGGGGATCAAGGGCAAAAATGTATCTGAAAAATCCATTGTTGACACAGCGCTGCGTTTTGTGCTGTAAAGGGCAGAAATCACACTACATTTCTAAACCTGTATAATAAACTGCTTTAAAACGTCCGGCGTCTACATGCCAATCAAGTCGTGTAAAGGTTACAGCCTGTTCACACGCAAAGACGAAATGCGGCGCTTACTGCAACGCAAAAAAACGCAAAGAGCTTTAATGAATGATACCGTCAAGTGAGCAAATAATAGTTGTTAATTACTAGTTGAGCTTGTCACCTCCAGGATGTTCGTCCTGTTGGTGGCAATATTTCTGTAGTGGTGTGTTTAGCAGTCACCGTGCTTGTGCGCACGTGCACGGTCAGGCAGAGGTAATTCAATGTACAGTGAATTGATCAGTGCCCACAGCAGCTACATACAGAGCACTGCAGTAGAAGGTAGATTACTAGCCAGCAAAGCTACCTAACCTAAAATGTCCCTCAAATCCCTGCAGACTTCTGTCCCTCCAATACAGAGCAGTATCAAGTAGATTACTAGCCAGCAAACTTACTATCAACTGTCCCTCAAATCACTAACAGCTCTCTCCCTACACTAGCTCTTCCAAGCACACACAGGCAGAATGAAAAAACGCTGCAGGGCTTCAGTTTATATACGGAAGGGGAGTGGTCCAGGGGGTGTGGGGGTGGTCCAGGAGGGAGAGTTTCCTGATTGGCTGCCATGTATCTGCTGGTCTGGGGTGAGAGGTCAAAAAAAAGCACCAGGTAAGGCAAACCCAAAATGGCGAACGTCGCGCGACGTTCGCGAACAATCGGCGAGCGCAAACAGTCCACCGGTGAACAGTCCGCGACATCCCTATTGGGGAGCAACCCAAACATAAAACATGTCCCTAAGGATGTCAAACAAGGGCTGTGATTGACTATTTGCAAGACCATATGTGGACTGGCAGCCTACAAGAGGCTATGTTTGGCAGTACACCTGGTTTTAATGCAACCAAAACTTGTCTGCAAGCGATGGCAGGTGGTAAGGACAGGACTGGCCTAGGATAGCTGACACTACACTGTGCACAATTTCCAGATTGCTGACAGACCCTGGGTAGTCACACGCTATTGCACTTCTACCTGGGGTCAAATTAAAATAAATAATTAAATAGCCAAAATGAGCCCTGCAAAAAATAAATAGGTCAATGAATTGTGTCTTTGATGAAAGGCTTCTCCAAAGTATCCAAGATTGTTTGATGGTCCAGATGGACGTCCTGGGCAGTCAAAATAGATTCCAAACATTTCGTAATTTCTGTAACATCGTATATGTCTGCCCAGTATCTGGTACCAGTTGCCAAATATGTCCGTACCAGGCTTTATAGGTCTTATTTCTACTGTGGCAAATTTCACATGTATTTGTTGTAGGCTTGGTATGACACTGCTAACATTTCTGGATTTTTTTACAGCCATACACGAAACATTTTCTTCTTTGGTATTTCTTCACTTTTTTGCATCAGCCAGTGGCCTTTTCAGGCTCTTTTTCTTCTTGTCTCTTTCATGTGTGTTTTCTGAAATCTACATTAATAAATTAATAAAAAAAAATCTAAAATGAAATATCTTATCTGACTACATAACCCTTGATTTTAAAAGTTACATTTTATATTGAGAATTAAGAAATGGTCATGCAAAACTTTACAATCATAAATAGTAAATAGATAGAATTTTTTTTTGTTATAAGAAATATAAAATGAATTAGTCAATGCCTGAAACATAGGTTTGGCAAGTTGTATCGTAAACCTTTCTGGCTAGATAATATTTGCATGCTGGGAGCTAGAATTTACCTTGTTACCTTGTTCTTTTTCATCTATTCTTGGTGTCTGGCAACATATATAACAACCTTTCCAACAGAATGACTAATAATATAGATGCTACTGAAAATCATTAGAATAGGCTGATGTTATAGCTGTTTGCAGTTAATTATTATTAACATGTATTTCTATAGCGCCAACTTGTTTCGTAGCGCTGTAAATCCAATATTAGGAGGCCTAATTACTAATTTGTGAGGTCGAAAAAAAAATTTGGTGCGAAGACTCACTAAAATCTATTGTTTTAGCAAACTGGGAAAATAATTATATAATTTATGATGTAAGAGACAATTGTATCCTATTGAACCTTGACAGCTTTTTTTTTTGGTGCATTTTTGTGGTTTTATTCTTTAATAAAACTATTCAAGCTTCCAAAATATATTTTAGAGTATATTGGATACTCTGAGTTCATGAAAAAAACAAAATTTTTGATAAATTGCCCCCTAGTTGTTTGCAAACTTACCTTGAATAAGAATGATCTGTCTAATTTAAACCTCTTGTTGCCTTCTGGTTGGCTGTTAATTGGCTTCTGAGCACTTGAACGTGCTGTGGGGAAAGTAGATGGTGTCTTGCTAGTTGTAATATCAGAGAATGACCTTCTAAGGCCCTTTCCTTTTCTCCCATATGTTCTGTACCATTATTTCATCTCTTTTCGCATCAGGTTTTTTGGGAATTTGCTATAATGGAATAAATGTGTCAGTTACATAAACATAACATTGCTATACTCCCCAGCATTACTCTTGATACAGAAATTTGAAATAACAACCTGATGCAAATATTAATGAATCCATAAAGTTTTGAATGTATTTTTTAACCTTACAATGCTTCAATGGTTAATAACAAATTAAGCAAGATTGTTAATTTATCTTGATCATAGCATCTGTCCCAAAGATTGCTGATTCGATTATTAGTGGCTTTTGGGAGATGTTTTTATATATAAATATATTATTCAAGGTCCACATACTTGATATAGAACAACAGGTAGGCCTGCTGACTCAACCATTTGCCATTAGGAGCCTGCAACAGATGAAACCCAACATCTTCATTCTCTAAACATAAAATGCAGGTGGTACAAATTTGACTTATGAAGTCTAGTTGATTTTAGTTATTTGACATTTCTGTCTATCAGTTAATAGTAGAGCTACACTGAATGAAATATCTTTCTTTGGGTAAATAAACATAACAGTAATGTCCACTGTTGCAAGTCTTCCCAGCAGGCCCGGACTGGCAATCTGTAGGTTAGGGCAAATGCCAGATGGGCTGCTATAAGTTGCCATAGAAAGTCACATTTTAGTGGGCTGTTGGAGGCTGTTTGGGCCTCTAAGTGGGATGATTGGGCCTCTGTGTACCTGAAATGCCAGGGCCTATTTTGATTCTCAGTCCAGCACTGCTTCCCAGCGTAAACAAGTACGGCATATAGACCATAGGTAATTGGCTCTCCATTAGGCTCAGAGGTATAAGGCCAAATATCGATAAACTCTGGATAGGCTACTATCTGCAATAAGTGGGCATAAGAGGAAACTATTTATACTATTTATCGGTAGTGATGGGTGAATCGGTGGTGTTTCGCTTCGCTGAATTTTTCGCTAATTTCCAAAACTATTGGATTTATTGTAACACTGGCTTTTTACATCTTCAACGTACAATAACGTACAATAACAGTCTAGCACTGTAACTATTATTAACAACAATAGCCTAAGGTTTCTGTAATTTTCAGTCAATACTACTAATCATTTTCACATGGTATATAAGTTGGTAGATCCAATAATAATTTGGAAAACAAAAGTGCAAAAGACATTCAAAATAAGGGTCAGATATAAGGTAAGGAAAAGAAACATACTTGCTGCATTTATAGCAAGGTTTGAGTACTTCTGGCTTTACATATTCCTTTAAGGCCACAGTAATACTGTTCGAATTCTGAAATGAGAAAAAATATAGAAAATTAGTACCCTGTCAAGAACGTTAGAGAACATTTAAACATTGTTGATACTTTTAGGGGCAGATTTATCATTGGTTGAATTTCAAATTTAAAAAAATTCAAATTCGACCATGTGAATAGAACGGAAGAAAAATCCTTTGAATTAGAATAACAAAATTCAAAGGATTTTACCGCTATTCGATTGGTTGAACGATCAAATAGTAAACATTTGATCAATCGATTAAATTGTTCTAATCGATCGATTCGAACAATTTTAACCCCTCGATAGAATTTTTACTATTCGATCAAAATTCGCCATGCCACTTCGGCAGATTGAAACTGGCGAACTAGGCAGTCGAATAAAAATTTAAAGGGGAAGTAATTCGATAGTCGAGTATTCGAATATTCGAATAGATTTTTATTCGAATAATTCGATTCGATCGAATTTACTGAATTCAATGTTTGAATGTACCTAATTAGCATATTCAAAATTCAAATCTTTTTTAAAATTCGATCGAATTTCAAATCATTCATGTGAATACATGTGAATTTGATAAATCTGCCCCTTAAAGTTAGAATTGCTTTACCTAAGGGGCAAATTTACTATTATTCCCAATAATTAGCTCGACCAAATTCGCAATTCGATAAGTATTCGACTATCGATTGCTTATCGAATTGTTTTAGGCTTTTTTTCATTTTGCGCGATATCCGATTTCTCAATGAATTCGTACGATCCGATACCGAAAAAATAGTGACATTTTCTTTGAGAGTCCGAAAAAAAAATTGTACAATTTGAACGATCGAACACTCCAATCGTACGAATGGTATTCAGGCAGGACTTAGCCTCAGAAGCCTATGGGGAGCTTCCCATAGGCTTCTATTGCAACTCGGTAGGTTTAATCTGGCGAAGTAGGCAGTCGAATAACTAAAATTTTTATTCCTTCGATCATCGAATTATTGAATATACGATCATTCGATCTATTCTATATTCGGTGATTGAAGAGGCCAAATTTCACTGTATGATTTCACGAAAAATTTGTACAATCGTTTTGATCAAACTTCGATCATTTCACGTGAAATTCATAAATTGGCCCCTTAATGTCCAATTGTAAATCCATAAACTGGTCAAAGATGTTCGATTATCCGGAACTTTTAGACACTTATGAAAATGGCCTCCAGATTATTTTAAATGCTTTGAAATGAATATAAAACAAAAGTTTACCAAAAAATTATTATTGTAATGGGGCATCTACTTATATTTTCGAGGTAATGCTTTCTATAATTTTAATCTCTACTTACTGCCAGTATGTATTTTTGCCAAAAGATGGTAGAGAGAAGATGGCACTGCTTTTACAGTTACCTGGGTTTTTAGATACAATTAAATATCTTTCCAGTAACTCCTTACAATACAGTAAAGCGTCACTTTAACTTTCCTTGTGCTTTAACTCTTAGGACTTAACACTTAGGGGCAGATTTACTAAAGGTCGAATTTCGTATTAAAAAAATTCGAAATTCGACCTTGGGAATAGTGGGGAGGTAAAATCCTACAAATTCGACTATCGAATTAGAAGGATTTTACCGCAATTTGAACGATCGAATGATCGAATATAGAAAATTCGATCGATCTTTCGAATATTCAAATCGAATTCGATTTTTAAGTGATCAATCGAATTTTTTATATTCTATCTTAGGGAATGATCCCCATTTTGGTAGGTTTAATCTGGCGAAGTAGGTGGTCGAATTAAAATTTAAAGGGGAAGTATTTGGCCATCAAATTGTCGAATGTTTGAATAAAATTAAATTCGAATATTCAAATTATTTGAATTCGAATATTCAATGGTCGAATTTGCCTAATTTGCATATATGAAATTCAAATCTTTTTGAAAATTCAATCGAATTTCGAATCACTCATGTGAATTCATGTGAATTTATCAAATCTGCCCCTTAAAACTTGACAGTATAGCGCAAGAGGTATTGCTCATTTTAGATCAGGCTTCTAAGGGGCCCCTTTGCTAACAATCACATTTTATTTTTTCCCATGAATCTTAAAAATTTGTGGTATTTCAAAAAAGACAAATAAAATTCAAGAATTATTAAGGGGGTTATTTACTGAACTCATCTGAATAAATCTGAATTTATCTGAATAATATTATAAAAAAAACCACGACCAAACTCCCATGCCTGATTTGACCTTATTTATTAATTTAAAAAAATTTAATTAATTGATTTGGGAAAATACCCGCTAAAATCGAGCGAATACCCAAATCCTATTTTTCCAGAGTTTTTCAGTCAAATCTCTCTATTTTTTCATGTTTTTGTCTGAAAGCCCCAATTTTTTTTGATTTTCATGCAAACCATTATATCTTCAAATTGAGATTGGTTCCTCTCCCACTGATTTATACAGGACCTCGACAGGTCTGAGATGACAGATTTTCAGATTTGGGCTTTTTGCAGTATTAAAGTGTAATAAATTTAAAAAAAAATTCCCCACAAAAAAATCCAGTTTTTGTCCGAAAAAAATCCACCCAGCTAAATTCAGAGTTTAGTAAATAATCCCCTTAGTGTAAAAACCATAAAAACCTCTAATGCAAAATTTTGCCAAGTAAAAGTTGTCAAGGTATAGAAGCTATAGAAGTCCGTGGGAACTGCACCGATCCCATCAGACTGCTTAAATCAATTCAGACTTATAGAGGATTTATGTAAGACTTCAAATCATTATCATTATCAAAGGGGTAGTTCACCTTATGTTAACTCTTAGTATATTATAGACGGTCTTATTGACCTTAATTTTTTCTTTTTAATAGTTTTCAAATTATTTGCCTTCTTTTTCTTATGATTTTTTTCAGCTTTCAAATAGGGTCACTGAGCCCATCTGAAAAACAAATAGTACAAATGTACTGTTATTTTTACTCATCTTTCTATTCAGGCCCTCTCCTATTCATATTCCAGTCTCTCGTTCAAACCAGTGCATGGCTGATATGGTAACCAGATTGCTGAAACTGCAAGCAGGAATGCTGCTGAATGAAAAAATAAATAAATAAAAAAACAGAAATAATAAAAAATGAAAACTGCAAAAAGACAATTACAAATTGTCTTAGAGTACCACTCTCTACATTAGACCTAGGGGCGGATACCGATCGTTAGATTTCACGAAAAAATTGTGAACTTTGCTTTGCGCGTCTGAAAAATTCGTACGATCGAACGCTTCGATCATACGAATGGTATTCGAGCAGGACTTAGCCTCAGAAGCCTATGGGGAGCACAATCGGACACATCTGCTTTTAAATCAGACGCATGGCGTCAAAATCAGATGTGCGGCGTCAAAATTGGCAGCAGGGGACCCCTGTTATATACAGCGCATTCTGACGTCAGAACGTGCTATTTATAAGGATATAATTTACATTCTGGTCCCATAGGGAAATTACCAGACTGTAGATCCAAAGTAGAAAAACTGGACAGGACTCCATGAGATTGACACGATGATTGATATGTTATAGTCCTACCGCATTATATCATCACACCTCCTCTATAACCTCACAGTGACGCCAGCACACCGGTGGGGTGACATCACCACACCAGCTGGAGTTAGCAGCAGGGAAAGGTGGCAACCCTAGGAAAAGCTATCCCTCAAGTCCATTTTCAGAAAATAATTTAAATTTATTCAAATGAGTTACTCTTAAATAATAAAACAGCTTGTACTTGATGGTAACTAAGATGCACAAATCCACACTGGTGATGAAACAATACTATTAGATTTATTGAATGCTTAATTGTGTGGCCCTTATGGGCAGACATAACGCATCCGAATTACAGAAAAGCCCATTTATCTGGAAATCCACATGTAACATGAGGTATCCCAAAATCCAGAACAAACTCCAAAGTCCCAGTCACAGCTCACACTTCCACCTATAACAACCGCCTTTCTCTTCTGGAGGAGTACTCTGCTACTCCAATGTCTTAAAGTGAGAGGATCAAGAAGAGAGTTCTGGGCAGATAGGGGAACTGAACATAGGCTGTGATGTCGGACTGCTATTTATATTCTGATATATATTCTTTACACAACTGTAGCTCCTAGGATCATAGAGCAACATGAACAGTCTTATCAAAACCCTAAAAGAAGCTTTTCCTATTTCACAATTATTTTTTGTCCCATTGGTTTGCAAACTAATGGTAGTAACTAAACCCTGGAATTATGCAGTTATGCCAGAAGCGATTTGCAAACTAATGGTACTTTTTTACAGAACACTTTGGGGGGAATTCACAAAAGTGTCGGTAAAATAAATAACCCAGAAGTGGTGGTTGACAAATTTGTAAAATGTCTTACAAACGGCAAATTCACAAAGGCAGATGTTACCATCTCTGAATGTCTCGTTAGTCCGACAATTTTCTAAAATGACGTATATCTTTTCATCATACAGACGACATTTTACACGACTTTTTAAAGACATTTTACAAGACATTTTACAAGACATTTTAAAGACATTTTAAAAGTCAATTTGACCGACATTTTCATTTTGGAGAGCCTAATGTGTCCGAAAAATTGTCTGCAAAAAAAATTCATAAAAATGTTGGGGAAAGTGGTGCAGAAAAAACCACGCCCACTTTTCACTACACTTTTTCAAAAGTGTCGTATATGTCGGAAAATTGGCAGGGAAATGCTCTGTGAATTTGTTGTCTGTTGCTACGACATTTTAAAGACATTTTTTCCTTCCCGACACTTTTGTGAATTCCCCCCTTTGTGTTGTGTTGTGCCAAGCAAGATCCAGTACTTCACAAAAGCTTGCAGTAACTAATCCCTGGATTAAAAAAGTTATTGTCTTAATGAAAGAAAATGGCCTGTAACTATCACTTTAATGAATCAAACAGACTGAACGGGGAGCATTCTATCTCTCTAAATCACACTCACCTCCGTGCTGCACGCTGACCCGTCCCTCCACGGGTAAAGTCCGCCTGCAACTATCACTTTAAGTCATATTTGGATGGTGAATATTTTATTAAAATCATATCATAAAATAAATTTTTGATCTGTAGTTCTATAATCTTACAGCATTGCTTACGGTCAACACATGTACTAGAATTTAGCAACATCCTATTTAAAACAAAATGTCCTACAATTTCTAATTTCATTTCAAATATGTTGATGCTTTTGTAAAAGATTCAGCCACTTCAGTCCCACTTCAGTTATTAGGTTAATCTAATGAAAATCTATAAATATATTTTCTGCAATTCATTTTCTTCTGTCACAAGTATTTAACATGGAACCAAGACATTGATAAAGTGGTCTCAGGAACATTTTTATTAGCAGTTGTATCAATAAATGGAGGAAAGGATACAGAAAGGAAAAGGGGGGGAAGATGAGGGAGTCACACAGTATCCAAGTATTAACAATCACATTATAACACAATGAAATAATATAAAACATAAGCTGTTTGTCAGCCTCTATTTACTCAATGCAATTCACCTGCCAGTCCGGAGAGATTTGTATAAATGTATCCATGTAAATCATGCAATCAAAGATGTATAAAATTACTATGTTATATTTTGCTTGTTTATGTCTGTATCTTTGAATAAAAACCAGTGTCTTTGAAGTTTTTGCTCTGCTTCACAGTTTGGGCTCAAACTTTACAAGCTCATTTACCTTGCACAACCATTCTTTAACAGAGGGGATTACAGAAATATGAGGAGTTTGGCTGTACTGAGTAAGTATATCTCTAGAGTGGAGTCAGGTGTCACATCTTCACTATCTAGCATAAAGAACAGTATGCAATGGGCAGGGGGTGTCTAGTACTTTCTGTCCCAATATTTATGAGCACAACTGTATTACCTGCTCCCAATGTGACCTTAGCTGAGTCTACTCCAAAAAGATGTGAAGAAGTAGCAGTGTGCCAACTTTGGATTTACACCTCCAACACACATTGCTAGCATTGTGGTACTGTATATTTGTTTCAATTTCTGAGGTGTATAATACGATCTAAGAGTTTACTGTATCTCCTGAATCTTACAGTAGCATGAGCAGTAGAGTAGTAGTCTCATACTTTCTCAAAAGCTTCCTCTCGAAGGTCTAGAGTCAAGTCTCTTTCCCAGGATTTTACAAAGATCAACTTCTTCCTATCTCCCAAGGGGGCTAAACACCGATATAATACAGTATACTTTGCTGGTGATGGGCTATTGCAGAGCAAGTCAAATGCTGTAAGGTCCCTGCCCAAGTACATGCTTCCTCCTAGACAGGTTTAAAAATGTTTGACCTAGTGGTATTGGAATTCAGAAAGTGGTCTGTAACTTATAAACTTACATACAGAAGACCTCATGACTGCAGCTGTTTCACCCAGCTACATCCTTCCACAATGTCCAAGTGCAGGCTCAAAAATGGAAGTGCCCACACTCAGGTTGAAGGGTGTTGCAGCATAAAATATTGTAGAGAGGGAAACACAAACCATTTCTGTGTGAACCAGTGAACCAGTTAAGTAAACACCGGTGACATTGTGGCTCAGTCATGTATATATATAAGGCAGTTTTTTTAAACCACTAATCACTTTGAGAAAAGCCTTGGAGGAGGCTGAAACGTCAGTCATTTTTTGCTAATAAATTTTTTATTTTATAAGTCCTGTGAGTACGGATCTCTTCGTGGTTGTTATATATATATATATATATATATATATATATACATATATATATATATATACATGTATATACTGTATACTGTATGTATATTCTGTATATACTATAAACAATTAACACACTACCTAAAGTCTTATCTCTCTCAAGAATGCATAAAAAAAATCAATCAAATAGGAAGCACCTTCCACCATAGAGAATTAGATGGTGTGCACGGCCAAATAAGTCAAGCAATACAAAAAATAGAAAAGAAAAGAAATGGTCTTATAGTTTTGCACCTCCCCATCTGCTGTGTCTAGATTCCCATGAACATATAGCCATAAAATGTAACTTTCCAGAATATTAAAAAAAGTTAGAACTACAACTGGGACTGTGATTGACAATAACAATACTGATATCGCAAATACCGTTACCTCAGGTAACTTGTTGCTATCATGGTTATAAATAAACCGAATAAAGAGGAAGAGGGGAAAGTGTTAGTTCAGCACACCATGTGGCTGATTTTTTGCCAATGTTGAGAGTTCAGGTGATCTCAATCAATCCCCACAGATCCAGTGCAGCATGTGCTCCAAAAACCACCCCACCTGAGGTGAAAGTGCAACGTACTAAAAGATTACATGTGCATTAGCTAATATATGACCAAGAAATGAGATATAAAGTGTAAGTGTCAGCATGGAGTGAGTAACTTAACGGTTATTCACACAAAGTGCCAGTGCTAATAACTATAAATTATATATAGAAATTCATGATTGGTCTATTAAGATTGATTCCTACCATGTGGCGATACATGAAATCAGTGTATTGAATTAATACCAGTTCATAGAAAGTAAGAAAATTGGAAGTGAAAGGTGGGTAGAGTTGTCCCGCAATTAACTGCCTATTGAATTCTAATACTGGGACATCACAAAGATGGAGAAAGGCAGGGTTGCCAAGACTGTGGTCTCAAATTTTAGCTTGCCCTGGCAGAGAAGTATATTGCCCTAAAAAACCACAAATCATTGGTCCCTTGAGACTCCCAGTGCGGGATTGCATTAGAGACAAGAGAGGAACAGATGAACCGGTAAAAATTCAAGTATCAAATTTCAAACCTGCTCACACTCCCTCTTTACATATTAAATTCAGCATTCAATCTCCTCAGTAAGACAGCCGTGTCTGCTATAATAGGCTTTCCCCACCTCCTTGCAATGTGAATCACTCAAGCCCCAACAAGGAAGTCTCATGACTCTCCCATCAGCTCCACACTCCCTCGTGGCTCAACCCTCGCGGCTCAAGAATGCTAGCTAAATGCAATGTCATTAGTATGGACTAGGAAAACAGGCTCTCTAGGCACATACACACATAAGCACCCAGACAAATAAAACCAGGACCGGATCTCATATTGCGGTGCCCCGAGGCCGCATGGTCCCAGCCCCTGAAGTTCGTGAGCGCATGCCCTGTTGTAAGGTCCTAGCACTGAATTATTACCATGCGCAACCCCTCCTTCTCCTCCGCGTGCCTGATTGAACGCATTCTGAAGCACTTAGGATGTGGCTGGGCTGCATGCCACCCCTAAAATGTTGCTGCCTTAGGCCCGGGCCTTTGTGGCCTTGCCACAAATCTGGGTCTGAATAAAATCTCAAAATAATAGAGGTACAACAAAAGTCTTGTGATTTGCCTAATTTGCATATGAAAACTAGGGCTCAGATTATGGCTGCACACTAGGATTCATATGAATCCAAATTCTGCCAAAAAATGCTCAATTTTGTCCAAATCCCAAGCCAATTTGCGATTGGGTGCATCCTTACAAAATAAATTTGTTTAGAGGTACCTTGGAGACCAATAAATAGTACAGTAAAGCCACAAAAACACACAGAGCACAGCATTACCTACTATACACAAATACTAGATACACACAGTATCTACTGTAGCAGAGTTACCCTGGACATACTCCAGACATGAAAACACAGGGCACACCATTAATGTGCCACCATTGTGCATGGCGCAAACAAATATTTAAATGCACCTGATCCTCTTGCTCACTGCCTGTTGTAAATAGTTCCTGTGTCCTGGTTTCTTTATTTCTGACCCTTGCCTGTGCCTAACATCTGCTGATTTGCTACCTAAACATTCTTCCAGATCCTGACTTTTACTGCATTAATACATACCTCCCAACTGCCCTGTTTTTAGACGGACAGTCTCTCTTTTGACAGCTCAAGCTGCAGTCCCTCATTTGTACTGTCACTACAGATTTCACCACAGAAATATGTTCAAACTGCCATAACTAGTCCCGTTTTGCAGAAAAATTCTTGTATTTCACTAGTTTTTGACGCTGGCGTTAATTTTTGGATGCCAGCATCCATTCTCGGCAAAAATTCGTTAGTGAAAACACAGGAATTCGCCGTCAATTGGCACCTGGCGAATAAATTCGACCATCACTATTCATAACTTTCCAAATTTTGTAAACTGAACATGGTAATTAGGGGTGTAGCAACAAAAATGGTAGTGGTCAAAAAATGTCGCCATGCTAAGTGTGGCAACTTTTTTGCTCCTCTTTTTATTTCCAATATGTTGGGAGGTATGTTAATATTTGATTTGACACCAGCTTGTGTTCTTGAATAGGACTTCTTTGACCCCAGCCTGTTCTACGATTACACTTTGATGTAACCCCATTCCTCTTGTTGCATATTACCGTTCACTTGTCTGTTCAGAACTCTCACCTTGGTTGTCTCACTTTAAGACCTAGTGGCATCTGAGTAGCAGAGGGCTCCTCCCACGTGGAACCATGAGCCACGTTCAGAACCCTGGCATCTGTTCTGGGTTTTGGGAAACTATACATGACAATTTAGTCATAACATTTCCAGGCACACAAAGAAAGCCACACACTTTCATCTTTATATGTAATACAGGTATGGGACCTGCTATCCAGAATGCTGGGGACCTGAGTTTTTAAGGATAAGGGGTTGTACCGTAATTTGAATCTCTATACCTCAAGTCTAAAAATCAATTAAACATTTAATAACCCAAATAGGAATGTTTTGTCTTCAAGGATGAATGATATCTTAGTTAGTTAGGATAAAGTACATGGTATGATTTTATTACTACAGAGAACAAGGTATTCATCATTTTTTTTAATTTAAATTATTTGATTAAAATGGGGTTAATGGGAGATGGCTTTGCAATAATTTGGAGCTTTCTGGCTAATTGGTTTCTGGATAAAGGATCCAATATCTGCACTGAGTTTGTTAAAGACTGAACTATTTTGGGCTACTTTCTTATTTATTTCTAATTAATTAATTTATATATACTCCTACTCAAAGAAGCCACACTCACAGGGCTTACAAAACGAATAATGTCCTTTATTCAAAATCCATGCCTAACATTTCGGCTGTCGCAACAGCCTTTTTCAAAGTCACAAATCTAATAAAAATTACCCATATATACAAAGTGTGTATATATATATATATATATATATATATATATACATATATATATATATATATATAGTCATGTAGATGAGCCACACAACCCTGAAAAATCTGAAAATACCTGGGTGCACATGCGTCGAGAATGAATACAATGTGATGGCACTCACAGGATTTGCACAACCAGTGACAAAACTTTGTCAAAACAAAAAAAAGGTTTATTCATCCAACGTTTTCGGTCCCACACAAGGACCTTTATTGTTTATTTTTGCAGGTTCAACTTCACAGTTTAATAAATATATCTTAACGTTCTGAATGTGAAACAAAATGAAACAAAGGAAAATTCAACATAACCGTTATGTAAAGCAAAGTATCAGCAGAACAATGAGTGCACAGAACTCTTAGCAGCAACTCCTTGGACCCAGCTGCTACCGCCAGTCTTTTACATGTATTATGCAAGTTTATACATTTATTGATATTCCTTAAACAGAACAAATGAAATGCTTCACAATTAGAATATACCCGGTGTCACACAATCTTGGATAGAACAGTTTTCAGTAGAAGGATTTCCCATAGATTTACATGAACTTCCTAATTGTCTTGATAGTCAGTAAATATATTTTCAAAACTGTCCATGTGGATCAATAAGAAGTTGGTTGCAAATGTTATTTGTAATCCAGCTTGTTTAATTTCAATAAATTTAGATCTCCAAAAGTATTTTCAGTTTCATAAAACGCTCTGTGATCCTTCTTCATACAACTAATAAATTATTAGACCGTAGTTTCTGTCAATGTAACATGCTTGCTTTTAAGGTACTGAAGTAAAATGTCCCTTTCTTTTAAGAACCTGTAGAGAATAAATGAAAAACCTTAATCATTTGTATAATATGTATTTTACATCTTAATAAAGAAGACCTTTTCTTTTTTAATAAATGTATTTTATATACAATTTTCCTGTATTAGACAGCATATCGTTCATTAAAAGATACATTTTGTCTATTATAAAATCAAGAGGTGTAAATAACTTGACATAAATATTAAACCCTTACTACAGGTGGTGACAAATCAAATTACAAGTTGATACAACTCCATGCAACTTACTTGTCCATAGTCCTTTGAATCTCCCGTTCCTCTTCCTCATTTAATTTTGTAAGAAATGATTCTAGAAGTGGAAGGCTAAATTTAATATATTGTGCTACCTGTGCAGAAAAGAAAAATATGAAATTTACCAACTCACTAAACAGTCACTGGTATATAATTATACCAGAACCATAAAAAAATACACACATCACTGTTGATTTCTTCAGCTTCTTTGTCCATGAGGAACATCCTTGCTATTTTTCCTGAAGGACTTTGTAGAAGTCTCTCCCATAATGGACAATCTGAATTCTTAAGTTTCTTCTTTTCTAAGGATACAACATTATATCTGAAATCACTCATTTTCTCTATGCAATATCACCCAAAAACCTCTAGAGAGATCACTCCACCTCAGTATTACTGGTTACTTTTATCCAAAATGCTTGGACCTGGGGTTGTCTGGATGACAGATCTTTCTGTAATTTGGATCTTCATACCTTAAGTCTTAAGCCTTAATGACTGTTACTTGTCTAAATGAGCTTTTGCATACAAGTGACTCTTTTGCGGTGTGACTGCAGAAAGAGCTTATTTCTGATCATCATGCCATAAAGATGTTCTTTGTGCAAATTGACTGGATTGTAGAACGATGTACAGATACACCTTCTGCAGCAAAATGTTCTTGAAGGTCATTGGAGGTGATCTTTGGGATGTCTGTAACCATTCTCACAATCCTCTGAATATGCCATTCCTATATTTTTCTTGGCCTATCTGATGTGGGTTTTAAGGCAACTGTGCCTGTGGCCTTCCATCTCCTGATTACATTAAAACTGACTATTTTCAACCTAGATTAACTTTATAACTACGGGAACAGTAATACAAGTACAGGCTTTAGCAACATACAGCCACAAAATAAATGCTTATTACTTACCACCTGTAGCATGAATAATATATAGTGCAAACTCACTGGAACTTGTTTCAACCTGTAACAAATAATTGAATTTTGTTCATGATTTGGGATTTCAAGAAAATAATTTAGGGATGTGAAATACTGCATGTTATTGTGCTGTCTTCAAACTAGTAAAATTAGAAAGTGAAAATTCAGCTTTTTAAATATTTCAGCTATTACAAGTTAGAACAAAATGTAAAATGTAATCGTATCAGGCGGCAGCGCCCCCCTGGTTACCAGGGGCGGCAAAATTGCCTCTCCTGGTAACTAAGAGCCGAATTTCTGTTTTTCAACCTGGAAATTCGGCTCTTCTAGTGCAGAGTGCGCCCCCACTTTTGAGCACAGTGGGGAAGGGGAGGCGCCAAATTCAAGGCCGCCTCAGGCGGCGCAGTGTGTAGGATTGCCCCTGAATGTAATAATTACTATTCCCAATAAAAAAACAATTTAATTGACATTGCAACAATATGATACATTAAAATTTGTTGTAAACGATTATAATATTCATTAATTGTTAGTATGGGTGAATTTATTCGCCAGGGGTGAATTCGCAGCGAATTCCTGCGATTCGCTACTGGCGAATAAATTCGCGAAACGCCAGCGAAATTTCGCCTGGCGAAAATTCGCAGAAAAAACGAGTTGCGCGTAGTTTTTGACTCGATGCACCATAAACGATGCGATGCGTGCCGAAAGCGCCACGCCGTCGAAGTTGACGCGACGCGCATCAAAAGCGAGCCTTGACTCGTTTCGCGAATTTCTTTGGAAATTCGCTCATTTTTCGGCAAAGCAAAACTGGGGACATTCGCCCATCACTATTAAATGTCAATAGGAAGCTTTATATAGTTGAGCAATTTTAATGAGAAAAACCCGCTCTAATAATCATGCTAAACCAATAATTTTCAATCTGATATATTTTTATGAAAGTTACCTTAAATTTATGCAGCAACTGTTTGATCACTTCTTCAGTTTTCATATTACTGTCTATCATGACTTTTGTTTGAGATCCGAAAGCTGGAGTGAAAATTGATGTCTGAAAAATGACCCAGAGTTAGTCATATTTGAAAATATAAAACAGCTTATTTTTCAAAAACTATAACAAAAACAAAATCCATACATAGAGCTGTAGCCTGACTGATGAGCCTGAATAAAATTCATAGGGTTATCTACTTATAGTTTTGAATTTGACAACAAAGTTGATAGGATTCAAACACTTAGGGCAAGGCCAGATGTGGAGTTTTTGCAGAGTTTTTACGTTGCGTTTTTTAAAAAGCTCCGTCCGGCGTAAATAAGCATAAACTGCACTAGAACTGTGTCACGGTCGGCACCCAAATACCAGAACAAGTGCCAAGCACCCTGGTCTCGGCTCGTGCTTCACCAGTAGTGTGACCGCCTTTGGCTTCGGCAGGAGCCCTCAGCTACTCAGATGCCACCTGGACTTAAACGAGGGGTGCAGAGCAGGAGTTCTGGCCAGCAAAGGGGCACAACTGTAAAGTCAGTAAGGCCAAAGGTCACAGTACAAGTAGGAGTAAGCAAGTTCGTAGTCAGGCAGGCTGGATCGAGGCGGGCAGATAACAAGGATCGTCAGGCAGGCAATGGTCAAACCGGGTAATCAATCAGAAGGATGAGGCAGAATCAAAGTCAAAGCACAGGCAGGGGTCAGGTTACGGATATCAGAGTAGTCAGGAACAGGCCGGGTCAAACACAGGAAACAATAGCAGGATACCAGGAACAAATGCACAAAGGCTCAGGAAAAGCACCAGGAATCAAATCCTATCACGGGCAACAAACAATTCCCAACAACCCCTTTAAATACCCCTTTAATTTTTTGAATTTGGCGCCATTGTGCGCCGATGTAATGACGTCAGCGCGCATGCGCCTTTAAAAGGCGGAAGTGCGCGCCGCGCGCACCCTAAGAAGAACCCGGCGAGGAGGAAGAACAGTGCGGCGGGCGTCCCTGCCAATGGCGCGGTGGGCATCCCCGCCGATGGCGCGGCGGGCGTCCCCGCCACACCACCACTAGACCACCAGGGTGAGCTTTTATTACAAACTGAAACTAATGAAAAACACACTATGGCAATTCACACAGGGCACTTGCAAGCCAAAATCTGCCACAGGTCGCCAGTATTGGCATTTTTTAGCAGAAACGCCAATACATCAAGAAACTAAGAAGAAAATCAATAGACTCTATGGGATCTGTTTTAAACCACACTTGCAGTGCAGTGTATTTTCAATATGGTGTCCAAATTCTCAATGAAAACAATGACAAGTGCATGTTGGGAAAAGAAACCTACTTGCTGAAAAACGTCATGTGTGGTTTTAGTGGCGTATTTACGCCCGACAGAGCGTTTTTAAAAACCTGATGTTAAAAATGCCACCTTTGGCCTTGCCCTTTCTAAGGAGATGCCATACTGTAGCACTGCACACCTTAGTTCCTAAATAAATAGGTTCCAGTACCAGCATTTTAACTGTATATTAACTTTAAAACAATTACATTAGTAATCATGAATGAATGGTCATACTCAGGCAATATATTTGCCAAGACATTTACAAAAAGTTGGTTTCCTCCAGGTACTTCCTTCCCACGCTTCAAAAAACAAAGTTAGGTTAATTGACTGCTGATAAAACAGACCATAGAGTGTGTTTGAATATGATAGGGATCTTAGACTGTAAGTTCCATTGGGCCAGGGACTGATTTATTATCTTTAAATCTCTGGTAAGTGCTATGGAAATGTGTCAGCTATGAAAGTACCAGGAAACAAATATAACTGAAAATATGAAGAAGGAGTCCTAAATTTATGTCAACTAAACTATGGTGCTAAGTAGCTTAAATAGCTTTGAACAGGAACTTGGCAATGTACAGTAGTTGCTTTCAAGATTGTATCTTGATAAATATTTATCCACCAAGTTAACCCTATTAGGCAAGATTATCATGTTACCAAAAACCAGAAAAATGTTGCAATTCATCCTTGAACATCCACCTCATGAGTGAGGTAAGAAACAGAAACCAAGAACAAAAACAAATGAAACAGTACACCCATACACTTGCTCACAGTGTCACCACCACCACCACACAGCAACTTGCTTATTTTAAAACTAGAAGAAACTACTGTTAGGATTCTAGATGCTAATTAAGTTGTCAACCGGTGCAGAAAGCAGTATCTGTAATTCATAGAAGTTCCCAGGGAGGGTTATATGTGCCCGCCTTGGTTTGGATCACGTCAATGTATTGTTATACCTGCTTTCTTATTTATGGAAGACATAGGTCTCCAGTAGACTGACTCCAGGGACATGAGTTGATCTCCCACTTGTAGCAGAGGGCTATATTCCCATCAGCTATTTTCTGTGCCACTACTTTTCTTCTACCCTAATAAGCCCTACTTTGACTCATATCATTTCTCTATTAGCACATATGCTGCTCTTCCCTTAATTTCCATTCTACTGACTAATTTCTTAGTTTCTTTTGTCTGTAGATTTTAGTATCAAAATAGCCTTTGATATTATGTCTGTCCAAAAAATCATCCAAGCCCCTCATAAAAGCATCAACAGAATGAGCCATCACAACATCACCCGGCAGTGCATTCCACAACCTCACTGTCCTCACTGTGAAGAACCACCTACACTGCTTCAAATGAAAGTCCTTTTCTTCTAGTCTGAAGGGGTGGCCTCTGGTGCGGTGATCCTCTTTATGGGTAAAAAGGTCCCCTGATATTTGTCTATAATGTCCTCGAATATATTTGTAAAGTGTAATCATGTCCCCTCACAAGCGCCTTTCTTCCAGAGAAAACAACCCCAACCTGGACAGTCTCCCCTCATAATTTAAGTCTTCCATCACTCTAACCAGTTTAGATGTATAACTAAGTAGTTAACTAAGTAGTTAAACCACTGTATCTCATAATCTGAACAAAGGCCTTTGCTATGAATAGAGTAAGAAAACCATTGTTCTGACAACAGTGGCTAATATATTAAGGGCTAGAGCAGACGGGGAGATTCGGGGGCATTTTGTCGCCTGGTGACCGAATCTCCCCGTCTGCTCTAGCCCTAAAAAAAAGACCTAGTTATTTGCTTGGGTGTGCAAGGTGTGAACTTAAATGCACTAATATTAATTTAATGTAAAGTAGAAGGAAAGTAAGCGTTATCAGAAAAGGTTTCTAAATACACCAGTAAATTCTCAATGTTATGCTGCTGAGTCCTCTATTAAGAGAAACATCAAATGTCTTTCCTTTTATTGTGCGCTCATGGGTTTCTGTATAAGACTTCCTTCTCTCAGCTTAAACTTCCAGGGCTAGTGCTTGAGCATGCTCAGTTTGCTCCTCTCTCTCTCACTCTCTCCTTTCTCTCTCCTCCTCCTGCTGTAATCTGAGCCCAGAGCTATGCGCAAGCAGGGAGATACTCAGGCAGGAAATGATGTCACACCAAGCTCATATGGCAACTGCTATCCTATACAAACAGAGAGAGCTTCTGGAGCTGTTTCCTCAGGAATGGTAAAACATTCTACAGAATAAATATAATGTTATAGTTTGAACTATTGTGGCTAATCTATTGGTAATAGACTTGGTCTTGCTTAATGTTCCCTCTCCTGTAAGTCAGTTGTGTTTTCAAGTTAGAAAACTGTAAAATTCACTACTGATTTCTAGAAGTGTAAATTCAAAATAAATAGCTGAAATAAAAGTGCAGATTTTCCTACCTTGTAATTATAAAAATGTCCATTTATGGAAAATCGGTGTTGCTGTAGGTTTCCTCTGTTAGGAGTGTTTGGTTTGACCCTCTTCTTAACCAGTGCAGCATCACTCATTGTTCTGTACAATGAAGGGGAATCCGGAGGGTCTTCTTTGTGTTTAGACCTGAGTGTACTACTGTCATAACTATAAGTTAAACCTTTTGAGAATAAAAAAGCATAAGTGAAAATGCCATTTTACCCAAAAGTTATTGTTAAAAGATATCAATTATTGCACCTATTTTCCTTTTGAATTGTATTCCCAGAAGCTTTCCTAACCACATGTACATAGTTCTCTGTAAAAATTGTTTCCATAAATCCTTGGCTGCTTCCTAGATGGCATTCCAGCCAGAACAGATGCTACCAAGGAGCAGGCATTGGGTAATAACTCTAATATGTGCTGCTCCTTACTACTCTATATCAGAATCAAGTTGGTGAGAAGCTTGCATCTACACACTAGAAATTCCCTGTAGAAACAATTTGTCATTAGTCAGTATTTACACAGAATCATCATATTGTCCAGCGCCAAAGGAGTTAGTGAAGATGTGAGCTTTGGATCGGTCTGCAGAATGTAGGGAGGGCATAGCTATCCAAAAGCAAAGTGAACCTTACCTGCATTTATACCAATCAGGCACATTTTGAGCACATCTTCCCTACTTCTGCTACTATTACTGTGAATTTTACAGTCTGTTATTTTTATAAGCACTTTGAGCTGGCTAATATTTGCAACAATTGTATTTATTACTCTAATCATTTATAACAAGGAACATTATACCACAGCTATTAGTATCTTGTGCCTATACCCCTTTGCTACCAGTTTCCATGGTTCAGTTTACATAGCACACAGATCCAGTAGCTACATTTTAGTAATTGTTATGGTATGGCAAGGACAAGCTGTGGATATATGTTCAATAAAGCTGTCGCCGACCTCCAACCTGGGCTAAGTGTCTGGGTAATTGCTAAATTTGTGTTTTTTGAGGGCATTGCTTACAATATGAATTGCACCTGCCACCCCAAAGTGGATAGGTAGCAGAAAGGGTGAAACCTCTCAATGGTAAGGGGTCCAGGTGGTTACCATTCAGGTAAATAGAGGCACAATTTGGATTGTTTTTCCTCCTAGCAAGTTACTGTATCATGCACAGCAAAATTCAGGTAAACAATTTCAAACAGATGGGAGTAACTATTTTACTTGTGGATGCCTATTTGTCAACAGTCTATGAAAAAGCACAAACCAGACAAAGTAGCAGAAAAGTTGTAAAAAAATTTTTTTTTTTACTTTGTCGCTCCAATTTGTTTTCATATTGTCACACAAAAGCCAGTGTCAAATCACCCTAAAACCTCAAAAACCATGATTAATTGAATTGCTGCAGTTTTGTTGCATAATAAATCCAGCAAAATTCACGCTTTTTTTTTTTTGTCAACAAGATGCCCTACCTGAAAAAGCAGCTGTTTATTAAAGTGCCCCCTTAGTTTCCTTTATTAGTTTTTCTATAGTATACAAATACATGAGAAAGATATACGTTAAGGATTCTTCAATGTTAAGTGCTGTTGTTCTAAGATTTAACCATATTAGATGGCCTTCAAAATAAATAATTTCATTGATTTACAGAGTCATACAGTAAGTTTATGTTTAGCACTGCTTGGGCATGCAGGGCTTTACAATAAACGTATACATTAATAGTATAGACTGAGTTAATTTAATAATAACATATTAATACAAAATGCAGCTACATTTAAAATGAAGTGCTAAATGGTTTCCAAAATGCACTAATGCCCTAAACCAGTGATCCCCAACAAGTAGCTCGTGAGAAACGTGTTGCTCACCAACCCCTTGGATGTTTCTCCCAGTGGCTGTAAAGTTGGTTCTAATTTTTGAATTCCAGGCTAGGAAGCAAGTTTTAGTTGCATATAAAACTAAGTATAGTGTGAAGCAGAGCCTCCTGTAGGCTGCCAGTCCACATAGGGGCTGCCAAATTACAGTCCTTATTTGGCACCCCAAGAGACCTTTTCATGGTTGTGTTGCTCCCCAACCCTTTTTAGATTTGAATGTGGCTCACTGGTAAAAAAAAAAAAAAAGGTTGGGGATCCCTGCCCTAAAATAATGTTTTTCAAAACAAAATCCTTTAAAAAAAACAAAAAACCTGCAGGTATGTTTATTAAACAAAAGGTACTTATTTACCATTATTGCTCTCTGTATCCTCATCTGAACTCATTGGAGTCTCTTCTAATTCACTAATGTGGTAAAGGTCATCAAATTCTCCCCAGCGCATCATTCCACTGAGAAATTAAGCAAAATAATGTCAGTGTAATGTTTTTATGAATATGTTCTGCCAATCTAATGCATCAGTACAAGTGTGGTTGCACATGTACATTTTCTAACCACTTTCAGATTCAGTGATCATATCCTAAGGGTTGCCATGAATTAAATTATTAATTTATTTAAAAAACAACACAAGGTGTATTGTCTACATCCTACTAAAATGAAAGCTCAAGATGAACATTCGCTTTATGCGGATTATTGAAGCTCAAGTTGATCACACCAATGTAAAGATTTTAGGAACTCAACCACAATATGAAAAGGGGTACATATCTTAGAGTACATATCCACTATTAGCTATCAACAGAGGGCAACATTTACTCCAACCCTAGTAAGATATAGAAAGTAACCAAGCAAGAAACCTATATTTGCTTTCAAAAATTACATTTCTAGACATGAAACATATGCAATTTGTCATTATAATCCTGTTCTTGTACTTGATTTTACCACTTACCTAGACATTGACTCCAATTCCTATAAATGTGTGACTCTTTTCTGTCACTATGTACAGATAATAATAATCAGATAAGTACCTTTTAGTTATACTTGAACCAATAACTTCTGGCAGCTGAATATATTCTGAAAAGGCAAATTTTTCATCTTGCATCTGGAATCTGATTGGCCGCTGCACTCCCCAAAATATCTCAATGAGTCCAGAAATAATGATTTTTCCATGTTCATCCTGAAATAATTTAAAATGTGTTTTCTGAGAAATTTTAGCAGATTACTGGAATGACAGAATATTTCATCATAGTTCTATTCAGAAAACCCCAATGTATTCATGTGCTGAGTAACTCATGTCAATTGAGTACTTACTTGGTGATAAGTTATGTGCAGATTCTTTTGATCCTTGAAGTAACAGTTATATGTTTTCAATAAGGATTCAAGTTGGCTTCTAAAATAAATGACACAATGATAAAAGTGAGTATTTGAGTACCAGAAGTTAGCATTTGCTTTAGGCACAATACAAAAAAGTCAAAGGATGCCTACAATACCAAATGATTTCCAGAAAACTTTCATGGATAATTTGATGTAATTACCCATAGCAGACCCTAAAGCTGCTGATCGCTTTTGAAAATTTCTTTGAAATAAAAATATGACCAGAATAAAGAAGAATGTTCACCCATGTTGTAGACCCATGTGTGGCTGATACAGTACCACTCCCCCACAGGGTATATTTTAGTTTTTATTTTTTATTTATGTTATTATTAAGAATGGGACTATGAACCATAGAGTTTCACCTCTGACCAGAAATAATAACAGTGGTATTATTTTATTATGGTTATAATCGTGCTGTGGAAATTATATATATATATATATATATATATATATATATATATATATATATATATATATATATGCATCAAATCTGTCACTTGTGGAGCATTAGTTAGAGAAGAGGAAAATGAGTGATGGCAATACAAACTAGTCAGAATGTTTGAAAGTGTTCTTATAATACAGAGGGACCGTGGGGGTTTACATTGCTTAGTGACAAAGGAAATTAGTACAAGTACATGTAATTGACTGCCCTGCCCGGCAGGACTGATAATATTTGATTAACAGCTCAGGTATGGATGTTTTAATGATAATAGGAATTTGGGTTTCATGTTTAATTTGCAAAGGACTTTCATCATAAAGTTTTTATTTTAAGGTGATAATGTATTACCATTGATTAGTATGTGGTATTGTTTTTTTTTACAGATGTTATCATCATGCTTACACTTTTATGAGCCCTACCCATATTGATTCAATATAAAACAATGTCCTTTGAAGCATAAGCCAATATAGCCTTAGAAGAAAAGAATGCCTTGGTTCCTAACAAACCAATATGCTTTTCAGCATTTCATGCATAAACTAGATTAAATGCATAGTACAGATTCTTTTATATCTATCAAAGCACAAGTACAACCTCGCAAATCCTTAAATATATCAGCTCTAGTTATACTTGTATGTAGCCAAATCTCACTTTTCACAAGTTTAAATATTTTTTAAGCCTAAAATTAACATATTAAATGTAACTATTCTATCACTGTTAGTTCTTCGTAAATTCTTTGTTCATTTTCATTTATTTCTTTATCATGTTAAAATTTCCGTTTTGCTTTTTCTCCTACCTATATTCAGTTTTATATTTAATTTGCATGGGCTGCAACAATTTGCATTGCAGTTTCTTTTTTAGCAATATCCCCCTAAATGTTTTCCTGCTTTTACGGTGAAGAAACACAGAGTTACTTAGTAGCAGCTACTTGTCACTATCACATCTACCAATCACCAGAAAATATCCTCTGCTGAAACACATGTAGAGACAATTATCAGAAAATTATCAATATTGTCTATTTTTGTAGCCATGACAAGTAGCTGCTACAAGTGGCTTTGCCCTTATGGTTTGCCTTATGAAACATGGGAAATTCCTACTGGCCCAGTGGCATTATGTGGTATTGCCTGGTTTATAAAAAAGGTAAGTATATCAAACATAAATATCTTTTACACCCACTTCACGAAGCAGGTGTAATGAAACTAAGGCATGGCAAAAGGCATCAGAAAATTGGAAAAGTAGCAGAGCACCTCAGTGTTAGTTGGGGAGGCCCTTTGAATGAATACTGGATATGAATGTGACCGTTTTAGCACAATCTATAAGTGTGAAACAAATATAAATTTAGCATAAAAGGAAAACTACCAAAAGCAGTTTATTGCCATTACATTAGCAACAATATTGCAAGCTATTACACTATATTTATTTTGCAGAATGTGTTACCATACCTAAGTAAACAGCTCTAGAAGCTCTCTGTGTTTGTTTGGTGTGACATCACTTCCTGTCTGAGTCTCTCCCTGCTCGCTCAGAGCTCTGGGCTCAGACTACAGCAGGATGGGGGGGAAGGGAGGTGTAAAGGAGCAAACTGAGCATGCTCAAGCCCTAGCCCTGGATGTTTATGCTGAAAACAGGAAGTCTGATATAGAAGCCCATGTATATATATATAAGGATATACATTGTGTGTTTCTTTTGACAGAGCACTCAGAGCAACATTACTTTGAGGGTTCACTGGTGTAGTTATATAGACCTTTCTGATAAAGCTTACTTAATTTTAGCCTTTCCTTCTCCTTTAAGAGTTATAAAAAAACCAAAGCCAAAGTTATTGTGTACAAATTGCATGTGGATCATAGTGATGAGTCCTACTGCTACTGAATGTAAGGGTTCATCCTGAAAGAGATGCATGTAAAGATCTGGCATGCAAAGTGTGGTGATAATTAATTTTGACTGCACCCACTTTGTGGTCAAGACTCTATATAGCACATCCATTTTACACCCCCCAAATGTGCCAATATAATTACCACAGAAGTGTAAATTACCTTAGACATGCCAATTGATCACTTAATGAAATGGATAAAGCATTTTGCAAAAGCAATTCGGGTCTAATTTTACTACTCTGTACTGGCGAAGTACAGCAAATGCTGGCGAAGCTGTTGCTAGCGCATCTTCGCACTTTAGTGAATTTGCCCCTATGTGTGCCACCACCCTTAGGGGAAAATTCACTAAAGCGCGAAAATGCGCTAGTGACAGCTTTGCTGCACTTCAGCAGGCGAATTTTCACCAGCGCTACACAAATTCACTAAGATCTGAATTTGTGCTCAGGGCGGTGAACGGTAGCGCTACCGTTACTTCGCCAGGCAAAGCACATTTATACTAGCGATGCATAATTTGCATACGCCACGAAGTTAAACATATAATAGAAGTATATGTTACAGCCACTACACTACACAAGCCCAGGAATAAATAAATAAAATAAAGTTGTTCTCTTGCCCTAAACATGTTCCCACTGTATAGTTGAGTTGCCATGTGTTAGGAAATGTACGGGAGAAGGAGGGTAACCCCAAAAAATTTTTCGCTGTTTTTCAAACTATCACCCTACAAAAGGTAAAAGACGCCAGCGTTTTTTGGGACTTAGAAAAAATTTAAAGTTTTTTTTTCAAACATCTATCTATTGTATTGAACCTCTAGCGTAAGAGGTAACGTTCAGTGACTAATCTCCCCCAAATGCCTTCTTGCCGGCTAGAATGTTAATCGGCGGTGGGATGGCACTCTGATCATTTTTTCATTTTCCGAAGTCGCCCGAAGTTGCCTCACAAGGAAACTTGGAGGGAAATCGGAAGATATCAGAGAAAACAGAAGTGATCAGAGTGCAATCCTGCCATCAATTCACATTCTAGCCAGCAGGCTAGAATTACATCTGACGTCACACGCTCAATCGATAAGTTCAATAATGGAACTACCTGTTTGTCTGTTGCTAAGCAACCCGCTATCCTATTGCAACTGATATCTCTCTCATGGAAAATCGCTCTGGGATAATTAATTTATAAGGATTGGAGAATAACTAATTATAATGGGTTCATGTCTTCATTGTAATCTGTTAGAGATTATAATAAGGAGGAAACATTTTTACTGGAAGGTTTATCCCAGATACTGTAGATTACTCCGGATAGTTGGATTACTGTCTATAATGGAGAATTTCTTATGCTGATGTCAGCCTTAGCTATAATTCCGGAATAATCTACAGGAAAGAGATAAACCTTCCAGTAAAAATGTTTCCTCCTTATTACAATCTCTAACAGATTACAATGAAGACATGAACCCACTATAATTAGTTATTCTCCAATCCTTATAAATCAATTATCCCAGAGCGATTTTCCACAAGAGGGATATCAGTTGCAATAGGATAGCGGATTGCTTAGCAACAGACAAACAGGTAGTTCCATTAGGGCGATGTGTGACGTCAGATGTAACGCACAACTCTTGCGGGATCTTATTAACAAGGAAGAGATAAAGACGCATCACACAATGGGCCATTTTAGATTTTGCCTTGATAAAGCCACAGGGCAAAATGCGCGTCAGCAACCTATTGAGCCTTCTAATATTTGTTTTTGAAGCTCTTCAACTGATTTTATAACTCAATCTTTTTACTATTATTAATCGAAAGAGACCGCATTGAACTACCACTTTCTCTCTCTCGCTGATTCTGTATGGCACTGTGGGATTTGTAGTTTTTTTAGGGAAAATCTGCTCTTTTCATCAGCTAGAAAAGGTAAAAACCAAGACTACAGTCCCCAGTAACCTTCTTCTCTCCTCTTGTGGGGTCCCTAGATTATCCAAACAACAGATAGTTTCTTTGGGACTTCTCCACATCTATTATTTTCGTTTCTTGCTTTTTCACCTTTGCGGTCTCATATCATACAAATTTATCTAAGCCTTAAATCCACATATTATATCTAGCAGTTATTGCACATGTAATGAATTTTGTTTATTAGCCAAATTAGGGGAATGAATTGGGACTTATAAAAAGCTTTGGCAGAAGTAAACTTAATTAATTAATTAATTAATTAATTAATATAAGTTATGAATTGAAGGATGAATGTACATTTGATTAATGGCATAATGAATTGATTTATCATCTCTTATTTAATTGTATTGATTGCTTTATGGTTAGTGAATTCATCTTTGATTAAGTTTAATTAATTATATGAACTATTTGTTTAAATAATCCAATTAATTTGGAAATCAATTTAATAATTTTCACTGTAGGTGCATTTTATGGTGTATAAATTATTGCACATAGCACTTTATAATTATACTGTGTCTTAGGTAAGCCAAGACACTTCATGTAGTATTTCACTTATACAGTATATTGGATCCCAACATATTCTCAATTTGGTATTTTACTATTACTATCTACCAATTCCTGACTAGCATATTTTTTGGAAGTAGACAGAGGGGGGTTTGTAGAATTGGGACTATTAAAATGGAAACCTTCATTAACTGCTGAGTTCAGAATCTCTGCTTTTTTCCTTATAACTGATTAATGCTTTGGCTGTCCCAGCCAACTTAAAACCCTTGAAAGCACATCTTTTCTTACCCACCTCAACACCAACACTTTCATTGAAATCACAACAGTTGTATTTTGCAACAGCATTCCTTGCTTAGAAGGGCACTGACAAGTATATTTATTAAGCAGCATTTTAAAAACATCCAATTTTTGTTCTTTGTTTAACCCTGTGAAAACCATTTCCCACTTAATATGTTGCAGAGATGCCATAATACTGTCAAACAACCAGTAATAGAATGTCCAGGGGGAGCACTCAAGAGACTAACTCTTTGTGTGCTACTCATAAAAAATTGCTCCCGGTAGCAACAAAATCCATAATCAAATGTAGATATGGAGCACCACGTAGAGTTAAAACGCAATGTTTATTCTTCAATTAAAATAACTCACAAAAAAAAAAAATGTTGTATTTTAGTTACTCCCTTACAGAGTTGTTTTTGCATATTATGATCACTATTTCCTAAATGCTCACCCACGCAAATGCTAGAGATAAGATCGATATTCAGTGCCAGGCCAAGCTGACCGGACACCCCTCCGTGCCCCCAAACGCATTGTACGCACACATGCACAAGAATGCTGGAGGTGAGGGAGTTAGGAGAGAGCTGGAGAGGAGGAGAGAGCACTGGAGGGGAGGGAAAGCACCTGAGGGGAGGGGTGGAGAGAGGCAGGGGAGAGCAGTGAACATTTACTAGGAGTAGGCAAAAGACAGGTACCTGCCTAGCACCCCCTTTCTTTTCTCCCTAGCCAGGTGCCTCTTCTGCTTACCCCTAGTTCCGGGCCTGTCGGTGTTATTAGTTATGAAAAGATGCAAAAGAGAACGATTCCTAATAAGTTATTGAATGAGCTGAAATAAAATGTTGTCATTCAGCATATTTACAAACCTACTAGCTTTTTCTGACTTGGTAACTCCATTAACTCCATTACCACAGTCAATTTCTGGATAATTAAAGTAACCCATTATAATATCTTGACCTGTCAAGCCACTTTCGTATGTGAAAGTAGCTGGGCTTCATTCTTGTCACTTATACAAGGTGGTTTATAGCATACACCAATCATAATTTTCTTTGTAACTTTTTGCCCACTCTACCCAGAGGGATTCCACACCCTCATCAGTGCCATCAATGGTTATTTCTTTTGTGCATGTCTTTAATTCAGGCTTTACATACAAACACACCCTCCAACCTTTTTAATCCCTCTGTCCCTGCTCTGATCTCATAGGCATATCCAGCTTCAGCCCTCCAATGGCAGCCTAATAAACAGAGCTGTCTAGATTTTGCGCTCTGTTGGCTATAAACATATTCTAACCAGATTCTTATTATATTACCACCCCTTTATAATGTTGAAAACTATTACAGACTGGTGTATGTTTACCATTATTTAAGACTAATTACAATGAAAAAACATACTTGGTATGTTCATACTGAAAGTACTAGCAACTTGCTCATATGTTATGAAACAGAGCAGATTTGCATGATGGTCTTTAAAGAACAAAAGAAAGGCTGCTACATCAATGTAAATATTACATATAGCCTCTTTTATCATCATGTTTGTCATCCAGTCAAGATTGTTTGCCATGTTTAGACCAATGATAATAGACATGGGGAGCTATATTTACCAAGAGTGACCAAGCACCCCTTAAAAGTAAACATTTTTTAAATCCAGACCTAACAAAGACCTGCGACCTGGGCCTGCAACATGTATTTCTACCCACTTGGACTGGCTACCTATCCCACTACTACCTTATCCACTGCTACCCACAGCTGTTGCTACAAACCAGAAGTGATGTCAAAAAAAGTTTTAAAAACTTGCTATAGATAAGTTTTCCACCTTTTAAATTTGGTGAATGCAAGCAGGGGGTGAGGCAGATGATGTCAGGAGCAGGGCGAATGATTTCAGGGGCAGGCTGGTGACATCGGGGGGAGGGGTTGCTGGGGGGAGGGGTTGCTGGGGGGAGGGGTGCTGATGTAGCTGCAACCTGCCCTACAATCTGCAGACCCACCAACCAGCATCAATACTCACATTAGAAAGTCCAGTCAACATCTTTTTGAGGGCAGTCTTCCATTTTTATGAATAAACAGTATCATAAAGACCCACAGAACTTAGTTTACAAAGAAAATTTTTATATAGAACTGCATCAAAACCTTTGATAAATTCCAAATAGATCACACCCACTGCAACCTCACAGTCATATTTTTACATACATAATTTTGCATGTTATTAATTAACAAACGTTTAATTAACATGCCCTGTATCAGTGTCAAATGTACAGGCTGGTAATAACATCAGCTTTCCTCCATTGAATTGTTGTACTGTATATTCCCTAATGACCTGATATCTAGGCTCTAAGCCAAATTAAACATATTATAATGACCTCCATAACAGCATTTTATTTATTACTAAAACCACATGCATACTGTATGATAAAAGCAAAATGACATATACATCATTCATTGATAAGGAATTAATAATACAGAAAAACACACAAGCTGTTTTGAAGACAATGGAATGTCCCTGCAAGTTGGCATCATCAGGTAACATCAAACATCTTCAGTTTCATAGAGAACAAAATATACAATAAGCATTTGGATTGATATGAAAACAGAGATGTGTATACACAAGTTGTATGATGAATACTGGGACTTTTCCATTTGAAATACATTTACCTTAGCGTTAGTTTTTGTGTATGTAAAAAGTAAAATAAGCAACTTTTGAATCTTTAATGTGGGTTCTTTTAATGTACATTTTCATTCATCTTCATCTGTGCCATTGTTGCCACGGTCAGCAATCAGCCAGATAAATATAATCCCTTTTTGTCGGAGTGCCATCCCCTTCTTCGATGTTAAAGGGACAATATAACTTCAATCTCCCCTGCAAAATGTTGGTTACCATAGGGGAATATCTATGTTGGCACTGTTTTAAAACATCTCACTATGGAGAAAACCTTGACAATGTTTCCCTTTTACAAAGATTACCATTCACATGCACATTTGGCTAGTATACCCCAGTGATGTCATAACATAACAGCTGTGATGTAAACCCAAATCCCTTATAAATTCTTGCCAGTTAGGCTAAGACACAATGGGGCAAAATCACTAAGATCTGCATTCGCCAGCGTTACGCAAATTCACTAAAGTGCGAAGTTACGCTCAGATCGGTTGGTAGTGTAGTTGCGCTAGTTTTACTTCGCCAGGCAAAGCGCAGTTACGCTAGTGATGCCTAATTTGCATACAGCAGGAACTTAAGCGTATAATAGAAGTATATGTTACAGCCACTACATTACACTACACAAGCCCAGGAAACCTTTAATAAATAAAATAAAGTTGTCCTATTGCCCTACATGTGCCCCCTATATAGTTGTGTTGCCAAATGTTAGGAAATGTTAGGAAGGAGGGTAACACCCCCCCAAAAAAAAAAAAACTATCTTTTTCAGACTATCACCCTACAAAAAATGTTTCCATTTTTTTTCCAAACTCCTATCTATTGTATTGAGATTCACCTGGTCTGACCAGGCAAAGTAAATTCTAGCACAAGTGGTAACATTCAGGAAAAAGTTGATCTTAGTGAATTTGCGTAATTACGATCCTTCGTCAGTGTGCAACTTCGCCTGGCATAATGTTGCGAATTAGCGCTAGCGTTAGACACTTCGCGCTTTAGTGAATTTGGGCCAATGTGTTAGCTAAGACGAGCAAAGGCTAAAACTGGAAGTTAAACCAGAGTTAGCTTTATAAAAGCTGGTGGTACCAAAAGAAGAAAAAAATTGCTTTTAATTCTCAATAACAAAGAGAAGTTATAAAAAAACATTGTGGACCTTTAAAGTGATCATCTGAAGAGCTTCAAAAATAAATCAAGAAAACAAATGATACATTCAAGAGTTAGGGGTTATTTATTAAAGTCTTGTCAGTGTTTTAAATGGGAAAACTTTTTTCTGAGGAAAAAAAAAAGCCTAAAATTTTTAGTGATGTATTAAACCCTGATACTGTCCAAGTACTGTATCTCAGACCTGCAGTGGTCATGTAGAAGACCGAAATCCGTACTGGATTTCGTACAATAATTTTAATAATTTGTGGTTTACAGTCGCACAATTTGGATTCTTTGACGATTTAATTGAGTCTTTTCCCGCACTTTTCAAGTGAATTTATTGATAAATATGGTATAAATGTGCACAGGAGTTCATTTGAAATGGTTTAATAAAATAGCAAGACAGTTTTGGATTTTAGTAACTAACCCCCCAAATATTTTAAGGTAAACTTAACCTTTAAGATTATTATTATTATTTTTTTTTTTTTAAAAGGCACAACTCTTACCTGGTAATATACTTTGTTTCCTTTATTATGCCCATGGAATTCTGAACTGGAGATTGTCTGGCCATTTTTAGGTGAAATCCAGATCAGCTGCAGATCTAAAATAAAATTCAATATCAATGGAGAAGTATGCAAACAAATTGTGCATCTGGAATAGTATTTACATGTAGTAGTGATAGGGAATGCACTGCTTTAACCATTTGTGCTTTCTTATACTGTACTTCATAGTATGTGTCACAAAGTAATACAACTGACCAAACTATAGAGCCATGGATGGAGTGGCTATAAGGGGAACTGCCAAGGCAAACTAAATGGAAGAGTGGATTAGGGCATAATCAAGATGCATGTGATTTGCTCTATATCTGCAGCATTTTGTATATGATAAGGGGGCGTATATACTATTAAGCCCCCATTTAAGTTTAGAAATAGCTGAACATTGGTAGAAATGGGACTAAATATCCAATCATGTATGCTGTATATGTACGTATATTTGTATTTATAAAGCACAACTTGTTCTGTTTTATTGTAACAGCAACTGATCCAACTCAAAATGTAACAGAGTTGTGGTGTTTATACAAATGGCCTGCGGGTGTCACTGTGCACATTACTTGTACTATGAATATACACAGTACTTTCTGTACAGCTTGAGAGAGATAGAGTTCAAGTTACTGCAGTTGTGTAAGGCCTGTATGAGCCAGTTAATAAAGCACTGTTATACTCTCCTCATCCTCGGCTACCAAACACTACAGGAATTCAGGTTTTTTAGGCCTCTAAACTGGGTTTTAGTTAGATCAATTGGACTGGCTGGAAAACAGTTTTTGGCAATGACTTCTTTTGGCCATGGATGCAGTCCTTTCCCAACTGGGCAAGATCCAGTTTTAGATGACACTATTTTGTCTTGCGTTATGAAATGTATAGACCTCCTAGATTATATCCTCATCCCTTTGAAAAGGCCTAATCTAGTTAATACAATACAGTTTTAAGATAAGTTTATATAATAAGGAGTGAGGAATAACAGTTAGCAATTATGAGCAGGGCAGCTGGAATTGATGGATTGGAGAATAACATACAGTAGGCACGTTTTAAAGGACTTTGCCCAACATTAAGTGCAGTACAACTGGACAATCTCTGAATGTAAATACCTGTTATATGTGCATGCCATTCTAAACTAAGTGCATGGCTGTCTACTAAATGTGTAGTATTTTTTCACTAGGGTAAAACATACTACAGGTATGGAACCTATTATGCAGAATGCTTGGGACCTGGGGCTTTCAGAATAATGGATCTTTCTGTAATTTGGATCTTCATACCTTAAGACTACTTGAAAATCATTTAAACATTAAATAAACCCAACAGGCTGGCTTAATTATATAATATTAATTATATCTTAGATGGGATAAAGTGCGAGCTACTGTTTTATTACTAAAGAAAAAAAAGAAATCAATTTCAAAAAGTTTGATTATTTGATTATAATTAAGTCTATGGGGGATGGCCTTTCCATAATTCAGAAATTTTATGGTTAATAGATTCATGATAACGGATCCATACCTGTGTGTAAAGAATCTGTAAAAGTAAATCTGCAACTAATGTAATTTAAGTAATGTAAGTACTCCAAATCAGTGCATAAGTAGTATACATAACACAGGTTGTCTTTTGTGAAGAATATTTTCTTGTCGATTGGAAATGCTAGGACTGTTTAGGTAATCACAGAAATATCTATTTGAGTCAACAAACCTATTAGAAAAAATGAGTTCATTTGTTGACATAATAGCACATACTTGTACACATAGAACAAAGGGAACAGAGAACAGAGATCAATTGAACATGCATTCCAATTTGCATGTGTTGTGTTTTGATAGCCGAGGATGAGCAGAGTATAACAGTGCTTTATTAGCAGGTTCATTCAGCCATTATACAACAATAACATAAACTCTATCCTTCTTAAACAGTCTAGACCAGTGATCCCCAACCAGTAGCTCGCAAGCAACATGTTGCTCTCCAACCCCTTGGATGTTGCTCCCAGTGGCCTCAAAGCAGGTCCTTATTTTTGAATTACTGGCTTAGAGGCAAGTTTTGGTTGCATAAAAAACAGATGGCCTGCCAAACATTCTCTCCTGTAGGCTGCCAGTCCATATATGGGTTACCAAAAAGCCAATCAGTGCTCTTATTTGACATCCACATGGACTTTTTCATCCTTGTGTTTCTCACCAACTCTTTTTTAAATTTAAATGTGGCTCACGAGCAAAAAAGGTTGTGGACCCCTGGTCTAGACAGTTCAGTGTATACACAGCATAACTCATGTGCACAGTGACCTCTGCAGGCCATTTGTATAAACACCACATATTTCCCCTACATTAGGAAATTTAGGGTTGACTTCTCCTTTAATGGAGGATGTAATAAAAGTTGTTTGTAGAAAAATATGCTCAATTTGGAAAATATATTTTACTGTTATGCGGATTCAATAGCTTTTGTGAACCTTGAAAGTATTTAGCAACCCTGTGTGACTGTGGAAGAAAGATAATTTGCACCAATACTTCATTAAGGTGAAAAACATCTTCAAGTGGACAATTGCCATTGACTGTTGCATGGATACAGGTTTTAGATTGACTATGTTTGGACTTTTAGCTGCTTTGGAGCATAATAAATCTTGAAAAATTCAAGTGTTTTTTTAGTTTTAATAAATAACCCCTTTAATGTATTCAAATCTGTGTTTACATAATAGAAATATAATAAATGCACTATACACAATATGGGAGTATTTATTAAAACTAGAATTTTATTAAAAATAAATTTGACCTAACACCCAACCAAAATTTAGCTGAATTTACAAATGGAAATAGTATGTGCAGGAAAAGCCACAACAAAATTGTGCAAGAATTGTCACCTGAAAAACCACCAATTTTTCAGATTTTCCAAAGAAAACCAGTGTCTAACAGCACAAAATCCTCGAAAGCAAAACAAAATCTTCCAGTTGTAAAAGGGACATCTGCCATTGACCTTTATATGTTTTAACTGTAGTATTTTCAGATTTGCATTTTTAGCTGCTTTTTTCCTTCAGAACATTCTGATTTTTCCCTTTATAAACATGACCAGAAAAATTAGAGGCATAAAAGCAGGCCCCTTAATGTTCTATTTAACATTTTCCACTTTATATTCAGCCTAGGATTCTTTCTAGTTTTACCCAGTGCACAGAGGCAGCAGTAGGTGCATTTCACACTACACATTAAGCTCAACTTTGTTTTCAAGAAGCAAGGCTGAAAAAGTTTGTTTTGTTTCCTGGTAACCATCTATGGAGCTGCAGGATTATATGTACAAAAGGCAGGTACAAGTTGGTCTCACCCCTTTCATTACAATTTAGCTGAATTAAAACATGTTGAATGTATCTGAAACAAGCTGCGCCTTCAGTTGACTAAAACACGTGCCATTACATTCAATATTAAGGTTCTGTTCATGAAGACGAAACCGTTTTTTATTCCTTTTGGATGGAATGTAATAAAATCTTCTTCCATTGGCAATAGTGGTTGCTAAACAGTTTCCAGGCTCACAAAAACTGTAATAAATTTGTGCAACTAAATATTTTTTGAGTAAAAGGTATACATTTTTGCATTGTAAATATTTTATAGTTAAAAATATGTTTTTAGTTCACTTTTATGTCATTCATCTGTTAATGTTTATTTATATGAAAAATCAGCCTAAAGTTTCCTAATGCAGAGTTTTATTCAAATGATTTAAAGGAACAGTAGCTCATTTTTTTTAAAGGAATGACTTCAGAAACACAACTGTAATTTATATAGATAAGCAGTTCTATAGCCATGGGTGCAGCCATTTAACCAGTGGATGCACATTGTATCTCATTGTATACTGCAAAGCTTATCTGTTATCTACTCTGTATCCTCTGCCTTTTCTCCTTTTTCAGCTTTGAATAGCTGCTCCATGGCAAAACAGCTGTCATGAATGGCACCCTAAATCCAGAACCCAAGCTATGCTCTGTGGTCTCGATTGTCACTTCTGTATAATACAATCCGTACTCCCTAATCTTCGGCGCTAATCAAGGAGAATTGTCACGCTTACTTCATTCACAATTCCGTGGCTTTATTGAAGGCACACACTTAGTGTTTAACAGTGGGTAAAACTGTGGGTAAAACTGCACATTGCAGTTTTACCCACTTTTTAACACTAAGTGTGTGCCTTCAATAAAGCCACGGAATTGTGAATGAAGTAAGCTTGACGATTCTCCTTGATTAGCGCCGAAGATACGGGAGTACGAATTATATTATACAGAACCGGCATGTAGCGGCTGGCAGTACGTATCGGCAGCACGGGAGGAGACGCGCAGAGTTGGGTGAGCTCAGCAACTTGACCGCTTCTATACATGTGTGCTTCGACTGTCACTTCTGCCTATAACCGCCACCTTTCATCTCGGGAGGAGCCCTCGGCTAATTGGATGCTGCCAGGTCTTAATTGAGAGGCACGATTGTCTCACCAAGGATACTGGATAGAAGAACACCACCAGATGCCACAGATTGGCCAGCACAAGCAGAGTAGAATCTTCAGACAGGCCAGGATTAGGGTTGGAGAGAGCAGAATAGTCACAGACAGGCAAGGGTCAGGATTGGAGACAGTCAGAATAATCAAACAGGCAGGCAGGGGTCAGGATTGTAGATAATCTGAGTAGTCAAACAAGGCAAGGGTAAATATCAGACGATCAATCAGGAATCACTAAGATTAAGCACCCAGAAACTCTACTAATAGAACCTAAGAACACATAAGAGAAAGGAGCAGCACAGCGGGTGTCCACGGGGTGCACCCTGTGCCTGCTAGACCACCAGAGTGAGTCCTTACAACAGGTTTTTATACATTCTTGTTAACAGGTCCCATACACTGGTGTGGCTACTGTTAGATGCAGAACAGGGAGATCAAAATTACTTTCAGTTTCTACTTGGAAAAAAACACCTTTTGTTCTTTAAGCCATTGTGGGAAGAGAAGGTAGTTAAGCAAATTATCCTTCCCTGCTATAGTCCGATCTAAACCCTGAAAAAAAAAAATAGTTGCTCTAATCTTACTTGTAATGATCCTTAGAGCATTTTTGCAATTTACCTTTATGTTCTATCTTGCTGATACATCAGTTGAGACTACTGATATGAGATTTTTGGGTCAACAGCTATTTTACAGTTAACTATACAATGAGTGCATAGAAATAGGTTCACTGAAAGAAACCAGTTTGGTCTGCTATTAGCAGTCTAAAATGTTCAATGTATAACAAACTACAATTGAGTTTCAATTTCAAGTGTGAAACTGCTCTCCACACCACCCTGAACACATTTACATCAATTGATTTTCTGTACTTAGTGCTATTTTAATCCCCATGTACTGTAAAAGGAACCCCTCCTTTTCTGTAAGTCTGAGACATGAACAGCAATAAAGGGAAAGAAGGGACTTATTATTGATTATTGATTACCTCTTCAAGCAGGGGAGGGGGGTAGTAAGCACAAAACAGTCATCAACTTGTTCATCATCATGAAAAATATTAAGAAAATATGGGTGCAATTTAATTAAAACACTTTATTTAGCTCATGTTGAATACAGGTGTATATTGCCACTTTAAATATGATAGCATGTTATAACACTTATTATTCACAGAGCTGCATGCACAATTTGTCAGGCCTAGTGGATGAATGTCCTAAAGATCTTACAATTAAAGAGTTGGGATAGAATGAGTAAGTATACCCATGTCACAAGGAATTGACAAGGAATGAAACTGATATAGTATTATGCCATATAACCACAGACAAATTACCAAAATCTTACTTTATGCAATAAAAAAAAATTCAATTATAGAAATAATACCAGTCAACAAACTATACCATATGACATTATGCAGCCTGTAGATGTTATTTTAGATACATTGTTTAAATTGGAAACTTGAGTGCCATGGAGCCAGCATGCTGGTTCCTTACTTGCATTAGCCTTGCTATCTGACTACAGTACTATTTGTACAACCTTGGTTTAGTCATTCAACGTTCAAGTCATTTCATTCAACAAGGACAAATATGTGAAACAGCAAAGCACTAGCAGCGGTTAACTGAGATTTTGCAGTATTTGGTAAGAGTCCCTGTAGGCAAAAGCTTCTTAAATCACTCTTACCTTTGTTCTCCAGAGAAGCAAGGAATGCATTTTACTTTTCTATTCCCATTGCCACCAAAAAAACATGACAGTGTTCAACTGACCTGCCTGCTCACTCAGTTTATAAAAGACAAAGGGAAGTTAAACATTACTTATCCAGCCACAAAGTTGTTGGGCACCTAAGCCACTCCTTTCTGCCTTCTGCCTCAGTGCATTTCGGGAGTGTTTACCTTGACAGCAGTTGACAGAAACACGCCCTTTTCACATTTTTAGAGTGCTCACCTGAGGACGGGGCGTTTCCTGCTAGTCTGAAAGGCAGAACTTTAGCTGCAGGGCATTGCCGCAGATGAAGGATCAGATCCGCACAAAGAACCCTTGCTATCCTCATTAGTGAGGGACGTTAAAACATTTCTAACCCTTGGCTAATAAATTTGAACAACTTGTAGCACACTTTCATTGTGTCTAGTGCAGAATGTTATTTAGATTCAAAACGAAAAGACTAGGGTTAGGGTCATTGTTAACTATGCACAAAGTCATCAGCAGAAGCCGGTGGGCTCTTGGCATAACTCATGCAGATATTTCTCAGTTTTATGTTTTTTTTCTGATGCTACTATTTTCAAGATCATAAGATCTTTAGCATCTTTTAATATGTGCACAATTTAAATATATTAAATTACACACACACGCACAAGTATGGAAAAAAAAGTGCCAAAGTTTATCATCTGCACCTGCAATGAAATTTAATGCCAATTACCGATATTTAGAATAGGGCCCTGTGCATCTTTAAAAAAAAAAAAAAAAAATCACTGAGTACCACTTGCCATTGTAAAACTGGATCCTGTTGAAATGTGTATAATGTAGTATTCCCCTGGGACATTGAGTGCATTCTATTTCCAGTAAGTGTTCAGTATACTGTATACAGCATATGTGCATGGACAGTTTTATTCTTAGAAAGGCAAAACTGGTCCTAGGCACCCTAGGGGTTTTGTAATAAAAGCTGCAAATGTTGCTGCAGGTCTACTACTCTGTTGCAACCAAACAGCAGGTATTTATTACCTTTTATTGGTTGCTATGGATTACTGCACCTGGGCAAACTTTGTGCCTTCTATTACATACATTCCATGCCAGTATTCAACAATAGATTGCGCAGTCCTGTTGATGTTTATAGTCACACAGAGCAAATGGTGCCATTACCAAACATGGGGCATGCCACCTATTATTCCATGCTGGACTGGCTAAATTTGGTACCTGCAGTAGACAGAGTAAATCATTTCTTGCATGTATAATAAAGCATCTGCCAGGCATATGTAAGATGCAGGCCTAATGTGTGACCAGCAGAAGAATCTAACGTTGAACCCTCAAAAACAAATAAATGAAAGTAGTTGCCACAGGTGTAATACTCCCTATTTTGAGTGGAAACATGCTGAAAAAGTAAAAATTAAATAATATGTTTTAGAAAATTGTTACACATTCTGGGCCTAAATTGTAAAAGTGCAGTTATACATAGCCACCAATTTGATTGTTGAGAAAGGGGTCCCTGTGACCCGAAAACATGTAGGCATGACAATGCTTAGGGCGTCAGAATTGCAGGGGCCACATCCAAATACGAGCATTGGAGACTGGTGCGATGGAGGGAGATTTGAAAATAGGCTGCATGTGTGACCAGTGCCTGACCAGTTCTAAACATGCACAGTGCAATGGGGAAGGGAGTGGGAAAGGGGAGGGGATGGGAAGGAGATGGGAGCTGGCCTAGGGGTGCCTGGATGGTAAATACAGGCCTGGAATAATCTTGTGGGACCAATAAAAGTTAGCATTTTGTGTTGCTCCTCTGTACTTTTGCTTTTTTTGTACTGTATAAACTAGAGTCTAATACGGTGAGACCTAGTGAGAGTTGGACATTTGTTTTACAGATGGTGCTAGAAATCTGTTTATTGGTAATCATATTTTTCCTTAAAGGAACAGTAACATCTAGAAGTTAAAGTGATACTGACACTAAAAAATGAATTTTAACATAGGAATGTACATTAAATGTTACTTATAGGCCATGTTGATCATTATTTGCTGAGAGGTTTGTTTTTGTATGTAACTGTTAGCTGAAATGTCTAAGCCTGACTGTCTGACACTCTGACTTTGCCAACCTAACAGTCTGTTAGTTACAGTTTGTAATGATAACAGACTCCTGCTGCACAAATATGGCAGCCCCCTCATACAGGAACATGGGGGATCAGACAGGTAATGTAAAAGCATCATGCAAATACTTTATGATAAAGTTACAAGTAGCTTTCAAAGCCAATATTATAATAGATGTAAAAAAGAGTTTAATTTCAGATGTCAGCATCTTTTTAAGGAATGACAATATAATGTCACCCTACAGCATTGTAGTAATATGCACAGTTTAAACTCTGCCTCTGCTTATCCATGGAGACATCTACAACTGCAAGAAGACACTGCAAGCACAACGTCTCTAATAATTGGTTGTTGCATGTGACTCTTCAAATCCCTGCTATGCTAAGCCCCTGCAAACTCCTGCTTACAGTGTTTTCATGCAAGGAATGTACGCCCTAAGGCCTACGCAAAATATAAAAAGAAAATAGCATGTTGCTGCAAGTTAGGAATCTGACAATGCTACTCTAGGAATTTGACAGTTCTTGAATGGAAATAGATGTTATAGTATTGCGTTTTGTCAATTTCTAAAATCTTCCTAAGCTATTGTTTAAAGCAGTTGTGTTTACTTTTAAAGATTGTAAGACACTTGGGATAAGGGCGAAAACTGTACACACCGGGCAATATCATAAAATGAAAGCTTCCTAAATGTATGTCCAATACAGTAAACCGTAGAGTATATAAAACAACATTGTATTCTATAGCACCTTCTAAAATGCTAAACTTATAAAATCCTATAAACAGATTATGATATATTTTTGTTTCTGATAACCACCCAGGGCCCTACAGGCTTTTAGTAGTATATACCTTATATGTATGGTATGTCATCAAAATAACTATTCAGTGGATGTATTAATTAGAAATGATGCTTCAAAATATTATTCCACATAAAATAAAGATTAGATAGTGATTCTTGCATTATAAGTAATTAACCAAAAAGATGGCTTGATGGCAGGGTGCTGTAGTTTATACATAGCTCACATTTTTGACCTTCAGATATACATTTTAAATTGCAGAATCACGTGTTCTGTGCTGTCTAACCAACATACAGTGTAATATGCAATTTATAGTGAGTCCAAGGTCTGATTTCAAGGTAGCTATAAAAGAGTGAAAATTCATTTGCATAGTTAGTAGAGTTGTCACCTGTTCAGTTTTGACCCCAACAGTTTGGTTTTTCTAAGGCATGCTCTGGTCTCAAGTTTCTGTTCAGTTTTCAGCTTGGTGAAAACCGAACAATAATCTGGCCAATAAAGGAATTATCAAGTGAGGTTCATTTTCTTATTACAGAAACAAAAAAAAGGCAAATTAATCAAAAATAAGACATTATTTTTCTAATTTAGCATTGCTGTATTTTAGAGCTTTCTGGATGCCTGATTTCTGTATAATAGATCCCATACCAATAACTGAAGGATTGGGCTTACTCATCAGGTAGATTATAGATTGGATTGCCACCAGTGTGGTTTTGAACTGCACATCAAAACTTTCTGTCCAGTTTACAACATAACAACATGCCATTTTTATATTATTTATTATATCATATTATAATATTGTTAATTATAAATGCATTTATTGCAGTAGGAATGTGTAACTTATGGAGTAGTTATTTGTACTTGCAGTGGTACCCATGGTAAATGATTCCTCCCCCGTTTTGTAAGAGTTTAGGGCACTTACATTTTTTCTTTGTTTTTTAAATGTATGCTGGGGGAAAAATAGTGTTTAAATTAGCTTTTTTTATGCAGCTAGGTGTATATTATTTATATTCACGAGTACAACCAGGCAGAATATAATGGAATCAATTAGAGAATGTATTTATTTGCACTCAAACCTGCTTTAAAAGGCATGTTAAACACATTAAACATGCTAAAAAAAAAATGACGTCTGTAAGAGTCCTAAGTAAAGGCTTTTTGCATAGATGTGGTTTTTATTTGCATTTGTTGGCTGAGCAGCTGGTTGGGAAAAGGACATCCCTTGAATTCATTATCACTGATTGTTTTGTTTTTGTTTTGTGGCTCATTTACACCGAATGGTCTACTAGAACCCAGATACAAAAAAATTTGCACACTGGTATATTTACCTTTCACTTACACCTGCTATTTTAATTATGGGAATACAGCTCCCAGTGCTTTTTGCAGCAGGGATTATAATAAACACTTTATATGCTGCCAGTGACTACTACAGAAAATAAAGCACCCTACTATAATGTAGGGTTTAGGGCTTCCATTTTGGCTCTTTAATACATATTTTGGCTGCACTTTGCTTGACAAGGGGACTCCTCAATTGACCATTCGTCTTCAGCTATCCAATTGAACCCCATTGTTACATATCTTAATGAAAAACCAGGAGTCAGAAATGGTGAAAATGGCCACAGCATTTATTCATGTTTTATCAAATAAACAGGACCATGCCAGATTGCTAATATGCTCTGCTGCTCCTCACTTGAGATGAGCAATATGTCATTATATCCACCACTGAGTATTAGGCTGCCTCTACCTACAGAGAGGATGGCCCCAAACTCTGCTATGAGCAGGAGCTGTATCTGGGGTTGCCACCTGGCCGGTATTTTACCGGCCTGGCAGGTATTTTTGATAGTTGATCCCAATTTTATTAATAGGAAAAAATATATAAATATATAGGAAGGCTGGTATTTTTTTAAAGAAAAGATGGCAACACTAGCTGCATCTCCTATCATGAGATAGGTTCATCAGCCCTGCTGTCAGTCCGGAATCTGCAGTGTGTCATTAATATGAAATCCAAGCAGGCTGTCACCTAGCACAAGCAGTAGTAGCGTTGGTATCAATCAACCCACTGTGCAGTCACCGGAGAGAACCTCCTTTTTCTCTCCTCTAAATTTACCTGTTCAGTACTCTGGCAAGGTCCTACCACCACAATGAGCCCAACTGTAAAACTTCAGTTGGGCTTGTCTCCCACCATATTATGACTTTATAACTATTGGTTATTAGTTAATAAAACATAGAAAAAGTATGAAAATTAAATATTTACATAATTTCCAAGCATTTCCTTTGTATCACACATTCTGTACCGTATGATGGAATAAAATTAGCCATTAACCTTATGTAATGTGTATGTGCATGTGGGGGAAGTATGGCACCGTACCAGGTCCAGCAGCAGTTGGGAGAGGGGAAGAACGGGGGGCGGGGCCCTGTGGAAAGTGTAGCCTAAAAAAATATATAGTTCTGTTGCATAGGTGGGCCTAAGATAAGTGTTTGTGTAGTGTATAATTTGCTGACAAATATTGATGACCGATTTTGGTTTAGCAAAAAATCGCAAAGCAGTAAAAATTCACCAAAATGCACTGAAGTCTATAGGTGTCAATTCTTTTGGCATGTGATATGGCGTGCCAAATTTTTTTGTGACGTGACAGTTTTTTTCACCCATTGGAGTCTATGGGGTAGATTCATCAAAGAGTGATGTTCCGCCACTAGAGGGAAATTCCACAGCTCTCAATTCATTTCTATGGGATTTTGCAAGGCACATTCATCAATGGGTGAAGTGAAAGTTCACCCTTTGTTGAATACTCCTTTAAAAATCCCATAGAAATGAATTGAGAGCTGTGGAATTTCCCTCTAGTGGCGGAACTTCACTCTTCACTTCACTCTTTGATGAATCTACCCCTATGGGTGTCATTTATGCAGCAAAACTTACTTCCTTACAAAAACTCTCAAACTTGGGTGCCTTTTTATTGGCCACCAGTGGGTTCACCGGACTATAGTTGGAAAGGGTGGGAGCTACATCATGAAGCTGTCCACTGCTCCTTTATAAACTAAACACAAACAAGGTAAAGTTGTGCCCGCCAATAATTTTGAAACCATTAAAATTGTGTTACTACATGTTACTGGGCCCCACAGAAAAATGAATTTTAGGCCCCCCAACATATCCAGGTTGTCCTGTTTTACTCATATTTATTAAAATGTAGCCTCATGGGCACCCTACACCTCCTGGGCCGCCCTGCAGCCTCAGGGTCTGCTTCCTCTGTAGTTACGGCCCTGACTCCCTGCAACTCCTGGAACCTTACACCTTTCTCTTCATAGTAGAGGATCCAGATCTCAGAGCTTTTCTTGCAGCCATAAACTTGTTTATTAACATGGAATCAACTTAATAAATTAAATTAACAGATGTTTCTTTGAGGTAGATCAACTTTTTTGCTTGTGAGCCACATTTAAATTTGGAGAGCAACACAAGCATGAAAAAGTCCATGTGGATGTCAAATAAGAGCTCTGATTGGCTTTTAGGTAACCCCTATATGGACTGACAGCCTACAGGAGAGAATGTTTGGCAGGACATCTGTTTTTTTATGCAACCAAAACTTGCCTCTAAGCCAGTAATTCAAAAATAAGCACCTGCTTTGAGGCCACTGGGAGCAACATCCAAGGGGTTGGAGAGCAACATGTTGCTCGCAAGCTACTGGTTGGGGATCACTGCAGTATGTGATATTCCTTTCCAAGTACACGGTAAACAATATAGATTACCACATTCCTGTGTGTAGATTCCTCCCTGAGAATGATCGTCTAATCTCTGTTTGGGTTCTTGTATCTTGGCACCTTGTCTGGTCCTCAGCGCACACATTAGAAGTTCCTAGGCTAGCCGATGTGAATGGCTGCTCAGTACCTCCCCTAAGACTCCCTTTTCACTCCTAAAGCAAATATGACTTTAAATAAACAAAAGAAACACCAAGAGCCCCAATAGTGTAATATATATTGGTAAGGGATATTGAAATAAGAGTAAATAACATATACTCACAAACCAGGGTTACCAATAGGCAACCGCTGTAAAGGCAGGTGGGGAGAATGTCCTGACCCCACTCAGGATTATGAAGTCGCTCTCTGTAGATAGAAAAAGGGTATCAACCCTCCACCGTGGGTGGACTTAGAATTGTATAGAAAGAACAGAGGCGCCAAAAGGATAAAAGGATATGAATTTAAAAGCCAAATCTTGGTAATCAGAGGAGGCAGTGGTGGACTTGCCTCCTCCGAGCAGACACAAAATGACTGTAATTAAGCAGCCAACATTTATTAATGAACTCCAATCAGTGCAACGCGTTTCACGGGCTCAGAGGCGCTGAGTGTGTATACTACTGCCAGATGCTGTAACTCCTTTGTTTATTGCCTGAAGAAGTGGGTCTGAGCCCGTGAAACGCATTGTACTGATTGGAGTTCGTTAATAAATTTTGACTGCTTAATTACAGTTGTATTGTGTCTGCTCGGAGGAGGTAAGTCCACCACTGCCTCCTCTGATTGCCAAGTTCTGGCTTTTAAATTTGTTCATATCCTTTTATCCTTTTGGCGCCTCTGTTCCTTCTATACAATGACTTTAAATGACTGTCACTAGCTATTCCTTGTCTAACGTTGAACCTGAACCAGAATCCCTAGGCCTGTATCAACCTCTCAGGGAGGTGAGGCCCCAGGAAATATCCCAAGCACAGGTGCTCTATACTTTCATATCCAACAATACTGCCACCTACTGGGCCTTTCTAAAGGGAAATGGTATAACTACCTGAAAGTAAAGGTTTAAAGGGGCATCTAATACAACAGAAGAATACCTGCAAAAGGGACCAGATGAGGAAATTAAGGAGCAATCAATTCTCTTGCACCCTGTTTCTCCTCAATACCTCTTAAACCCTACAGTTAACTCTATTTTGCCCAAAGTACCACTCACTTTAGATAATGTATCTTCAGTTTTGTAGCAGACATATACAGTACATACAACCTGTTCTAGAAAGAAACATTATCCTCCCAGTAGCAACATATTCACAGGGGTGCTGTCAGGGAAAGGCTCACTAGAGATCAAGGACAGCTCTGCTGTGCTAACACTCTCAGAACTAGAATTGATCAGTTCACAGGCATTTTGTAACTTGCCAGTCAAAAGATCAGTCTCTTATATCATCCACCCGCCCTTCTCCTAGGTCTCCTAAGGGACCCAAACATTCACCAGGCTAACACCTTGCTTCTGGTTAATCAGATCACATGAGTTCTGTTTTCAACTTTTTAACTACAAATTAATTTGTATAGTTTAAAGTGGGCAATAGTATGTTGTGCTGTTGCGATCTCACCCCTGTCAAAGTGCAGGAGTAGTTTAACAGTTTAGAAATATAAGAACCCTTGGTACAGGTATAGCATTCTAACCAATAACATTTGGATACCTGGATTATCACACTCATCACAGCACTGATTTGTTTAAAGGTTAACTGAAAGTCTACAATAATTGTGACATATACTGCCAATATAGTGGCAAAGAGTTGCTGATCCCAAAATACTGTAGCCCTATACATACATTATGAATCCCCTGACCAAGCAGACTTTATGTTGCAAGATTAGTTTCGCAATAAACTGTTACTTCATCTCCAAAGAATGTTAAAACAGAAACACCAGATGTGTATATTCTTGTAAATATATTCCCCTTTGTAATTGAACATCAGAACTTGTTTCAGTGGAACAGCAAAGCACTGAGGGTGAATTTGTGCTGAATATTTGCTGAAAGGAGGTTTTAATATTTTAAAATGAGTACCAAAATCATTGTTGCCAGTCTTGCTTTGTGCCTGCTTTACGCTACTCTTACTCAAGGTAGGTTATGTGTAATTGTAGTTGATCTTATATAATCCTGCAGGTAGTGGTTTAGACAGATAGTATATTTGAATCTGCATCTGTAGAATCTACTGTATATTTTACAAACGTAAACCCTTATGGTTCAAAGATTTTTCATATGACATGTTTTTATTTTTTTCTAGCTATGACACTGTCAGGAACAGGGCTGAAGCCAAATTGTCAGTGTCTGGATACTGTCTCTACATTCATTGCTGGTAAATTTCGCAAAAGTGTGGAGATTAATCAGGAATGTGAAAGTTTAGAGGTTATGTAAGTATTGCACTTTAACAATGCATGCTTATTAAAAAGGATAGTGAAAAATGTTAAGGGGAACTAATTACCAGTAGGGATGATGAATTATAAGCTCCACTGAGCATATTAGCACTGTGAAGGACCCAATATGAAAATCTACCTGTACTGCATGTAAAATGTACTATGTACTATTAATCAGAACTGATATATGATCTTTTCTTCTGGTTGTTCAATAAAAAAAGTTATTGTCTGCATTAGAATCACTCATGACAAAGATGTTTTTCAGTGTAAGCAGCACATATGAATGTATGGGCAGGGTTCCTTCAGCCATGAGGCTCTTCTAGGGTGAATATTCTCTTTGCACTAGTGATGACCACAAGTGGTAAGCGCAGGGGGGGTGTAAGAGAACCTCTTGAGTTTATAACAGACAAATTCTCCTTTGTATAAATGTTTTAAAAAAAAGAGAGAAATAGTGTTTTATATCTATTAGGTAAAGTGGAGACCTGGCCTCAGGCCAGTATCAATTGTTACTTAAAGTGAAAAGAGAAACAGAATACCCCACTTTACCTCCTCATATATTAGTAGTCAATAATTTAGTACCCTTGTGATTACAAAATTGGCTAGAGAAGAAATTAAGCCAAATTGATATGCTTTAAAGTGAAATTACCCTTAATTCATTCAGTTCATTTAATGACTCATCAATTTGAATCAAAAATTGATCAAAAATTTCTAAAGTGCTGTGCTCAATTAATTAACCTCTCAATTCATAATAATTCATTAATCCCAAGATAAATCTCAGCCTTAAAAAGAGATATTTTTCATGATTTGAGGTAGTGAATAAATTATTAAATAGTGATTAAATAGTAGGAAAATAAGTTAATATATGCTTAAAAAGATTCCAATAATCAGGGTATATAAATTAATTCATTGACTACAATTAGTTAGATAAAAGCCTCACAAAAAATATTATTAGTGCTCAAGTTCATACAAGAAGGAGGAAAAGGAAAATAATAGAGAGGTGGAGTTGTCCCAAAAGCTACTGCCTAATTGTTTTCTTCCCTGGGACACCACAAAGATGGAGAAGGCAGAGAAAAATTCGGACGATCGTTATTTGATCGAATTCGATCGAACTTCGATCTATTCACGTGAATTTCGTAAATCGGCCCCTTATTGTTTCCTTGTATCCATACAGTGAGGTTATTGCATGTCATATTATTGGACTGAGAGACCTTTTTGTCTTTTATCCTTAGAATCACTCTTACACAAGGAACACGTGTGTGTGTGGATCCCTCTGCACCATGGGTAAAAACGATCATCAAGAATAGATCTGGATAGAATATCAGGTAGAGTATTATCTACATGATAAGTAGATCTGTCATATGTACGGTATCAGCTGTTCCCAAGTATAGATAACATTAATATGACCTAAATATTGTTCCAGTCGTTGGTCAGAGGACAGAAAACAAAACATTGAACACATCAAGAAAATGTCTACAAAAAAAAAAAAATGAGGGCAACACCATGCAGACACCTGTCCTGTTTTTGTGAGGTGGTGCTTAATGTATGGCATTCAGAGCCAGATTAAGACCAGATGGGGCCCTAGGCAGGGTAATGCTTTTGGGGCCCCCATTATTACAAGTGCTGTACCACATGGGGGACAGCAATCACCTACTGTTCCTGTTAGATTAAGGCCATCAGAGTAAAAGCTGGGGCTAGGGGCAAAAGGTGGTGCACTGCAGCAAATGTTTTGACCATGCCCACTGTTGGAGATACATCTTGATAAAGCACTGCCTACTGAATATATAGATAGCTAAGCATCTGTTTCAGTTTTTCTAAAGCACACATCACAGCATTCTCAGGCAAAGTTTTTTAGTTACAAAATTATGATCATAAGATTGATAAGCCACCACACCACCTTTGAAAGCTAATGGCTGGGGAGGACTAAGCTCAATGGATGAAACCAATGCCCAGGTCGGGAGACCTTTATTTCAGGTAACACTCTCATTCTGGGAGGCTTTAGCTTTGTATATTATGACCAGTGGTAAATAGTTAGGGACCGCCATATGGGTTTTACCTTGACGTGGTGTGGTGGCTTATCAATCTTATGATCATAATTTTGTAACTAAAAAACCCCTGTCTTTGTACACAAGCAACTGCATAGATTACTTATATGACAGGGGACCAGGGAATGTGCATTGATCAATCTCTCCTTTTTTCCCCTACTACCTGTATGTGTTTAGTTAATTTGGCCAGATCAGTAGCACTTCCATTGTATTTTAGTACATTTTTATTTAGCTTTTTTGCATTCTGTACAAAAATTGCTTTACTTTACAAAAAATAGGGGTTCCTTATCATGGTCTATGAACCAAAAATAATATGAATAATAATATTTTCTTTTTTTTGTTATTGTAGGTAACAAAGATAAATACAGTAAAGAAAGAAAGCTAGTCATCTAAAGAAAAAGACACAAATGCTGGGATTATCTGCAGTTTACACAAGAATGCAAGTACAAGAAGACAAGCCACTGGGGCAAATTCACTAAAGGGACCACTTCACCAGGTGCAAATTCCTTACCACTATACCAATTCACGAAATGCAAATGTGTGTCTCAGCAGCCGAACGCTGGTGAATTTTTGCAAGCGCTACTTTTGAATAGCGAAAATTTCATAGAAAAGTTTTGCTTGAGTTCATTTCTACCTGCCGAAAATGTGTTAGTACTCTTAGGGCTGGGGCAGACAGGGAGATTCGGGGAGATTCTGGGAGATTCTGTTGCCTGGAGATTAATCGCAGGCGACAATCTCCCCGAACTGCCTTCTCCCTGTCTGCCCCAGCCCTTATGCTTAGGTCAATTTGAATAGGGATGGACATCTTTAGTAATGATAAAAACCATCACTATTTATTACACATGTCCAAAGAACAAAAGTAAAGAAAGAAGAGATCATCTAATCCTCTACACATGAGCCAACCCTAAAACAAATGTGCCTTGTTAGTTTGGACTTTTGAAGGCAATGCCGCTTTAAAAAAATAAAAATCGCCAGCATTTTTTACAACTTTAATGAATTCCTGGCATGATGTCACTGACATAAGATTGACGAAGATGTAGCTTAGTTTTATCAGTTCGCCTGGTCTGAGGTGGCGAAGTAAACGCTGACGAAAGAGGTAACGTTCAGTAAAATTTGCATCTTAGTGAATTTGTGAAGTAACAGCGAAAACTCATCTGGTGATAGGGTGCAAACGAACCCTAGCGAATTGTCCTCTATGCCTGTGAATTGGCGATGTCCCTGCGGATTGAATTTCTTGCGAATTACGCTAGCGTCGTCCACCATTCAGTGAATCTGCCCCACTGTTTTTTTTTTTTTTGCCTTATTAGCTTATTATCCTGCTTTCCCTTTATTTCATTGTCTCTCCATGCTATAGCAGAGCTAATAACAGAAAATTGCATCTTTTACTTTTAGACAGGGGATCTGTGGCACAGTTATGCTTTACATAAAGTTATGTATGTATTATTGCAAATATATTTTCCTTAACCACTTGCTAAATTGCTTAACTATTCATTAAAATATATCAATACAATTCAGGTGCAGTATATATTTTACTTGACCATTTGTATTTTTTCTTGTCAAATGGAAAGCTTGTTGATAGTAATAGTCAGTATTTTCAGTATTGGTTGGGAGGATTATTTTCATTTTTACCTGACCACAACTCTAGCTAGGCAAAAGGATGTGGGGATCCAAGATAGTACTGGGGCACATTTTTCTTTTTAAATGGCCCCAAAGCCATCTAGGTAAAGGAGGTTAGGGTAATAGGATGGACTTGATGTTATAAATTCTGCATAGTATATGCACCATAGTATTTACACCATAAAAACCATGACTCCCTTTAAGAGACCCTCCTATTCCTCCTTGATCATTGATGAAATGATACAGTAAATTTAGGTTGCTAGTGTTTTTCAAACTCAGAAAGTTATGGAGATTATTTAATCTGGCCCATTTACTAACCTTGCTATGAGATTACTGAGTTTGCTATTTGATACTGTTTTTACCCAATCAGTTGTAACCCAGGCTTTGCCTAAATCCCCAGTCTTATTGTGTACTGACCTGTCATGCCTGACCTTGCCTTTATCTGCTACTCAATATACAGTAGCTCCAATATTCTGGGCAGCCAGCTCTCATTCTCTCACTACCTTAATTCTTAAGGTTCACCATGGAACTCAACAGTAGCCAGTCTTCAGCCACATGGCTGTGTTTACATTCAATTTAAATACCCCAAACTGTTGTTTCCAAGAGCTGATCTTTGTAAGTACATAAGTCACTCAGGCACCTCTGCTGGAGGTCATATTCTATTACCCCTTCCGGCCATCAGGAAATTGAGTTAACCCATATTCTTTATCAGAACATGAAATGGAAATTAGTGGGTGGAGTGGCTGACCGTTGATCATGGCAGATGCATAAGAATGGGGCTCTGAGGCCAGGCTTAAGTGGACAGAAATAATGAGCAAATACAGCAAAAATAAAGAGCATGGGGGAGAATAAGGTAGAAACATTAAAATCCAGAGAATCACAATGACTTTTGAAATAATTCTTTGCTTCGTTGGATGTCAAACAGGCCCAGCAGAGTTCCAAGATGGTACCGTGGTGAGGAAGAAACACCACAGATGACTCCGACAATTAATCTGTAAATTTAGAACATATTTTTAGCGCACTTTGCCAACCAAAAGACACTTAGCAGACATGATCTTTAGTGGTGGGCGAATTTATTCACCTGGTGCAAATTTGTGTCAAATAAATTCGCTGATATGGTATTTTTTACACTGCACACCCGGATTTTTACTCACTTTCACTGCTCCAGTGGTGCTGGTAATCCGCTGACCCGACAAGGTCCCTTAGCAACAGCAATTCCAAATCATGGATCTGCACACACTTATTTTTCTGCAGTGGGGGGAAAACCCCTTTTCCTTTTATTTAGCCACCAATATTAACGTTTCATCCTGATGAAGGGAGGTTGTACCCCCCTAAACATTGATATTGGTGGCTATATAAAAGGAAAAGGGGTTTTTCCCCCACTGCAGAAAAATAAATAAATTCGCTGGACAACAGCATCAAAAAAATGGGTGCTGGCATCCAAAAAATGGACGCCAGTGTTCAAATTCTCCCGCAAACGGCAGAAATTCGCCCAGCACTATTGATCTTGCAATATAAAAACACTTTAACGGACATACAGCCTCTTGGGACACTCAAAGATAAATGCCTCCTCTATAGGTGGACATATCCTTTAAAACTTCAAATAACCAAAGAATGTAAAACTGCCACCTTAACCTGCCCAGAGGACATAACACATTTTTGTGGAATTTAAGAACCTTTACCTTACACAGTGGAAAAAACTCATGCTCGCTCCACAGATTCCTAAGCTGCCAAACAGGGGAGACAGGACAGAGTTATCTGTACCTAAAAGTAAATGGCAAAATGACAAGCTGACACTAGAGAAATGCCACAAACCAGATGGTTGAAAAAGAGGAACTGTTGAACTCCTGCTTTTTTCCTACAAGACACAACCAACCTAAGCTGAACTTCTGAACATCAGAACAGTGATCATTACAATATCAATATGATCCCCTGGTAAATACCGTAAGTCATTATTCTACACATGGTTTAAAAAATATCTGTCTACTAAATGCAACACCTGGATGTTCATGGTAGAACACCAAAATCTGTATTTATTTTAAACACTGTTAATGGCCACAAGAGTCACTGCCAGTAAGCACACCTCCCCACCAGGGATTTTGATAGGCTAGAGCTGCCAGCTTTTAGCTACGCACAATGAATGCTTACATTAACTCAATATTTATCGTTGTGTTGTTAAATTTTGGTTATGTTAAGACAAAGTTTTTATAACTTTAAATGTTAATACTAACAAAGCTGCACAAATCATGTTCCCTAAATGTTCAAAGGTTGCTTTACATCACACCCTGCAGAGGGATTTGATTGATAACTATCGTAGATAGATAACCACCTATGTATAATGTACAGGTAAGTGTAATCTCATTGAATATTAATGGGTTTAATGTGCCTGACGAAAGAAACAAGCTGATTAGAGAAATAAAACAAATAAAACAAATAAATCATATACTAATGCTACAAGAGACAAATTTAAAAGGGACAGATGAAATACTTGAAAATTCACTCCCATTGGCTTTCCCCTAATAACTCAAACTCTAAAACAAAAAGTTATAGCTATAGGTATCCACATAAGTATTGACTTCCAATTAGATGTATTGAAAGATGAAGAAGGCCATTATATATTTATAAAGAGCTTGCTATTTTGATCAAAGTGAATGCTAGGGAGCATACATTTACCAATATTTGCCACAATAATCAGAAAGAAGCCAAAAGCCTGATTAAAATTATAAAAATATCAGAACATATGTAGAGGGTTTAAGACTCATTGGAGGTGACTAGTGATGGGCGAATTTTACCGCCTGCAAATCTTTTTGTGAAACTTCTGCAAAAATTCACTGCAACAAAAATTCACTGCGACAAAAAAGTTGTGCATGTAAAAATTGTTGCACGTTAAATTCATTTTGACACCCATCGATTTTAATGCATGTGGATAAAAAAGTCACATGGGCAAAATTGTTGTACATCAAAACTGTTTTGCTGCCCATTGACTTAATACATTTGGATAAAAAAATTGAGCGTTTGAAAATTGTCGCAGTCATAAAAATTGGAATTGGGGTTACACCATCATCTTAATACTCAAACCGTATAAATACTATCAAAGAAACGCCAAAACTATTTTGAACATGGAAACAAAACAGGAAAATAATCATGGATTAACACACAGATTAAAATCAGAAACTGAAAAATACTTACCTGAAAGAAAGATCTCTTCTGCACCCAATATGAGTATGGGCGATAACAATATGTTGTACTGACAATTTACTTTGAGCTGTAATCATTAGAGGGAAATATTTTGATGTTACTTACTTAAAGGGATCCTGTCATGGAAAAAAATTTTTTTTTCCAAAATGCATCAGTTAATAGTGCTGTTCCAGAAGAATTCTGCATTTAAATTTATTTCTCAAAAGAGCAAACAGATTTTTTTATATTTAATTTTGAAATCTGACATGGGGCTAGACATATTGTCAATTTTCCAGCCGCCCCAAGTCATCTGACTTGTGCTCTGATAAACTTCAATCACTCTTTACTGCTGTACTGCAAGTTGGAGTGATATCACCCCCTCCCTTTCCCCCACCCAGCAGCCTAACAAAAGAACAATGAGAAGGTAACCAGATAACAGTTCCCTAACTCAAGATAACAGCTGCCTGGTAGATCTAAGAACAGCACTCAATAGTAAAAACCCATGTCCCACTGCGTACTATTCAGTTACATTGAGAAGGAAAAACAGCAGCCTGCCAGAAAGAAGTTCCCTCCTAAAGTGCTGGCACAAGTCACATGACCGGGGCAGCTGGGAAATTGACAAAATGGCTAGACCCATTTCAGATTTCAAAAATGAAATATAAAAAAATCTGTTTGAGAAATGGATTCCAGTGCAGAGGTCTACTGGAGCAGCACTATTAACTGATGCATTAAAAAAAAAAAACATGTTTTCCCATGACAATTTCCCTTTAACTAAACTTTTACTAAACAAGTCTTATCTTATGAATGCTGTTAAATGTTAAATCACCTAACTGCAATGATACACTGTAAAGAATTGCTGTACCTCATTCATGTAACCTTATAAAAAGTTTAAAATAAGATATTATTAAAAAGTTCAGCACTTACATTTATTTAGTAAGCAATTCATGTAAAATTAACCTTAAACATCTGAAAACATCCTGTCTTCTACTAGGTGGTAAGGACAGGATCCCATCGTGATCCTGTGCAATATGCCGCTAGCCAACTTTGGGGCCAGTAGAGAACAAATTATTATATTCATGGGGCACATGAAGATTTCTGTGCTTTGAAATGCAGAGACGCAACAATCTTTACACCAGTTCAATGGCCTAACTATGATTGTCCAGGCCCCCGACAAAAAAATATTCAGGGGTGCACAGTGCACACCATTACTACCATGCATCCATTGCAACCCTCCCACCACTTGCTTACATTTGCAGCAGAACAAAACAGCCCCCTACTTTCATTTTAGTCGAGTGTTTCACTGCTGTCTGTAAAATTCTGGCCCCTTACTTGCAGAAATGTATATGTACAGTACATCATCATCACATCTGCTGCTATTGCACATATGGTCCATTACGTGCTTGCATGATTTGCCAGGAATCAGCTCTTCAGAGAACCAAGTCTGTCTGCAACTGTATATGCTCTCTGCTTACAAATATTAGCAACTATATCAGTCAAATAACCCTCTTTATATTTCAACACCTACAACACTGCAACCTTTGACATCCAAACCACATTTCATGATCCAGAAAAATCTGACTTTACCCAGACTTTGCTCTTATTTTTTTGTGTTCAATCAGTATGGACTGCTCTTGTGGAAGCATTTGCACAGTTCCCGATTCTGTGATTATAATGGAATAAAAGTATAGTATTATAGTTAGAATTTGTGTTGACAAAAGACAATGGTCTATCAAGTCCTGACCTTCCAAATAAACCCAAGTATAATATATACACACATATATCTATTGTTTTTCCTTTAAAAGGGTTCCTGTGAGGGACAGAAACAACGGATTAATAAACTTTGTCTTTTTATTTACCGTATACTGAGTTTGTTATGAAAATCCTGTGTGTATCATCACTATGGACTGTCTATTTATCTTTTTGCATGAGCACCAGGTTTCTAGCACATTTAAGTTGTGCAGCCCATACACAATGTTTTATATATATATATATATATATATATATATATATACACTGTAT